>CM076985.1:17244835-17597335 GCA_039105355.1 Benthosema pterotum | reverse complement strand
CCACATTTCTTGGACCTCTTGTCATTTACGGCCATGTTGGAGGGGCGGTGGGGGGGTGCACTCACTCTGTGTCGGCTCGCCACGTGCAACTACTGACTTGCACTGTTTCCGGGACCAATTTATATCCTGTATGTGACCGGTTATGACTGTGGTTGAGTCACTGGGAGAAAGACTAACCGTTCAGGAGAGGAGGAAAACTCATTTAATCATGCAAGATGAGTTAATAGGCTAGCACAATAGCCTAGCACAGGCAGACTCTTCAGATACTAGAGAATGTCTGAAATAAAGATTAGAGCTAAAGTTGCAAATATGAAATAAATGCTTAAATATGTTAATATTAGAGGCCGCAGGAGTGAACCTTTTCAAGCCTGTTTCACTCTATAAGCCATATCTCCAAAACTGGTGAGCCAAACTGAACAACTAATGTCAATTTGAAGCTATGATTTCCTGCTTTTTAAAAAATCCCCAAAGAATTAGCTGCAATGGCAAACAGTAAATAAATTTGCAAAAGTAACATATACAAGATCACGGTGTGGCACAAAGCAACACATTGTGAGCTATGTTTCTTGACAGTGTCTTGAGCTGAAAAGGTTTGGGAAGCAGCACCACTGGCAGTTATTCATGTAAGAAGGCAGGATAACGAATATTGCACGCTTTGTGCAATATTCTGATATTAATAATTCAATCGTATGTCTGTCTTGTAGAGCGACAAAACAGAATCAAGGAACACAGCAATCCAGGCTGGAACCCAGCGGCTCTATATCCTCCTTGTCTCTCCATAACAGAAAAGAAAGTTTTGCACATCTTCATGCCAATGACAATCCATGCCAAGGAGAGAGCCTTTAATCTTATAGTGTTATAGTTCCAATCGGGTCTGCGCATTGCTTTTTGTCACTTCAAAAACGCATGCACCCTTTCCTCTCTCCTGATTGGACAAAAATTGTCATCCCGACTAAAGGGCGTCTTAAAGTCAGACCTTCATTGAGAAATCTGTGATTTTCTGCGTGTGCACTCAAGCAATGACTACTACCATAAGAGAGAAATTAAATGTTTAAAAGAAAATGCCACTTAACCTATACTGTACCTTTAATGTTTCTTTGGTTGGTTAATTTAATTAAATAATTGGTTATTTGCAATCCATTAATATGGTTTCCAGGCTGTGCCTTGGAATTTGATGTGCACCTTCAAGGAGGCCCCAGTTGGTGTTGGCTAGACCAGTCAGTTCCCAAACCTTTTCATGTCAAGGACCCAGCTAAATTGACACAATTACAACCCCAATTCCGTTGAAGTTGGGACGTTGTGTAAAATGTAAATAAAAATAGAATGCATTGATTTGCAAATCGTTTTCAACCTCTATTCAGTTGAATACACCACAAAGACAATATATTTAATGTTCAAACTGATAAACTTTATTGTTTTTTGAAATTATACAATCTTTTGTAAATTGATCCCTGCAACACGTACCAAAAAAGTTGGGACGGGGGCAACAAAAGACTGGGAAAGGTCATGAATGCACAAATAACGCCTGTTTGGAACATTCCACAGGTAAACAGGTTAATCTTAAACAGTTTAATATCGTGATTGGGTATAACAGGACCATCCCAGTCGTTCACAATCAAAGATGGGGCGAGGTTCACCACTTTGTGAACAATTCTGTGAGAAAATCATCCAACGGTTTAAAAACAATGTTTCTCAACATTCAATTGCAAGGAATTTGATTTTGGTGATACATCAGAAAGGTTGGTTTGAAAAAACAACCAGAAAAACAACCAGAAATGCCTTCACTGGGTACAATATCATTTGAAATGGTTAGACACAAAGTGGAAAAGTGTGCTGTGGTCTGATGAGTCCACATTTCTAAAGATAGTGGACCCAGAGAAGGCATTTCTGGTTGTTTTTCAAACCAACCTTTCTGATGTATGGCTTTGCTTTGCATGGTAGAGTTTTAACTTGCACTCACAGGTGTAGCGACAAATTATGTAAACTGACAATGGTTTTCTGAGTGTTCCTCAGTCCTCACAGTAATATCCTTTACACAATGACGTCAGTTTTTAATGCAGAGCCACCTGAGGGATCAAAGGTCACAAGTATTCTGTGTTGGTTTTCAGCCTTGTCGCTTTAGTATAGCAAGTTCTTCAGATTCTTTGAACGTTTTGATTATATTATGGTCTGTAGATGATGAAATCACCAAATTCCTTGCAATTGAATGTTGAGAAACATTGTTTTTAAACCGTTGGATGATTTTCTCACAGAATTGTTCACAAAGTGGTGAACCTCGCCCCATCTTTGATTGTGAACGACTGGGATGGTCCTGTTATACCCAATCACGATATTAAACTGTTTAAGATTAACCTGTTTACCTGTGGAATGTTCCAAACAGGCGTTATTTGTGCATTCATGACCTTTCCCAGTCTTTTGTTGCCCCCGTCCCAACTTTTTGGTACGTGTTGCAGGGATCAATTTACAAAAGATTGTATAATTTCAAAAAACAATAAAGTTTATCAGTTTGAACATTAGATATATTGTCTTTGTGGTGTATTCAACTGGATAGAGGTTGAAAACGATTTGCAAATCAATGCATTCTGTTTTTATTTACATTTTACACAACGTCCCAACTTCAACGGAATTGGGGTTGTAGTCCACAAAGAAAAGAAATAGCAGGGAGATATGGCTGGAGCAGCGATTCTCAAGCCGTTTAATGGGTTCAAGAACATGCATTATGTCACATGTGCCACTAGAAATGAGATTGCAGAGGGCTTTGATCTCAGCCATGTTGGGCAGTTCAAAGCACTTTGCTGTGGTTTGCATCACGAGCAGCACTGGCTCTATAGGAGATGCATGACTGGGCTTTTGAAACAGTTTATACACCTTTATGTAGAGAAAACATGTATTACATGGCTTTTCTCCGTGCAGAAATCCGCCACTTCTCTTGCCTGGCATGGCTGTCAAGACATTATCTGAACAAGATAGGACACATGCAGTATAATGTAGCTTAGTTTATACATGCCGCAGCTATACTTTGTGGGTTCCCCGTCACAGTGTATAATGCTCTCACGATACACCGATTCAGTCTTTTCTGTGAGCGATGGTGTATTTTGCAACGTGGATGTCTGTGTCCCTATTCATGCTGATATCATGTTGCATTAATAAATGCAACCCATTCCACTGCCTCCTGCCAGGTTGGGTGAATAGAAAAAAAGAGGCCAGGAGACCATGCATCATGTTCCTAGAAATATATTTCATACATAAAGTTGTCTTTTAAAGACACTTCCACTGCCCATTCACCACAAATAAACTTGCCAGCATTAGATACAGAATATGATGATGCAATGACAACTTAATAAATATGTGATTTTGGCCCAGGCGGTTAGCTCAACCGCCTGGATACCCCGGCTGCTAAGCCAGCCTGATGGCGTGCCCTGGGTTCGATTCCCGTCCTATCAATAAAGGCAAAAAGCCCAAAAAACAAATCTTTGAAAAAATAAATAAATAAATAAATATGTGATTCATCCAACTAATACACTATAGAGCAGTGGTTTTTGACCAGTGGTCCGGGGACCACCAGTGGTCCTTGAGAGGGTTCCAGGTGGTCCCCAGCTAAATGATGGAAGGTTAACCAGATGTAACTCTTGAGAGAACAAAAATGACCAAATTGACCGTTGCGGGTCCATTTGGTTTCATGTTTACACTCTCAAGAGTTAAAATATTCTACACAGTCTACAAAAGTCTACACTTTTGTTTGCGAAATCCAGCCTGGAATTGTGGAAAAAACAAAATAAATCTTTAGTTTTGGGTCTTTGAGGTGGAGAAGACTGCAAAAAAATGGAGGAGAGACCGCAGCACTCAGGTTTAGTATTTCAGGTTTAAAGCTGCATGGCTCAAACTAGGCTATGTACAAAATGAAAAAAGATGCCAGCACTCTGGAATTCAGTTCATGAGTTTATTTACCTCAGAGGCAGGGCTAAGACATGGACGTTTGTCTTTGAGGTGAAAATGTCATCAAATGTTTCTGAATAAATAGTTGGCCCTGGTGTGAAAAAGGTTGAAAACCACTGCTATAGAGCTTTGCTATAATATAGCAGTAACTTTGATAACTCTGTAATGAATTGATGCAGTGGAGCTTCATTCAAGAGTTATCACACCGTGGAAGCCCTCCAACAGAATAGAGGAGGGCTTTATGAAAGCTACATTACGCTGACCAACTTGACCGACGTCTCCAAAGCCTTTAAGAAGCACCGCTCCCCTATAGCAATAATGCCTTGGGATCAGAACAAAGGGGGGATGAGGCATGCTGGAGGCTGGCTGGTGTGAATGAATGGTGTTTGGGTTCAGAGGTGACATATGAGGGATTTAAGCCGGTCAGTTTCATTGACATTAAAGGATTGTGGGGGTTGACCCGGGGGTTGAGGGACAGAGATCTGAGGTCATGTAGAATCATGTGAGTGCTCACGGACAGGCTCAGTTCAGAGATAACGTGTTTGTTGTTGAAAGGTGCAATACAGTACAGGCCACAAACAGTACAGCGCAGTGCAGTACAGTAGTAGCGTCGGTTTTGACAACAAATCTTGACTTGCCTGAAAACCACTGATCTATATTTATAGTTGATTTTGTCACACAAAATATATTTTTTGTGGGCATCATAATGGCTGATACTTGTTTAATAGCTGATCCACAATCTTGTATGTGCTTTGACACTGCAGATCTCTCAGCACATAACCAAGCATACAATCAATGATTTGTCCTTTAGTTTTACTGGTTTTCTTTCTTGTCTTTTGCTTCTACTGGATTTCTTCTTTACTAGTCCGTCCATAACAGTTACAGTCTATACTGTTATAGGCAAAATGGTCCATGGAATTAGTTTTAGTCATCATCGCTCAGTTTTATCGTTTTTTATTTAGTTCCTGTGAGTCCACCAACATTTCTTTAGTCAGAGTGTTCAAGCCTCTTGGCAGATCTCCCAAAAACCTCTGCATGCCTGGCTGATATAGCACCAGGCTATGATCTGTGACAACTCCTTATTAAAATCTAGTGCGTTTGTCCTTTTTTCACCCTCCCCTCATCCCCGCGTCGTCCCCCTCCTCCTCCTCCTCCTCCCCCTCCTCCCCACACGTTTAGGGAGCCGGTGGTGGTGGATCCATGGAACAGGACATAAATCCACAGAGGAGCTCCGGGCAAGGTCTTCATCGGAAGCACATTGCTCATTACTTTACATAAAGTCAGCAATAAAGCCATATAATTAAAATGGACTTTAGCTAATATAGCCAAAGAAAAAAATGCATTGTGCGATTGGCTCCAAATGCATATTGTGGAGCTCACACCCTCACAGTAATTATGTGACTGTGCCACGGTCAAATAATTGTATCCAGAATATGCGTTATACATGGTTGTCAATTAATATTCCCCCATATATAATGTCAATATTCCCCCCATATATATATATTTTTTCCATTCTGCAAGTTTGACTAGAGCTGTAACCTTTGCATTTGACTGCTAGAAATACTGTGCACAACAGTCAATCTATAATTAGTATCCATAATCATCTTATTTACGCATATCCTACACCGTGGGCTGCCGCGCCATAATAGCCGAGGTGACCTTTGTTATTTTTTTGTCCTGCAATCATGCTGTAAATGGGTTTGATGGATAGCAGGCAATCTGGGAACTCACCGGCAAAAATAAATAAATAAATGAATAAATATTTATTTTTTTCATTTGCAGAATCTGTGATTGGAGATTAGATGGGTGGCAGCGTGACGAGTGCATGGCCGAGTACATACAATAATTATATATATAAATAATAAAGTGCGTAATGAAAATGAGATTGTGAGATAGGCAATTGCAAGAATCAATTCACCATCAATTCACCACCGGCCTTTTATTTTCCCCCTGCGCCCAGAAATGGACTTCCCAGACATATGTGTTGTCATTACCGCTTGAATAGGAAACGGTTAATGCTGTAGTTAGCAGTACGAGAGAGAGAGAGAATATAAGGGAATGACGACTGAAAATATCTGCAGATTCTTTTTTTGTGATGATGCCGCACTCATGCTCTGTTGCTTAATTACTTCATTAATTATCCTGCCACGGAAAATTGGAGGATATTTAACAAGCAGTCATTAGTTAATCTTCAGTTACAATGCACAGGCTCGAAGGTCAATACCATAAGTCATTTGAACCGAAATACACGTTCAGATACAATGGCCTGTGGAGGTATGTTTAGACTGAAATTAGACGCTGCCAGTTAAGAGTAATTTGTCACATTCAAAAGGCCACAAAAAAGGACTGCTGTGCATTTTCAAAGATAAAGACATTATTGCGGGTTTCCTTGCCAACATCGAATATTGTATACAATGTGTCCTTCCCTGGTAAAGGCGTTAAAAATAGACATCTCTGTAGTGTACTGTGTGTGTGTGTGTGTGTGTGTGTGTGTGTGTGTGTGTGTGTGTGTGTGTGTGTGTGTGTGTGTGTGTGTGTGTGTGGGGGTGTGTGTGTGTGTGTGTGTGTGTGTGTGTGTGTGTGTGTGTGTGTGTGCGCATGCATGATAGTTGCCATAAGCGTCTGCGTGCACTGCAGATATGCGTTCAAGAATTCGTGCACACATTTACCCATTTGTGTCTGAATGGATTATTTGTATAATTATACAATTGTACATTGTACATACATATAGTATATACCGTCATCTACCTGCACCATTGCGTTATACAGTATTTCCATTTTCACTATTTTAAAATGCTTTTAAAATAATACAAAAGGGAATGTTTGAGGCCATTCAAGGTTTTCCACCCAACAGCAGCAATTGCCTGTCAGTTAGGGCTCCAAGGTCTGTGTGGCTTTTATTCATGCTTAATGTACCTACTCTGAGAGAAGGACTGTGTGAAAAGAGTCTGTCCTCGTCCTTTCATGCACTTTAAAAATTAAATCATATCTCACCGGCCTTTCTGAAACAGGTCATTGACGTATCTCAAATGATTCTAGCTAGATATACAGTAGGCGGGCCTGAACTGCATTGAGATTGCAGACCTAAGTGCAAAGACGGCCAGCAGTCCTTCACGAGAAATGTTCCCACAACTTTGTGATATTTACTGTACATCCTACAGAATGAAAACTTAAAGATGGAGAGTCGAGATTTTTTTTCCGTTACAGTACTAAATTAGTGCCGTTTGGTGTATGTTTTGTATGTGCAAAGATGTATTCCCTTTGTATTTATGGTTTCTTTCAGGCGTCTAAAACCTTTCCAGTCAAACGAGGCAGTACCAGTGCGAATGGTTGGTGGGGTAGAGTGATAAAAGCCATTATCAATGCTGATAAGAGTGAGGAAATCTTTTTTTTTTGCACCGCCCCTGGGAATAGGACACCACCTGTGACCATCCATGGTACTGACATTAAACAAGTTCCGTCATACAAATATTTGGGGGTGATGATAGACGCCACTCTATCATGGTCCATCTGTGAGAGGATACAGCAGCTTATCTACTCGTTACGCAGACTTGGATCTTCAAATCCTGTCTCTCTTTGACACCTCTGTTGATTAAACTGTGTTGTTGTCGTACTGTAGCACGGCCTGGTTTAACACCCTGTCAATAACCCATAAGAACAAACTGTACAGCCAAATTAAGATCTGTGCTAAAATTACTGGCAGGCCAGTTGAGGCCATGTTCCAGTCATTCAAAGAAGCCCACGCTAAGAGCATGCTCGGACTGGCAAATAATATCTCTTCTTCTCTCTTCTCTCATGTGTCTTGAATGATGAATACCAGCTGTTGTCATCCATGAGGCGGTTTAGAGTTCCTAGATTTCAGAAAAACAGACTAAAAGAACTTTTGTACATCAGTCTGTCCTACTTCTAAACCAATATCTATAATCCCAAGGTCATATTTTTCACGTTCTGTTCTACTGTCCCGTCTGTAATGTAATGCAATGTTGTGGCTGTACTAGTGTTGTCATGTCTGTGAACGCTGATGCCATGGATGCCTAACAAATTTCAGTGCACGCTGACAATAAAGATGTATCGTATTGTAAACTTGTCAATGAAAAAAACAAACAAACAGTAATATAGTGTCAGCACACATCAAACCCTCTCCTAACCCCTCCTCCTTTATCATACAACTACAGCTGTGGGTGTGGCTTCAGTTCATTTGGATCTCCACCCATCACCACCTACCAGGCAAACCAGGCATGGGGGGGGGGATCCCACATAAAAAAACAACATTTTTTAGAAATATTGTGCACTTTTCTGAAAACATTCTACCTCCACTATATAACCATAATACCTGATGATCATGCTTTAGGGTGGGGAAAAAATAACGCCACTCCGTCTTTAAAACATTTAAAACACAAACAATATGCATGCAATGTCTGACTTAGCTTGGGGGAACTCTAATTTGAACTATTCAGTGTGATCCAACAGTCTTTTTTACT
The DNA here is from genome assembly GCA_039105355.1 of Benthosema pterotum. Classification (NCBI taxonomy): domain Eukaryota; kingdom Metazoa; phylum Chordata; class Actinopteri; order Myctophiformes; family Myctophidae; genus Benthosema; species Benthosema pterotum. Next base: position 17,588,918 of record CM076985.1, on the reverse strand, counting down.
CCACATACTTCTCTTCCAAGCTCCATCTGTGGGTTAAGCCTTTTCTATTCTACACTCACTGCTGCAAACGAGACGAAGGTGCCAAAGGCACTCTGCTCATATCCTTGAGCAAAACATTCAACCCCCGATCCACAGCTGCAGGCGTCAGGGGCGGATCTAGGCATGGCCATGGGTGCGGGAGGGGGCAATGCCACCCTAAATACCCAGTCTGCCCCCCCAAACATGATGCCATGCAAAACAACCCAAGATATTTCAAATTAAAGTGCTTATATTTAAAATGATTTGAAACACTACTACTGCTAACTAACTAACTACAGCTGTGGCACCACTAAACCAACAGCATTTCATCATTGAAAACAGAAAACTCTCTGAGTCAGACCTTTAGCTTTATGCATGCTGTGTGTCTGTTGTAACTTCAACAACAACTGATGTTATTATTGATGCTTTACTTGACTAATAAAAATCCTGTAACTGAAAATGGCATGGGTGCGACTTCATCGCCCGTGTCGCTTCGTGCCACGGCGATGAAGCCGCCCCCATACCATTTTCTCTTGCCCCTCCAACATGTTATCTTGCCCCCCAAATGGGACACGTTACATCCACCCCCGGCAGGCGTGCATTTACATAGTCTGGAATGGATCACTGTGTGTGCCTCCACTGGTCACAAGCATTACGCATCACGCATATGAATATGATAGTTTATATTACACATTATTGCACCTCTTGAACATTGCTTATGGCAACATTAACATGGAGTCCTCGTTTATTACGCTCACCCACTTAACCTCCCAACCCTCCCAAGAAAAGCTCTGCCATGTTATGGGTGTTTAGTGCATACATCTGCAGTATCGCACACAATCGAATAAAAATGGCAGGGCCGGTTTTAGACAATACAGGCAATACAGGCAGTCGCTTGTGGCCACAACCATGAAGGAGGGGGCCACAACATATGGAGATTTATTTTAGTTTTTATGTTTCCGCTATGCCAGTGATTTTCAACCAGTGGTCCGGGGACCACCAGTGGTCGAAAAGTGGAGGAAAAGTTGGTTAACCAGATGGAAAGTTGGTTAACCAGATGTAACTCTTTGAGAGTGTAAAAATGAAACCAAATGGACCCTTGCTGGTCGATTTGGTTTCATGTTTACACTCTCAAGAGTTAAAATATTCATCATCTGAATTAGCCCAAGTCTACACAACTAGATAATGTAGAAAATGAATGGTCATTTTGATCTGTATGTTTGCCCAAATCCAGCGTGGAATGGTGGACAAAAGCAAAATAAATCTTTAGTTTTGGGGTCTATGGGGCTAAAAAGTGTATTAATAATGTCCTCAAATGGTGGTCTTTGATGCGTCTATGATGTGTGTAGTTCTTTACAGATTTTGATCTGAAAGTGAACCTGACTGAGGCATTTTCATTGCAATATTTCGTTTTGGAGCCCAGGGCGTAGGGCCACCTAACTCCTAGAACCGGCACTGAAAAGCGGACAATATCTATATTAGATATTCTTCCAGGGACAAGTACTAAGGCAAATACATAGTCATTACCAAACAGCCTCAGTCTCATGAGGCTTACATGAGGCCGTACTACGTTAATCTCTGGAGAAACCAAGACAATGGTCCAGCAGGTCCATTTAGATGGCTTATACTGTATGAAAGCAGCTCAGCCGCTTCCAGAGAGAACGGGACCGAAAAGATTTGTAACACGAAAACAACAAATAAAGAAATCCTGCAGCAGCTTCTTATCAATGTCTCACATTGTGCTCACTGGACCGTCAATCAACATACACTACAGGCCTGCACAGCAGGTACAATAGACCAGGCTGCATGGCCCAAACGGATGCTCTGTTGCTCTTTGGTAGTGTGGAAGCAAATGGACCCTTGTCGGTCTGTAGCTATCAGAGTGTACAAGTGGAACCAAATGGATTTGCTAGTTTTTGTCTAGTTAAACTAACATTGATTTTACAATATAAAATTTGGTCGCAGAGATCGTGGTCGAGAGAAATGACTTTAAACGGGGGGTCTGTAGACTACTATGCATGTAAAACTGACAGAGGGTTTGAACCGGAAACCTTGCGGTTACCATCTTGCCACTATGAGAATGTACAAGTCCTGCATTGTCCCGAATACAGTATAAGACAACTCAGTTCATAAGACTACCACCATTTTTCAAGACTCATTTGAAGAAAAAGTACATTGAATGTCAAAAAGTACAGGCCCCAAATATGATATGACCCCATTTTTTAGGATATTTCCACTTTTCCACTGGGAAAAAAATGTAGTCTTATTCAGGCCAATAGGGTAATAACACATGAGGGAAATAGATCACAACAGTATACTGCAGGGGTGGTTAATAATGCTGCGTACAGTATGTGCTGTGCTCTGTAGAATGTATTACTTTTTTTTTTTTTTTTTTTTTTTTTTCAGGTTGAATACAAAAAAATGAATAAAAAATGCTGTGTGATAGGGGGGAAAAAATCACTGGGAAATAAAGTGTGTAAGCCCACCGAGTGAGACTCAACCGATGCGATAATGACCCACCATTCAGTCCTGGTGTCTTCATACCTTTTACCGCCAGTATTTATTGAAAATATGTGGTTTGCTACTGCCAGCATTTATCATTGTTGAGCTCTTATTTTGACAAGTCACATTTCCAGACCGGAAATGAGCACACTATTTTTATGTTACTGTATGTGTTGGACGATGCTTACTGACTCCCTGTTTACACTGTAGTACAATGGAAGCCTCCATGGTGCCATGATAGTGACTGCTCCGAACCACAGAATATACGCTGTTTTGACCAAAGATGCCATCTCTGGGACAAGGAATAGGAGATACAGGCAGTTGAAACAGATTGAATGGCTGTTTATGAGTATGAATTTCTAACAAAACGATGATGTTAAAGGTGAGTATAACATTATGACCCGAACAAACAATATTGATTCATAGTGTCTAATTGGTGGCTATCATCGACAATGGCGGTCGATGTGTTAACAACGTTGCCAGATTTGTGTTGGGAGTCACTACATAAGCAACAAATAGTGGGAAATTAAAGGTTAATACAGACAGACAGAAAGCAATCTGTCTATTACTATGAGGGAAAATGTTATTGAAAGCTCGCTGAAAAAGGTCACATGTTTATTTCATTCAGGACCATTAGTCTACGTGGCTGTTCGAGCTTGAGGAGTCCAGGTGCACGCGGCACCTGCACCGTCTGTAAAAACTGCATTAGAGTGTTAAAAATAACTTTAAATATGTCAAAGCCTCCCACAGCCCTCAATAAACACGGTTTATATAATTATGTCAGTCACAGCCAATGTGAATCACACTGATATGAATACCGTTGACCTAGAATACAGTCTTATAAGTCTGAGCTGTGTTCCACATACAATTTAGACATTTATTCAGCACAGACGGTCTTATCCGGAGCGACTTACAAATTGCGAGATTGAAAAGCAGAGTAAAGCCTGAACTATAGTCAACAAACAACAAGCGTAGAGAGGAGAGAACAATGTGCTGCCTGCAGGTAAACAATGGATCTGGCGTCTGTCTACACAAGATGTTGCTGATGATATTATCTTCTGTCTAAACATCATGCTTAACGCGGTCCTGTCAAGATGAAGGAATCTAAGTCACAGCAACATGAGAACAAGATACCTTACAGCCTATCTGCTGAAAACATGTGTCAAGGGGCGATACAAGGAGAGGAGCGTGGTATGTGTGTGCGTGTGAGTGAGTGAGTGAGTGAGTGAGTGAGTGAGTGAGTGAGTGAGTTTGTGAGAGAGAGAGAGAAACTAAGACTAAGAATTATCAACAAATAAACAAAATAAAAACTAGCAAACCCATTCAAAGACTAACTAGACCCACTAGACCCAGGAGTTATAGTTACTTCTCCAGAATTATTCAGAATACTACAGAACAACAAAACCACCCTTTATATTTTTGTAAAGTAGTTTTGTAAAGTAACACCCTTACTTTCATAACTTAGTGAATTAATATGTTACTTTTTCAGAGAAAACTATAACTCCTTAATTTTTTAAAAGTAACTTTTTCAGAGAAGTAACTATAACCCCTTACTTTTTAAAAGTAACTTCCCCAACACTGGTGCGTACTGCCTCCACACAGAAAGGCCCTGTTGCCTAGTCCACCTGCAGTAGACCATGGTTACTGATGACGACTGTGCCAACCTTACATGGCCTCTGAGTCATAAGAGTGCTGTTGACTCAGTCACGAGGACGGTGATGGCTGAGGTGAACAAAAGAACTATGGGATCATGGTGAGCTGCCACACCAGGTGTTATCCGGTAAATAATGCCTGAGAGTTTAAAAAAAAGAAGAAAAAAAAATCACTCCTGATACTATTACACACTTAAACCCCTAGCAATAGCAATCACGGTACAATTACTCTAAATGATAGGATGAATTATGCAAGTGTTTGAATATGCAAAGATGAAGCAACGGCGGGCGTATGCAGACGAGTCGGGTTTCTACGCGGGAGGAACGTGAATTATTTATGCGGCTTAAAAGAACAGAAAGAGTATATGCCTGAGGCATTTAACCCTTTGATGCACAAGCTGATTAAAGCTCATATTTCAAGGGGTCCGACCGTAAAAAAAGCACATGCCCATCACCCCCGCAGAGGCTGAGGGCTCAAACTTGGCGCATTTGTCACTATATTTCGCTTTTTTTTTTCAGACCCCCCCTAGCACTAAAATTAGTGAAAAACTCCTGGCGGAAAATCTAGTGCTTTTTGGCTGGTGAGTTGGGGTGAAATTGATTGACAGGCACCAGAGATAAAACCCTCGTTTTTCACCATTTTTCCTCCTATGATAGAGATCTCCTTCCTTCCAAGAAAGGACCATTGGTAACCAAATGGATCCTTATATATCTGTAACTCTTGAGATCTAAATTACGGGTTAATTAATTCAGAATTTTCAAGAATCTACACATTTAGAAAATGTAGAACAATTGCTATTTTGACAAACATTTTGGTAGTTATCTGTCACTTATCTCTCCTAAATTAGTCAGAGAAAGCAAACTCAACATCAACTGGAGGTCCATGGCTAAAATGCAGAATAAATAGTAGGCCCTGGTATGAAAATTTGATAGGATCTTGTGCTTTGTGCCCCATGTCGCACAAGGCTCTTTTCCCTGGAGAGCCATCTAAGTTTATTTTTTTGTGTGTATTTATGTGTTTTTATGTGTATTTATTGCCAAAGTAGGGAGTTATTTTCGGTAAGTTTACCCTCTCTTTTGTGGGTGGAGAGGGGCAACTCACCGATTTGCATACATGATTGTGATTGGCCATGGAACGCTGTTGTCTTACAATCCAACAATCAGAATCCCAGTGCGGCACAGCACGGCCCGCTGCCTGAATTGTTGTTGCTTTTTAAGCCAAAGCTGTGCTGTTTATATCTATATAATGTCGCTTTCCCGGTGTACTTCCGAAGTAGTCCGTCCTCCATGCATGGTGTGTGCGTGCGACGCAGGCCTATATGACGATATTTTCTTTTAAAAAGATTCTGCTCTAGCGCATTCTAGTGCATTTTGGAAGTGCCACTAGTGCATTTTGGATTTTGGCAGTTGGCAAGACTGGTCTACGCACACAACACTATCGGCTCGCAATCGGTGTGGGGGGGGCAGCCCGTCAGCGGGGGGAGGGTTGGGTATACGTGAGAGGTGATTCCTCGCTGGAAAGTGAGCCACGAGGAGAGGACACGACAGTATTGACGCGGGGGAGGAACCTATTGGTATAATAATGACACGGTTGGGGAGAAAAAGGGGTGTTAAATATATCAATTTCTCGGTGTTCGGAAAAGACTCTGCTTCAGAATGTCATTCCCAGCTAGAAAGCCAAACCAGTATCCTACTCGAAGCAAGACTGACAAAATTGATGCACTTCCAGGAACACAGAAATTATTCAGAAATGCACAAAGTAAGTATTGTCAGAGGATTGTCAAATTCTCTGACAATACTTGCTAATACTAAAGCTGAAATGGTCCTGGGCGGTCACCAATTATTTTTATTGACCATTGAAGAAAAAGGAACGGTCCCCAAAAAATCTGCTTCATTAACTCCAATGCAAATATTTCTAAATAAAACGTAAATATTCTTTTTCTCTAGAATTTCGCAACGGCTGGAGAAAATGACCGGAGAGGTAGCTAGCTATGGGTTTATGTTTTAACTCAGGCGGCAAATGAGATAATTGGCCAATGGGTGTTATAGGTTTCTTTGATATATAATTTGCTTTTGAAGTGTTAGTTAGGGATTTCTGAACCGCGTTCTGACGTGATTGAATAATTAAATGTTTTCTGCGACTACAAAGCCTTCTATTAACTGTGTCTCAATTAAGGCCTGCGATCGCACTTCACAGCAAACATTTCACGTTGCGTAAAGCTAGGCAATGCTTCGAGTAATTCACTATCTCTTTCTGAAGAATGTAAAAGGCACACACACACACACACACACACACACACACACACACACACACACACACACACACACACACACACACACACACACACACACACACACACACACACACACACACACACACACACACACACCAGACTGAAACAACACTATCTCCTCTCACTCCAACTTTGGCTGACAGACAACATTTCATGTATGCATGAATAATGAATTATTATTACATAATATTATGACAGAAGGCCAAACAGTTCAATGAGGCCAATCAAAGCCTAATGTCTCCACCAAATCTGTTCAGATGCAACTCAATCAGTGGTGGTTTGCAGAAACGTTGTTTCAATGTTAACATTTCTTCTCTGGCAATAAGAAGGAATGAGTTTACCTTACACAATGCATAGCGTACAGATCATAACAGAGCTAAGGGAGTAATACAACACACATCACTTTCTGTACAGTTACAGTCCAATGTATGACTGTTGAATAAAATTTGAGTTTGGACAAATTAAGATGCAGTGCATTGTTGAATCCAATAAGACATGCTTTGTTGACCTTTTTTGGCCCCTCTCCACATATCTTGAATGAAAATAGTCGATCTACAGCTGGCTAATATTCTCCAAATATTAACCTTCTTTCACAAAACGTCAATCCATAAAAATATGTCGGATGAAGATGTGTATAAAACCCAACGCTGCCTTTAAAGAAACAAATGATCATAGGTCGATTTAACTGTCAAATTGATATGCAACGTGTTTCACTGCAGTGGGGCATGTTTGTTTTTGGAGCTGTGGAGGAGCTCCTGTGGCTCCTGGCCAATCAGCTGCGCCCTTGATCGATCAACTCCCAACTCCGACTCTTATTGGATAATATGTCTTGGTACCGAAGTAAATTTTATCAAAGTAAAAAATGGAGTAGGCTAAGACCAACATGTGCCACTAAGATGTAATGAAGTAGAAGTAAAAGTATTGGAAACTGGAGCTAGTCAAGTGGAGTACAAATGCCTATACAAATCAAAATTGTACTCAAGTAATTGTACAGTAATTGAGTACATGCATTCAAATGTCATTAGCCTACATTCACCCCTCAATGTTTTTCGGCAAACCAACCATTTCCAATAGGAAACAGTGCTACATCATTGACTCGTGACCTGGATGTTCTTGCAGAGAGGGTTAGAGGGCAGAATGGTCAAGACACCAGAAACACGATTATCAAAGCAAAAAAAAAAAAAAAAAAAAACCTGTGTGTCTTGTTGCCGGCCGGTGATGCCAGCCTCGCCGCCCTGTTGCCACCGTCATGTACATACGTACATGGTTTTTGCACGGGCTGTCTCTCAAAATAAGGCTTTTCAACGTGAAAGCCATGGCATAGACACATATACAGCTCACGTTCGACGCGAGGGCGGGTAAAGAGTCTAATGAACTCACTTCATGTCGTACGCGTTCTTTGTGTGTCTCTGAATCCTAATCATTTAGCAGGCTGTATACAGTTGGGAGAGTATCAAAGCGCACATGCCACAGGCACTTTGCGAGGATCAAATAGCGCTTATTCATGCCGTAATTACAAGTGATGGACCCCTTTTCATACACCTGGATCCTCCTGTCCTCCTGCCTTCCAACCACCCTATAAATAAACTCTGGATTGATGATGAAGTAAATCACTATGACGCCACTGAAATGCCATCTTGGCAATCATTGAAATAAAAATAACTCAAAATGTAAACATGATGATAAAACAAGTTATTATAGCTGCGGTAGTAATGGGAGGATGTTCCAGCCCTCCTTGCCTGCCGTTAAAAGCCTTTTTCCCCAAGCAATGGCATGAAACCAAAGACGGTATTGAGCAATGGTATATAATGCCCTATTGCATTTTATTGGCGTTGCGATTGTATTAGCCTTAATTGATTATCTATCAACCTATAGGCCAGTTAATATTACGGCATAAAACTTTACTATCGGCACTAGACACCTTGGTGTCCAGTGCCGATAGTAAAGTGACGCTTGGCAATTCCAAACAATTCCATAATACCTTTTTATGGTAGCATCACAGCAATAAAATAATGTATGCATACTGATTAATGCCACCGAGGGACGATAAGGTCACCCAAAAAAAGCCATTATTATGGCCTAGTCTATGAATTTCACACTATATCTGCCCTATAAGAATCAGGACTCAGCATGGGGTTCCTGACTGCTGTGGTGCTCCTTCACAGTTGTGAAGGCAGCACAGAAAGGGCCTCACGGCGGAGGTGGTCTCCTGGGGCGAGGTGCGGGAGGGGGCCCTCTTATCCAATAGACCTTCTGCCTTCTGCGGAGGAGCAGCAGCAGCTCCGCCGTACAGCTGCCATGTGAAATGGGAAATGTTGGGCAGTGGCGTTTCAAAGCAATTTGGAGCCCCAGGCAAGATTTTCCCTGGAGCCCCGCTAACCAAACCAAGATTTTTTAACCAAGATTTTCCCTGGAGCCCCCCTTACCAAATGGACCCTTACGGGTCCATTTGGTAAGGGGGGCTCCAGGGAAAATCTCCTGTGATATCATACCTATGACAGGCACAGTAAAATGGCGCCCCCAAAGGGATACAAATTTAAAAATATGAACTATTTTTTAACCTAAAGAACATATTATATGTGTTTTAAATGTTCAATTCTAGTTATAGAGGACAAGTATAATGTATTTATATCCATATGAGGCTTTTTAGCCTGGGATTCTTTCAAAGCATGTCTGGTGCTCGCCCCGGTGCCCCCCCCCCTCCCCTCATGGCGCCCCAGGCAACTGCCTGGTCTGCCTCACGGCAAAAATGCCCCTGATGTAGGGAGAGAGAGAGAGAGAGGGGCGTCGAGGCCCCGTGGGGTGGAGGACTTCGAGGGGGGGGTGTGCATGGGGATTCTCCACATGACTCCCCCCTCCAACCCACCCCCCCGTCATGTGGGAGCCTGATCTCAGCTGGAAAGCGATGTTAAAAGCTGCACGTGTCTCTGAAACATGTGTCTCTCCGCAGGGGGAGGAAGCGCCAGGGAGTAAAAAGGAACGCAACATCCCCAACACCCCCTCCTCACCCAAAAGCCTCATTACTCACGGGGGGGAGGAGAGAGGGGCTGACGAATGGAGATGAGGGGAGGGCAGAGACACCGGGGCCAATCAACAGGTGACAACACCTCTAGGATAGGATACAGATGGGGGATCCAACCACCTGGATCTTTCTTTTTTTTGGTCTCTCCTTTAGGCCAGCCTCTATCCCTGTCGAATATCATACCGTTTGTACCTTCTGGGAGGGACCTGCAAAAGAGAGAGAGGGCTCTAATGGGATTCTCGCCGTTGGCAGCAATTTATCATGCCGCCGTGACATTTACCCATTAGACATGTGTTTAGCAGGGGGATTTACAGACAAAGCAGTTTATGTTTCTGCGTTGTTCTGTTAGCGCCGCGGCAGAGCGACAAAATGCAACGCGACAAGAAACGGAACGTGACAACAGTTGCGCGACACGGAACAGCGCGGCACAGCCTGATCCAGCACAGCACTCACTAGAAACATGCTCTCACATTATATGTACGTGTGTGTGTGCGTGCGCACACACGTGCATGTCTACAATTTGCATGGTCTGAGCTAAACTGCCTACATACAGTACACGCTGGCCTATAGGGGGAGGATTTGCGCATGCTCTAAGTGGAAGTTCCCCCCATTGTTATGCTACATCACATCATTTGGGGCAAGGCCCCAAACTCCCACTTTTAGCCATGGCAAATTAATAGACCTTTAGGTAAGCCCCTCCCAAAACTGCTATGGTCCAATCACAGCTAAGCAAAACATGTGATAGAAAAACCTCTCCACCAATAGCTTTCCTATATGATAAAACATTGTTTTGAAAAAAAAATAATAATAATAATAAATGCCACACACATTTTCCACTGCATAGGGCATGCCTTGTTGATGGATTTGGAAGAGATTTTGAAGGTCTGGTACCAAAAATGAACCAGTATGGATTGTGTAAAGTCCATGATATTTAACATTGGAATGAATGACCCCGGCTGGAAAGTGTCCTAGGGTGGACAAGAGGGCGGGGCTTACCTAAAGGTCTATTGCTTTTTGGGCAGTGCCGACAAAAATGAAAGCCTGGGTGTAACAAGGCTACAGTTCTAAAACCAGTCCTCCTAATGGGTGTAATATGAAGTTTATGATTGTGATGCTAGTCTGGTGCCCCTGGTGGCGCTATAAGAGGCCAATGGGAGGTTCTGCTCCAGGCTCCACGGACTATGTGCAAACTGCACAGTTTCACACCGATTGGTCCAATCTAGTAGCTCCGTTGACCAACACATACACACACAGACAGACAGACAGACGTAAGCATGGACACAGACTCTACAACAGAGCTGCCCAAAAGGTCGATTGTGATCTACCAGTAGATCACGCAGGCTGTGCAGGTAGATCACATGATCCTAAAGTGTATAGATCTGTAACTCTTGAGAGTTACAGACTCTTCAGAGTTACCTTGAGAGTTACACTTACGGGTCCATTTGGTTTCATTTTACACTCTCAAGAGTTAAATTATTTTTAAACCTCTGAATGAGAAAATGGAGAATAATTGTTATTTTGTTACCGAGTTCTCTTTCCCAATTGTGGACAAAAATGTGAAAGTTATTAGCTTTGGGTGCAAGAGACTAAATTCAACATCACAAACCCAAATACTGTTTTCAAACGTCAGTAGTAGCATATACAAGAAAACCTTCCAATTCTCCCCCTCCATTTATCATTATAAGTGCATTATTCTTAAACACTATAACAGTAAGTAACACCATCACTACTATTTCAAAGTCAAACTTTCTTTTTCATGTGTAGATCTTGTTGAGCCGGTCATTTTGAAAGTAGTTCTCAATTCAAAAAAGTGTGGGCTCTACAACATGGCCATCGCCTTCAGGCTGGCCTGGAACAGCAACACCACAACACAACCCAAATGCGACACGGCAAGCAGCACAGCGCTGCTTGCTACAACACGGCCCATGCTGTGCCACCACAAAAAAAAAGTCCTGCATGACACAATAAAAAGCAGCGTGAAAAAGTGTCTCGGCGCAGAGTTGAGTGAGTCACAGCCCGGCTCACTCCGACTGAGAAGCCACAATTACTGTAAAGGATAAGGAAAAGACTGTGATTGCCAAGAAGATACACCCCGCAGCAACCACAACAGAGCCCAGACTGGCTTTGAAATCTGTTGACAGCTTTTGGAGTTTGCAGAGAAAAAAATCATGTGCAACAAAACGAATACAAACGGCTGAAACAAGCTTCTATCTTGGTGCGGCCAGACGATGCTGTAAAAACCACAATGGATGCCATTGCGTCGTATAATGACTTCTAAGCATGTTGCGGTCGTCACAGCCGACCTTCTGTTTCCACCGATGTCGGGGACACGAACACAAAACAAATCAAGTCCGTTAACTCGCGGAAACAAAATAATTACGCATCTCATTTCCATTTGTACCCCGCGGACAGTGCTTTACTGGCAGGCATAATGGCCTAAATTGGCTTGATGGGCAACACGAGAAAACACATATGGGCTGTGATCCAAAGTTCTTTACAGCCGGAAACTCTGTTATTGTTGTTTGTAGTATGAAATGGAACATCAATATTATATTGTTTTAGTTACACAGAGAGAATTGAAATTCCAGTATTGGGCTGCCAACAATCCCTGTGGAATGGCTGTGCCACAACAGCATTTCTCAACCGTTCTTATTTCAAGGATTGCCTTTTGTTATGGTGTTCTTTTTTTCCCGGTACCCCAATCAATGCAGACATTGACACAAGGGTCCATTTTCCTCCTTAAAACCTCACGACAGTGAATTACATAGCTATAGACAACATAAACTACATTTTTAACCCTTTGTGTACAGCTAGCCCACAAGCTCATATCGCATATGAGCTTGTAGTTCTGCCAAATCATACATTATTTCAGCAAACATTTTTAACTCTGACAACCTGCACATATTTCTTCCTTCCTATGAAATATGTTAAGCATCACTGAGATTTTTCCAGAAAAACTAGAACCTCGCGCCAGGGACTAGAATTTAGTGTCACAAACTAGAACATGGACTAGATCTACCGTGGGGAACTAGAACATGAGAAACTAGAATCTGATCAGCAAACAATGGGTTAATGTTGATCTGGCTACAGTATTCCTACAGCATGTACAACCAGCTGTTATTGTTTTATTTATCCATACTCTCATTTATAAGCATAAGCACAATTGCTATGCAATGAACAGCAGTTCAGAAGTTGTAGAAGCAGAGTAGGTGCATTCTTGGCCTACTGGTTAATGTTATAGTGCTGTTATTCTCATTCAAATCATTTTTTAGGCAGAGGTAAAACATATATAATGTCTTCTGTGTTATATAATATCTGTTATATCTATCTGTTCTGGTGGATGCTAGCACTAAACTCCCATGTTTGTACATACTTCCAACTGTCTCCTACACAAAATAGTGTACATCTGGGCCATTTAGTTGTGGAGTTAACTAAATGATTTAGTTTGGGTATGTGAGAGTAACAAGTTACTACCGGTAGCAATCGTTTAACTGAAAAACTCTGGGCATTTAATATAATCGTTTAGTATGAATCAAACCCTGGACCCTCATTTGATAGAAATTATACTATTGCTACTTAATCTTAATGGACGCCAATCCATACCGTTAAATGCTCAATGATAATTGTGTTACAGACTCCTAAGTGTCTATTTGTCTATCTGACACCATTATGAGCTCATATATTAAGACATGTATTTCCCAGCACCCCAGTTGTAACGATGCTGCTGCCTATAACCATTTGTGTACTGAACACGTTTTGGTGTTTTAGCTGTTGAAAAATAGCAGATCTACAAGCTCATATCGCGCCACCGAGTGGCGCGATACGAGCTTGTAGTTCTGCTATTTTTGAAAAATTGTGAAAATGTGGTGCAAATCTTTTAACACATTATTTCGGAAGCAAACATTTTTAACTCAAATCTTTGCTTCTGGTGATCCCTGGAACAACATGTTTTTAGATGAGGTTCTGCAGCTAAATAATAGATATTTCTGGGGGTCCTTCCTACAAAATATGTCAAGCATCACTGACACAGAAAGAGATTTTTCCAGAAAATCTAGAACCTCGCGCCAGGGACTAGAATTTAGTGTCACAAACTAGAATTTAGTGTCATGGACTAGAATTTAGCGTTGGAAACTAAAATCTAGTGTCAGAAACTGGAATCTAATGGGTTAATGGCCGACATATCTGTAATCACGTCCGGATTAAGATGAAGGGAAAACAGTGCGTCGGTGGGCCTCCAAGTGTACCATTTGTCGCCATGTTTACTGTAGGACTCCATTAGACTGTCGCTTCCTCACTGTCACTTTCACTTTTGTCTGTGAGGGATACATATTCAATCTGACACGTTATGACTCAGAATACAAATTCTTCCATTCCATTGAACGAAACGCATTGTGGCCAGATTTACAAGCTCGCGCCACCGTGGCGCGATGCTTGTAGCTCTGGAAAAATTGTGAAAATATGATACAAATGAAAATATTTTAAACTAAAATCAGCTTCTAGGGATAGCACAACGGATGCAGCCAATATAGGTCCTTGGCAACACTGAGACCCAGATCTGTCAGAAACTAGAGAATCTAGTGTCAGCAATCCGACGAGCTACAGCTCCAGCGCTGTGATAAATAAGTGTAACATAATCTCAGTCGGGCCGGTCGGGATGCTGGCAGTAGATGCAAGGGGGCAAAATGACAAAAAAGTCACAGCCCAACGAGCTGTGACCGCTCGAGTCAAACAGAGTGAAATAGGCATATCTATCTTCAATTCCATCCGAGGAGTAAACCCTAAGAGGGAAATGAAACGGAATGAGGAGCCACTTTTAAAGGCTTAAAGAAATCGCAGGGGCCAGATGCAACGGCTGGTTGTTCTCGGTTGCATAAAAAAGGGGCCATCAAGCGTGAGTTCACTCAGAGAGACCTGTCTGTTCATCATATCCTCTTTACCGGCCTCCTAAATGACCCGCTGACAACAGCCTGTTCAGACAGAAGGGAATCATTGTCTATAACACAGGCTTTTATTGGGACAAAGTAGCAGAGGACGCAGGCCGAATACAAAGGCGGCACTTAAAATGTCTGCCTCCGCCGGCCCAGACGGTGCCCCTGTGTGACGCGACTGCACAGTCACATAGATGTGACATTAATGCGTGGGCCGGTTGGGACGCTGTATCTAATATGTGGTTAATGGACATATTGTATAATTACACATAATTACACATCAATGGCTACTGGATAATATGGATATTGATAGGCCGATGCAATCGTAAAAAATACAGTACCACTTCACCTCTACAGACCACTTCACCTCTTTTTAACCGTGAATCCATTTTTGGATTCTGTACAGTATGTACAGTATTCAAACATTCAACTGTTTTGGTGCTGCTGTATAAATAAAGTTGTTGTATAAATAAAGTTTTTCCAGAAAACTTAGGTTAGGCCTAAATGGGTTAATGTATCTTTATAATAGGACTAATGTACAGGATAAAATACTACTCCTACTACTCCTACAACTACGTCTATGTACCACGTAAATTAATTAAAAGCTGGATATTGCATTGCAAAACGTGCATACATAGTCAAGGATTATACTCCTAAACTCCTTAGTAAAGGTGTATAGAATGTTGTCGTCCGTAAGGCAAACATGACATGAGAATGTTAGGCTAAAGGTCAATACAATAAATCATAGTCCATGGCTACTATTGTCTGTCTGTAGCATCATACAAACACACACGCACGCACGCACGCACGCACGCACGCGCACGCGCACACACACACACACACACACACACACACACACACACACACACACACAGACACACACACACACACACACACACACACACACACACACACACACACACACACCCTCACCCTCACCCTCACCCACACGCTCACCCTCACCCTCACCCACACCCACACCCACACCCACACCCACACCCACACCCACACCCACACCCACACACACATCCTCTTACTCCAACTCCTTTGGCTGACAGACAACATTTCATGTATGTAAGAATAATGAATTATTATTACATAATATTATGACAGAAGGCCAAACAGTCCAATGAGGCCAATCAAAGCCTGAAAACCAACTACAAACATGCAAGTAAATGTCACCTCAAAATGTCTCCACCAAATCTGTCATTGTTCAGTTGAGCATAGTTTGTAGGTCACAAAGCTCAAATACTTGTGTTTTTTAAATTTCTTTAGTACAAATCCAAGGGCCGATCGAGCGACATACACTCACAGGATTCAACGTTATATAATCTAGAGCTGCATCAATATTGCATGCACGAGGGGGAAGGAAAATAGTTCATCAGATCTCTATTTTTTTATGACCCACTTGGTTTTCCACCTGACGGAACGCGGCGTGCTGACGCGCCTTGGAGAGAATTCAAGTGCTACTCTGCGCGTCAAATTATAAATGAAGTTCTCCCTTTGATTACCATTCAACACTCATGCATTACGGTTTCATCACATCCATTAACACCGCTGACAGAAAAGAGGCCACTGAATTGCACTAATTACCAGAGCAGTTGTTGCAAGAGACTGGAGAGAGAGAGAGAGAGAGAGAGAGAGAGAGAGAGAGAGAGAGAGAGAGAGAGAGAGAGAGAGAGAGAGAGAGAGAGAGAGAGAGAGAGAGAGAGAGAGAGAAAAGAGAGGCAGAGAGAGACTGAGACAAAGACAGAATGAGACAAGACAGAGACACAGAGAGAGAGAGAGACAGAGAGAGAGGAGAGAGAACGAGAGAGGCAGAGAGTGAGACAAGACAGAGACAGGGAGAGAGAGAAGAGAGAGAAGGAGAGAGAGTGAGACAAGACTGAGACAGAGAGAGAGAAAGAGATTACCGCATCATCACTGTGCGCGACTTGTGCCACAGGAATCTCAAAGTTCTCCCTATCGTGTACACTATGACAGCCGACCCTATATATACGGTATACTTCCTCTGAGTCCAAGAGCGAATTGTTCCGCTCACCCACCTGTGAACGCACAGTGGCCCTCCAGTTACCTTCAGTAACTGGAGGTAGCTGTCTGCACGACGCACTAATCAAATACACACCATATTCTCACAGGTTATATACAGTTATAGACAGAGCTACACCGATCCCAAAGTAGCACTTTCACTCAAGAAATTAACACGATCAAATGGAGGTAGGTGTCTGTACGATGTGATAATCAAATATGCATTATATTCTCAGAGGTTGTTATATTTATCAAGGCGTAGAGACACACAGATAGCCATAATAACACTTTCACTGTTATCAGAAATAGCCATAATACCTTTGCCTCGACACCTAGACTTTCATGGCATCCCGCCTCCACTAGGCCAAGCTCATTTCAGGTTAGGCCAGGCTAGACATAATGGGACATTTACACATATTATGGGTGTTTTTGTCACTACAATTTACAGTACGTAGTAGATATATATAATACATACTGCAGGTGGAATGTGTCCGATAGTGAAATTAGTACAAAAATAGTACATAACAAGACTCTTTTTATTTATCTGCAGTTGTGTAGGCTACATTCGTCCGCGCAAGGTGGTCCGTTGTTGAGTGGAGCAGACACACAGTATCTAACTGCTCATGTGACCAGAACGCTGGCTTCTAATTGGAGCATTCATTCAAGCCATGTAATAATGTGTAATGTCCATTATATTTACATTGGAATGAATGAGCCCAGCTGTAGTGTGCCCATGGCTGTATACTGGTGAGAGGGCGGGGCTTACTGCACTGTCTATTCAGAGTCTTGTTTAGGGACACACCGTGCTGCCTTGCCCTGGAATGGTATCGTAACGACGACTTCTGCGAGTTCCGCTATTCTCCTGAGAAATTATGTGCTTGTAATGACAGCTCCTGTGAGTTCTGCTACTAACCTCCAAGTTGCACTTCTAATGACGACTCCTCGTTACTCGTCATGAGTATGGTAGCCGCCGTCTTCCAAGATAGACTGGTGGATACATGGTCTCCGTGTGTAATCTCTGTGGCTTCGTCCCGGAAGGGGTGAGTCAGACCCGAGGGCTCCAAGCGTTCAGATAGATACGAGATACGATGGCTTGATTGCTGGACGCGGAAGTACCTAGAGAAGTAGATGTAGAATAAAAGAATGATTAGATCTTAAAGTAGACTCGCTGAACACGTCCCCTCCCACAGCTTATATAAGCTACAGTTCACCATTAGGTGCGGTTGTTATGATGTCACGCTGCTGTTAACATTGTCCTTGGCAACAGTATTGCACAGATATACGTATGTGTACAACAATGTTATCGGTCCTAGAAATTATGACAATGAAAATGAATCAAGAATAAATCATATAGAGTAATGATCGATAGGCTGACTGGTTGTTAACAAAACATGTGCATTGACAAGTCAAACTCAAAGGGCTATAGCACAATTGTGTTTTTTCCTTTTAAAAGCATGTGCTCAGTTAGAGGGAAGGTTTGCCTTATGCTGTTTCATATGAGTAACAGCAAGCCATCTCCCATTCTGGTCATTCTATTCTCGAAGGGAGTATTTCTTGTTAGCTATTGCTCTCCTTTTCATTGTGTTGTTTCGATAGAAAGAATGCATAAAGCAATGGCGAGATAACATCCCGGAGATGTGATGTGTGGTATGGCCTCGCGGTTTCTCTGAGACACTATAGACTATGATGCTATACAACGAGGATTCGACAAAACTCTTATCTATGCTTTATAATACAAAGTGAACCGTGGAGTCAATTTTACAGCGTTGTCAGACTGAGGAAACAGTTCTTAAAGTGAATACACAGCCCATAAAAGTAATGACGAATAAAAGCCTATGAGATAAACAATAAGACAATGGGCATAAAATGGCGTCGAAGCAGTATAACTTAAGGAAATACAATAGCAGTAAAACAAGTTAGAGAACATAAGTAAAATCACAGGAAGAGTGAATTAAGAAACTGCATACTGGACCATTTTGGGCCTTCTATTCACTTAAGGGCTGATGTGTCCCGCTGTGACACAACGTGAGCTTGTAAATCGGCTATTTTGGGTGCCATGCACGACTACTTTTACTGTAAAATCCCCAGGACGTCTCAGGCTGTGCTCAACTCAAAGGGAGTAGTTAATGAAATGTGGCTAGCTGAGCCATAAAATTAACATGAGCAGAAAGAACTCTGCTGATGTAAATCTGCCATTTTGGGTGAAGAGGCCGTATAATGTATAAAGCTGAAAAGCTGAAGTAGTATGCACGACGTAGTGTTACGCCGGTCTGTTTTTATTAATTATAGAGAGTCTAATTGGTTCAACTTTAGTGACATTGATAAATTCCATATATTATGAAAGTATTCTGAGGCACAGGCTTGCGTCAAGGCACTCTGGGCAACCCTTATTATAACAACGTTAGCATACAGTAGAAAGGCATGCACTGTACAAAAAAACTAAAAGGCCATATCTGTTTTTCTCCATGTTTTTTATATAAATTGCAGTGAGGGATCTTGTACGACAATAAATTTCCTTCACTTCATTGCACTTGTAAACCCTGTGAGGTGACAATAAAGTTGATTCCTTTCTCAACCCCCAGCTTCATTTTTCACCTAAACCCATTTACAGTGTAGATATAAAACCTGTTTGCCTGTTTGCCATATATATATATATATATATATATATATATATATATATATATATATATATATATATATATATATATATATATATATATATATATATATATATATATTTTTTTTTTTTTAGATCCATGCATAATCAAGCCTTAAAGGGGTAGTTCAGATTTTTTGAAGTATGAAATACTTGCCATTAATATAGTGGTGTCAACTGTATTAATAGAGTTGACACCACTGTATTAATGGCAAGTACTTCATACAACTTAAGTTCCAAAAATCTGAACTATCCCTTTAATTGTATTTTTCTCAAACCTTTAATTTACATTCGTAAATATTGCATTAGGCTTTTTGATTTGAGCTATCGTCCAGATGAGAAACATTGACTCAATTGTTAACAGATTTTAAGGTTACAACGTGTTAAATGGCTTCATCCAAAAAAGAATGTTGGGTCAGACTAATTAGCAATCACTTTTGGGGTGAATCAGCATCATTATCCACGATGGAAATAAGTACTGTCAGCATATTTTTTTGCCATGTGCGCTGAGGAAGGAAGAGCAGGATTTCCAGTTACGCTGAATCCTGCACAAAATATTTTAAAAAGATCGGGATAATGACAGGACTGTAGCTTTTGAGTGAGGCAAGTTGCACCTGGAAAGTTTTTATTTAATTTGCTCATTTTGGCAAAGTAAAGTTCCTTTGCCGAATTAGCCTCGTTCTTTTCTTGATAGAATAATGCCCAAAAATGCACACTTTCAGTCACTGTAGCATCGATTTTGTTATGAGGAGGACAATTTCCTTCAACAAAAAATATCATCAGTGGCAAGATGATGGGGTCTGCATGAGGGCACATAGACAGACAGTCTGGGGTAGAACAGGGCAGATAGAACTGAAGTTCTTTCCGCAAGGAAATTGGCAAAGGTTTTACTGTGTTGTTGTTGTGTGACAGGGAGAGACAGAGACCGACACACTTGAACTCATTTCCCTTTTGTGCTGCGATTTGTGCCCTCCAGACAAACTCTGTTTGACCAAGTAGGAAAGTGTGTGGCAGTCTACTGGGCTGAAGCCTTTATTTCCATTATTTATGCATACCTTTATTTCCACTTTGCTGTGCAGCCGATACGCAAGCTCACAACCGGTTGCGTCGCGGGTGCGGTGTGAGCTTGCAGATCGGCTGTGGTATACGAGCACGACAGAGCGGCCTATAAATTAAGCACGAGGTTGGACAACTCAGGGTCAGCTCAGTGCTTTGATATTGTCACAGATGCCTCCTTCAAAGCCTTGGGGGGATGAAATAGTATGCTGGTCATCTGGAGTGACAGCAATCGGCCAAGGGCTTGACTGCTTGGAATGGGCACAGGTGGCGCACTAGAAAAGGGGCACATTGCTGCTAAAGGGACTGATGGGGCCTGGAAAGAAATCTACAAACAAGCACTGAGGAGTGGATAGCTTCAACAAAGCTTTGTTGAAGCTATACAGTGCAGTGGTTTTCAACCTTTTTCGTACAAGGGCCTACCATTTATTCATATTTATATTTGTATTTTAGCCCCACAGACCCCAAAACTAAAGATTTATTTTGTTTTTGTCCACAATTCCAGGCCGGATTTTCACAAACAAAACAGGCAAACATACAGTAAAACAAAATCAACATTCTACTAGATTCTCTAATTGTGTAGACTTAATTAAGTGGGCCAATTCAGTGGGCCAATACTCTTGAAAAATATTCAACTGAATTGCGTGGCAACACTCAATTTAATAAAGTCTTATTAAAAAAAGCATTGGTGGCATGCTGCAAGCTTGTAGATCTGTTATTTTTCAATAGCTAAAGCTATTGCTAGCTAATGCGTAAAACAACAAAAGGGGTTCCCATACAGAATCTGTTAAGTGCATTAAAGGTGTCGTGCATGTTACGTGCACATTTGTTCACACATGTGGTGTGTTAAGGCTAGGACTATGGAGGGAAACAATCATGGTAAAAATGTTCTTGTAATTTACATATTTCACTCATTCTGCTGAATTCTATTCAGGTGAGTAAAATATTGACGGTTGGAAATGGCAACGCTTTGCCTGTCATCTCTCCTACGATACCTAGTCTTGGGCAATATACCGGTATTACCGTTTATCGTATATCGTCAAATACCGACATTACACTGTATTCGATTAAAATATGAGCAATTAGACTTTTAATTGTATCTATACAAACAATTTTCATGTTACACACATGCCTGAAATAGCCCTTATTTGGGCTAGGCTTTTTGGAAACAATGTATTTCCAACTTCAGTTTGTCCCTAGTTAGGCTGCTTGAACAGCAGAGCGCTCAGTTTCTGACCCCTCAATGTCGCAATTCTGAGAACTAGGTGACTGGTGGAACGTGTTTGACTCTGATTGCACGCCATTGCCATCTAGTGGCCAATACCGGTAATATCAAATATCGAGCTAATTAAAACGTTATCTGATATTTAACTGATATTTAAAAAAACAATACCACCCAAGACTAACAATACCACATCAATGCAGTGTGGAACTGTGGACAAAATCATATCCAATGACAACAAATTAGTGTTTAGTTTTGGGGTCGAAGGGGCTAAATTTCATCAGCCGGAGGTCTGTGCACTCCAATATGTCCCATAAATAATGGACCTTGAAATGAAAAAGGTTGAAAACCCGCCGTTCCAACTCATCAAGAGCAGTAACAAAAACGAATCCGAAGGATAAGCGGCATAACACCGCCAATACATGCAGCCAACGCTGCCGTTGCCATTCGAAACGAAATAACACAAATCGCACAGGGTCTGGGTGACATTCATTATGTTAAATCAGACATATATTAGCACCAGATTTTTTTTCTTTTCCCTGTGTGATGGAGCTCATAATGGCATATGTGGCAACGCGACAGCTTCTCTCCAGCGCGCAGGGGGAAAGGGAAATGCAGCCGAGGCTATATATTCACTGCAGGGAAATGAGGTCTAACAGCTGGCGTGTGGGGGGCTATATGTGATGGCCCTGGAGGAGCCAGCGACTGCTGGGGGAAGAGCGTGGGCTTCCATCGGTGCTTTGAATGCCAGGCGCCGGGGTTTATTTCAATATGATCAGCCCTGCAGGCAGCCGGTGAAGGGGAGTTTGCGGGGGGCTGATGACACGATTTTGAATTTGAAGACGCTGGAAGGGGGAAGGTTTGGCTGTCAGGAGGAGGAGGAGGTGGAGGAGGAGAAGAAGGGTTTATGAGATGTGCCATCGTCGAGGTTACAGCGAAGTGGGGTGCCTTCCATTAGCCTTTATTTGAAGCAAAGACGTCTCTATGGAGGCCTCATTCGTCATCCGATAAAAAGGGAGCGTTCGGTGATTTGGGGTGATTTTGAATCGACCACCTCCCTGTGGATGTAGATGTAGATGTGCACGTATGCGTACAGTGTGTGTGTGTGTGTGTGTGTGTGTGTGTGTGAAGGGGGGGGGGGTGCAACGGGCCAACAGCACATGCACCAAGACCCGCCCCCAATCGACCATTATTGGAGTTAGTCCCCTCTCATCCTGGTGGAAAAAAGGAAAAAGAAAATCAAGGATAATTTCATTAAGTGGAATCACTTAACACTACAACGCAGTACAGAAAATAGCCTTTAGATGGTGATCTATACTACCACTGACACTGTGTGTGTGTGTGTGTGTGTGTGTGTGTGTGTGTGTGTGTGTGTGTGTGTGTGTGTGTGTGTGTGTGTGTGTGTGTGTGTGTGTGTGTGTGCGTGTGTAGGAGAAAGTGTGTGTGAAGGCATGTTGTCAGCACATTTCAACGATTGTTTACTTTTGCCAGCAACGGTCATATTTCGATGAAGATGCGATCATCGACATCAGTATGGATGTCCGAATCCACATTGGTTAAATTGTAAATATCGGAGAAAAAGATTGGATACACAGATAACAGAATGAATGTATCGCTATGGCTCTGGTCATGATAAAACTACAAACCACTATTAACCCGTTAGGCATCCGCGGGGTACAAATTTAAGCCGTCTATAGTCACAGGCTACAGCATGCCACGGCGTTCTGAGTGTTAATATGCGCACAAGTGTGCTTAGTCTCGATGAACATCAGATTTTTTGGGGGCTCCGCCAGCACCAAGGTGATTTGGTGCAGGGTCTACTGCAAGAGATGTACGTAGCATTCATACGGTACACACAGTGTACTGTGACACAGAGATCGGAACACGTACAGTACGTGTGCCGATCACATACCTGCTCATCTGATCGATTCCACACTCGGCGGCAGTGTGTAATGCTATACGAGGGCCTCGGGGCCAGCGCAGTGCTGAGTGTCAAGGTGATCGATTGGAGCGGTGCGTTCACACGATCGACTTCACACAGGTGGAAGGTGTGCGCACAGGATAGACATCCTTAACCACTCCACACCTTAAATAATTCATTAACACCCGAGGAGCCTTGTATAGGGTGTGTGTGTGTGTGTGTGTGTGTGTGTGTGTGTGTGTGTGTGTGTGTGTGTGTGTGTGTGTGTGTGCGCGCGCTTGTGCGCGTGCGTGCGCGTGCGTATGCATAGTGATTTTAGGCTATCTCAGCAGGAGGAGGCACTTATAGATCTGTAACTCTTGAAACCTGTAACTCTGTAACTCTTGGTTTCATTTCACGCTATCAAGAGTTAAATTATATGTAAACATCTGAATTGCGTAATTTCCAAGAATCTACACAATAATACAATTCAGAAGAATTGTTATTTTGACCAATTTTTGGCCAGCTAAATTGTGACAGATACATGAAAATCCTTAGTTTTGGGTCTGAGAGACTAAACTCAGCATCTGATGGTCCTCTGTGAGAATAAATATATAACAAGAATACATATTGGGCCCTGGTATGAAAATGGTTGAAAACCACTGCTATTGAATATACTGTATGCAACTAAATATGCTAGATAAGTGCTTGTTTTTCTAGAAAGCATGTGATTTAATTACACTGACACGACATGTCAGTTAAACTGACAAAAAGGTTTTATAAAACATTTTTAATATACTTTTTTTTTTTTTACTTTTTTGTTTTTGGCCGTCCCCATAAAATCTCCGATATGAGTGTGTGTGTGTGCGCACGCACGCACGCACGCACGCACGCACGCACGCACGCACGTGTGTGAGCCTGCACGCACACTTGCACAATATCTACAGGTGCTACAGGCACCTTCCAACAGGAATTGCTAAATTTACAGGCCAGTAGACAAGCGATAATGAACACATGTTGTTTTTTAAAGTGAAATTCAACAGTCACTTAGCAAATCCTGCTGCGTTTCTCTTTAGTTGATTGGAGACCAGAGAAACTCTTCTCTGTGCTTCCGATGCGCGTGCGTTTGATATCAATATGCAAATGCGAACGTGTGGACGGATGTGGCAGGCCTATTTAAAAAAAGTGTACATGTGAGAATAACCATACAAGCATTTCATTTCAAATGCAGATCATCAACACCTGCACTTCCAAAGCTGTGGAACGAACAGGAAGTCACACTTTCTCTGTTTACCAAAAAAGATTGTTTTTATGCGTTCCACTTCATGAAATTACCAAACATAATAGTAATGAGGCCCCAGGAGGCTTAATAATGAATTCCAGCTAGTGTCCCACAACTTGCCACTTACTGTACTGTACATGGTCTGTGCTCACCACTAATGAGACATCTAGCCTGCTGACCTATATTAAACGCCAACAACATTGCAGAACACACCAATTCACCTAATGGTTTCCAATCTGTAGCATACTAATGTCTAACGTCTTTCCATGCTAATTTGACTGTAATAGCTTTTCTCCAGCCTCTGTGAATTGCAGAAGTTGTGTTGCAGGGGCGGATGTAACATTTCCCAATGGGGGGGCAGGAGAAAATGGTATGGGGGCAACTTCATCGCCTGTGTCGCTTCGCACCACGGGCGATGAAGCCACACCCATACCATTTTCAGTTTATTTCAGTTTATTATTCAGGACTTTTATTTTTATGCTGTTGGTTTAGTGGTGACACAATTGTATGGGTAGTAGCAGTAGTAGTGTTTCAAATAATTTTAAATATAAGCACTTTATATTGAAATATAATATATTTCAATATAAAGTGCTTAGATTTAAAATTATTTGAAACCCAAATTTCAAATATTACTTGAAATTTGGGTTGTTTTGCATGCCATCATGTTTGGTGGGGCAGTCAGGGCATCTAGGGGGGCATTGCCCCCCCCCCATGCCCATGCCTAGATCCGCCCCTGTTGTGTTGTATAAACTACAGTATTTGCCACCCACTTGTCACACTATTTGTACCAAAACTGTTGTCATTTGGCAGCTTGGACATTATGCCGGTGACCTATGTCTGAAAATGACAAACGTCATTAACAGATTTGTCTTCAATCTAATACACTCAACAAAAATATAAACGCAACACTTTTGTTTTTGCTCCCATTTTTCAGGGGATGGACTTAAAGCCCTAAAATTATTTCCAGATATACAATATAACCATTTCTCTCAAACACTGTTCACAAATCTGCCTAAATGTGTGATATTGAGCACTTCTGCTTTGTTAAGATAATCCATCCCATCTCACAGGTGTGCCACATTAAGATGCAGGTGTGACATCATGATTAGTGCACAGGTGTACCCCAGACTCTCCACAACAAAAAGACACCCTTAAATGTGCAATTTTCTTTTGTCTTATTGGGTGTATGGGCCTCCGAACCAGTCAGTATCTGGTGTGACCACCATTTGCCTCATGCAGTGCAACACATCTTCTTCGCATAGAGTTTATCAGATTGTCAATTGTGGCCTGTGGAATGTTGGTCCACTCCTCTTCAATGGCTATGTGAAGTTGCTGGATATTAGTGGGAACTGTTACACACTGTAAAAATGGTAATAACACAATATTACCACATTATTACCATTTCGACAGTGCATACCAGTTCCCACTAATATCCAGCAACTTCACATAGCCATTGAAGAGGAGTGGACCAACATTCCACAGGCCACAATTGACAATCTGATAAACTCTATGCGAAGAAGATGTGTTGCACTGCATGAGGCAAATGGTGGTCACACCAGATACTGACTGGTTCGGAGGCCCATACACCCAATAAGGCAGAAGAAAATTGCACATTTCAGGGTGTCTTTTTGTTGTGGAGAGTCTGGGGTACACCTGCGCACTAATCATGATGTCACACCTGCATCTTAATGTGGCACACCTGTGAGGTGGGATGGATTATCTTAACAAAGCAGAAGTGCTCAATATCACACATTTAGGCAAATTTGTGAACAGTGTTTGAGAGAAATGGTTATATTGTATATCTGGAATGAATTTTAGGGCTTTAAGTCCATCCCCTGAAAAATGGGAGCAAAAACAAAAGTGTTGCGTTTATATTTTTGTTGAGTGTAAATCCACTCAAAAGCTATGGTCGCATAGCCCCAAATGTTTCACTTTATTAACCACAAACACAGGTATATTTTAGTACAGCAATAAGTGTTAACTTAGGAAAGTCATACCTTCACTTTACTTATGACCCCTTAGAAAAAGGCATATTATATTACTTTATTACCAAATTACTTCTTTACTTTGCCAAGTCCCCCCCCCCCCCCCCCCCCCCCCCCCCCACACACACACACACACACACACAGTAAGCCAGTCTTAGCCAATCAGGAGA
Organism: Benthosema pterotum; assembly: GCA_039105355.1. Classification (NCBI taxonomy): domain Eukaryota; kingdom Metazoa; phylum Chordata; class Actinopteri; order Myctophiformes; family Myctophidae; genus Benthosema; species Benthosema pterotum. Next base: position 17,562,203 of record CM076985.1, on the reverse strand, counting down.
GAAGATGAAAAATGGTGCAGATCTGTGTTGATCACATGACTATACTAGATGGTGTATACCACATTCTGTGATTTATGGATAAAATGTTTAAGAATAGAATCTACAAAAATGTGTTTTGCCTAACATTGTGCCTGGAGAAAGGACCAGGGATGTGGGCAGGGAAACAAACCTACTTTCTATGATGTCATTGTCAAGGTATTAAAAGACCCTGCCACATCAGCAACATTATGATGCCACTGAGCATCATGAAAGTAGCCTACTGAAACAATATTAACCTCACAAACAGTACGCTAACTCTAATCTCATGTACATGTAACTATGCCTAAACATAACTTCAAAATGTGCACCTAGAATAACCCCAAGAAAAAAACAAAGAGTCCTAGATAATATTATGGAAGAAAAACAATCATCAGTCTATCCTAATAAGTCTAACTGTAAGGCTCTACAGTTTAATTACGATATTTTTCTCTGATTTGCCACGGCAATAGATTGTGTGAATGACAAAGAGAATATTTATGAGCATGTGCGCGTGGAGAATACAACACACCATTTTCAATCTTTAAAAACAATTCCAATAATTATCTTTTTGGTTGAATACTATTATAACCCCATGCCCCGTGCCTTCTCATAATTTCTATGCGATGCCAGAGCAATTATCGTAATTGGTTGTATAATTGCGTCTCTCATCACATGCACAAGAGAGGTTGATAGTGTGTGTGTGTGTGTGTGTGTGTGTGTGTGTGCGCGCGCGCGTGCACGCTTTAAAGGAAGCATTGTGCAAGCACTACTCGCAGGATCCTTCATAAATGCACTTATTTGTTAACGGTCTAGGGAGCACACTCATTTCAAGGTACCGCATGTCAGAAATATACAGTATGTGAAAAGATGGCAGGCATACTTTATATGATTTATATTGGCGGATGGCTTATACTGTATACCTCTATTAGTGATTTCTTCTTGGCCTTATATAACTTTGTCATCTTAGAAGCCCTCCAGCAGTCCAGCCAAAATAGTTTTATTAAAAAAAAATGTTATTCTCTGTTATTCTCAGATTGAAATGATCACTCACATTTTTACTCACGCCCGGAATAATAAAAATAATACAAAAATAAAAACTAAGCAAGCAGGTGGGTGTTGTGGAGCATGGACACTAATCAGCATCACAGCAGAGCTGATTGAAAATTGAAAATGTGCTGTTTGTTGATTTTTCACACCCTGTGAGAGTCTGAAGTAGTAATGCAGCACGTGCATGGCATTGGTGAATACTAGGGTTTAATATTTTTCCCAAATTTGGCCCATTTCAAATCCCGGGATTTTGCCGACAATTTCCCGGGCTCCCGGGAATTCCCGTAAAAAAAAATAGAAGGATAAGTCAGTTAAAAAGTCCTCCTAAAAATGCAATTATATGTCGACAGTTAATATTCTCAATTGAATAGTGATATTTTATTGTTTTAAACCTTTAATTTTAACAAAATATGAACAATATCAAATACAAATGTAAGCCGGTTACACAAATATTAGCAATGCGGCACGCAAAATAGGCTACTTATTGGAAGGTTAGGACATCGGAGAGAGAGAGAGAGAGAGAGAGAGAGAGAGAGAGAGAGAGAGAGAGAGAGAGAGAGCGAAGCTGACAGCGCGTCTCAAATGTGGTCTTGGTCTTGGATAGCCTATCGCATAATAAGGTTGTCTGCACATCAAGAGGATACGATGGTAGAACGCGCCTCAAAAGTGCTCTTGTACATCGCGTAAGATACGATGATTGAGGCTTGACGAACAAATATTTGGTATGGGCATTTAATACTATTGATTGCAGCTGTCGGTTTCCAGCTCATCAATGCAAACGAAGCGTTGTTGACTACGCATGTTTTAGTCGCTGTCTGACATGACAACAAGTTACGGGATGCAAGTTATATAACTTATTTTGTATATATTGTAATATCAATAGCCTCGGTGGACATGGGGGGAGAGACAGAGAGAGCGCTGTGGTGTTTTTTTTTTTTTTTTTTACCTGTGTTGTAAGTTATTTAACATTGCTGAGTGGCCGTGTATAGAAGTTGTAGAACAGAGACAATCTGTCGCGAGGAAAATAAGTCCATGCAGTATAGGAAGTCCAACGTTCTCTTCAGACCTTCATATTTTTGCTAGTGTATGCTATAAGCTGGTCTGCATCTGATTCAATGAATGAAGGAGGATGCGGCATTCGTGCGGTCCATAGTCCTGAGTCCTGACTGCTCGCATTTAGACCACGTGTCGCCAATATTGTGTCCCGCGGGGCTCCTGTTCATAGCCCCCTCGCTGCATAGTCTAATTATCAGTGATGTTTGGAACTTATGCGAGGGTTATAGATTTGATTTTTACCACTCACAGATATCGGAAAAACACGATTTGTGTGGAAAAAATGAGAAAGAAATGATAACCTCCGGGAAGACGGGTCCCGGAGGATTTCCCGGGAGGGAAATTAAGTCAGTTGTACCCGGGCATCCCGGGAAACCGGGATCCCGGTATTAAACCCTAGTGAATACCTTGATGCGAACACACCGAGCGAGATTACTATGTAAGCCAGGCAGAAATGTCTGTGCATGCATATATGTGCGCCACACTTATTTGGGAATGCCCAAATATAGAGTGTATAAGGGAAGCAAACAGCGTTCAGTGTATTAACCCCAGAAGAACCAATGTTGCTTTTTTGTTAATATTAAGGCCTTAATTAATTACTAATAAAAAAGAAAATCTGATCATGATTGATGTTCATTGTTTAGTCATTCAATGCCATTGGTCATTTATATCTTTTTTGCTAGTAGAAGTATTCTGGGTTCTGGGTGTTAAAGAATAGCATGCATTGCGACACATGCCTGACTTGTTCTATGTCAGAACATACAGAACGTTGAACCTTGCCAACATACACAAACTAATATAGTGTACTAATTTAACTTGAGAGCAAAAAAATGGATGAATGCACTATACATACTTTGGTTTCGTAAAGCATTGGGGTGAATCACCAATTAATCTTACCCTTCAGGCTGTCATCATAATCTAGCATTCTTTCCAATAAAACCTCTGCTCTGCCCATTCCATGGTGAATATATACCTTTTCCCCTGCTTATACGCTAGCTTAGAGACGGCTTTGATACGGTGCATGTTAGTGGTTGTCACTGGGGATTCATGTGTACCAATTTGTACCATCCCCATGTGGCTTGCTTTGTTTCATACACCACCTACTATAGTTATGTTTATGGGTATGGCTCAGGGGCGGATGTAACATTTCCCAATTGGGGGGGGCAGAAGAAAATGGTAAGGGGGCAGCTTCGCGCCACGGGCGATGAAGCCGCCCCCATACCATTTTCAGTAGTGTTTCAAATACTTTTAAATATAAGCACTGAAATATCTTGGGTTGTTTTGCATGCCATCATGTTTGGTGGGGCAGACTGGGCATTTAGGGGGGCATTGCCCCCCATGAATATGCCTAGATCCGCCCCTGGTATGGCTGCATGTTTATGGGTACATATTGCCACAGGTGCTATTCCCCCTGTTTCACTGTCTTTTCTTCTTCTGACTGATGCTATAGTCAATGACCCCCTCCTCATAAATCACTGCACAGACAGTGAGAAACTTCAAAACGCAGTCGATTTCTCTGAAATCTCTACCCTTGGGTGTCTCAAGCATGGTCAATGGCCCTGATCAGAGAGAGAGTCATTTTTATTTTATTCCACTTTTATCTCATCCAGGAAGTCCCAATGAGACAGACGTATATTGCAATGGAGATCTTTGCCAGGACAGCGTCAAGATTAAAAAGCAATAAAATATCAAATAAAAGTGACATAAAATAGTGTCTACAGCTTGTAGACCAAGCAGAGTGAATCTGCTTTCTATTGACCTAGACGGCAAGTTTAAATCTTTTGTTAAATCCTCTCTCAAACAGTGACTTATTTTGTCTGTGGACTTTCATGCCATTCTTTTGCAAGCGGCTTGTTGTAAACTAGCGATAATCCTGTGGGATTTTCCCCGTTGCTCATGAATATGTATCTCCTTTTAATAATGGAAAGGTTACCTCATTTGCATGGCTTCACCTGGATTACAGTCTAACACATTTTAATAATCAGCCTCATTGTTGAAACCAACAAAAGAGGCAGCATCCCAGAACCCCTTTCATCCATACAGACGGGGTAGTCCCTCTGCCGTCAACAAACTCACCAAACTCTGGCAACTGCATAATATGCCTACAGACATAATACTTGTAATGCAGTATTCTACATTGCAGCATTGGAACTTTTACTAAACATTTAAGTACGTGGGCTGTCACTGCAATTTGTCTTTGATATCCAATCAGAATGCCTCAGAGAGTCACATGGCCACCTGTCCTGACCCAGATAGAACAGCCCCAGGACCTCTGCACTGAGATCAATTACAATTCCACCATTGCAGAATTTTAATTTGCCCAAGAAATAATGAAATGTTCTCTTTTGGAATGACAGATAATAATTGCCATATATCCAGTAATTGGATTGCATCTAAGAGAAATGACCTTCTTCTGGCAGGTGTGCAACACACGTGCACGCAAGCACACGCATGTCCACACACGCGCGTGCACACGTGTGTGAATGTACACACACACGCGCACGCACTAATCTGCATGGGAATTACCGCAGAGGTTGGCTGAAAGTTAAACATTAATGCATGTTAATGGCACACACACTGATATATTACAATGTTTCATATTCCAGCCAGTGCAAAAACCTATATATCCTCAAAGGGAAGCCCAGTGTCTGTTGCGGAGCACCACTGAGCCTGTCCCAGCTAAACAGATCCAGAGATAGATGCCTGTGGGCTCGGATAATGCCACTGCCGATTAAAATCCTTGACTCAAATCCATGGCCCTGTTTGAAGTGTAGTCTCTCACTGTGCTCGCCTTTTTTCTCCGGGTTGAATGGCTGGTCATGATACCGCCACACAGATAAAATGAACTATTACCACCAGTTTTGATTGAACTGTCAAGTTGTCCACGTCTTCCTTTTCTTTTCTTTTTTTCCTTCTTTCTTTACTGGCAGTGCTGTACGTGTTTCTTTCAGTTTTGTAATTTTCTTTCTCCCCAGTAATAGACACTTCCTTGTAATATCTTAACACCACAGCTACAGGCCTCTTCCAGTGTCATGCTATCTATAGTCAATGTGAAAATATGATCAGGAGACATGGCTGAAGCTGTGTGTATGAGTTGTCAAGACTACCTACAAACGTGTTGTAGGTAAACATGTATGTATAAAGCCCATTTTTAATTATTATTGCCCAGGCAGGAGAGTTCTCAAACTCTGCCCGAACGTGACCAAGCCCGACCCGAAATTTTAGGTTCCGACCCGGGCCTAAAATCTATGCACATTAATAGGGGCAGGACGCAGAAAGTGCGCCTTTTTGACATAAGTCGCTATAGGAAGTATTATGATCTGGCTTTGTCCCTGATGGGTGCATCTTTGTTTTGGCTCCTCTTAGCAGCATCTGAAATTAAGCCATGTGCGTCCCGATGGAACGACCAGCAGTGGTCAGCAAAGGTTCGGGGAAATCATGGTGTTAATGTGGTTTAACATGTCTTGATGCTATTCGTACAGTTACTTACAAAAAAAACTAGTTACTGAGTTTTAGCAACTACTGTACATTTCAAAGACAAATATGGTGCTTTAGGGCACTCCACATCTTTGTTGGGTGTCATTAGCCTACTTTTGCTGTTTGTTTTGTTTTGTGAGTTTTTTGTGGTGGGCTTCTGGTTCTGGTGATCAAACGAAACCGAGCTTTGTTTGATGTGATTAGTCACAGAACCCTCACTCCACCCCAGATACTTGTGTCACTTGAGATGAACATAGCAGTAGAAGTCATTGCCAAAGTAACATCAACTTGCGTTGAATGCAGAACGAGTTTCATCGTTAAAATCACACCCATGTGAACTGAGTGGTGGGGGTCCTCAGGGGGTAACGTCCAGACCCACAGGATCATCCCTCCTAACAGGATCCCTAACAGGATCATTTGGTTCCATTTGTATGCTCTCAGAAAAAAGGAAGCGTCTAAAGAAATCCATTGTTCCATCCATGTTAATGATTTTCTTCAGAACACAGAACGGGGGAGCTTTTCATCATGTCCACACAACACCTTGAAGGTACATCAATGACATAGTAAAATATTGAAAATGGGTGGAGTTCCCCTTTAACAAAGTCACTGTGCGTGAGTAGGCCATGACTTACTCAAACACAATTAGGCCATGGCCTACTTGTGCGCAACACACAAGTTTGCACTCTACCAAGTGCTGGTCTAGTTATTATACTGGGAAGGAGGGAGAGGACTTTTATATGTCACAGACCACCAATACATGCAAAAGAAAGTTTACAGATAAATATGTGCAAAGTACTGTAGCATGACCAGACTTGCCATTTTGGTGGCCAGGGACACAGGCATACACAAAGCCACATGTACATATGAGTGGTTGCATGACTCTACTGTACTACAAAAATAAAACACTGCATAGCTTGCTCGAAGGCTTTACTTGGCTGTGAGTGAATACATTGTTTATCAAGTATGTCTCGGCAAAAGCAGGATTTTAAAGTAAGTTGTGACCGTTTTATTTTCTTTAATTTGTTTCGGAGGAATCTGCAGACTCAGCCATTCCGCTGACGAGTGTCGGTGTGCACGTGCGTGCGCACACGCGCACGCACACGCACACGCACACGCACACACACACACACACACACACACACAAAATCAGCACGCTTATACAAAAACGAAAATGACAATTGCCTGTCCTTTTTGTCGATGTGATTGCATTTCTGCTGAGGTTGAAGGTGTTTCTCGGCTTTGTGTAGCGTGGTGATTCAAGCAAGTCAGTGCATTCACTAGATGACTTATGAGGTTCCAAAAATATAGTAATCTCAAAACAATACAACAATGTGTTGATATCAGAGCAATACTCCACCTCACGGTGTAGGCTACTGTGCCATTTCATCTCATTGGACACTAAAACCGACTAAGTGAAATTATCATTACATGGCAAATGTTTGTCTTTAGGGGCCTTATTATCCTTAAACGCTGCCTCACCCCACACAGCTCCCCCACATCTCTCACATTAGCACCACCTTCCCTGAGCCCGACGAATGTTTTAGTTTTCATGATTTGTTGACAACAACGAAGTTCTGGACCGCCTGCCAGACAGACACAAAGCAAGTGTCTGTCTGCAGGGAAATAGCTGCAGCATCAGTAGTAAAGTTTGGTATACAAATGCGGTAGTACAATGGTATTCCACAGAGGGAAGCAGACTGCACTTCGGGCGATTCAAAACGCCACTGAGCAACTTCTACTGAGATGGACAACTAGGGGGCGGGGCTATCGGTCAAGTCAACTCTCTATTCTTTTATTAGGGGTACCTCTCGTCTTCAAGAGACGGTAGCATTTAGCATGGTTGGTTTACAGACTCCACAAGCCAGCGAATCAGGTGGGGTTCATTTCACTGCACCTTTAAGACTGATGTCTTCTTCACCATCCCCGCCATTTCTTCTGTCAAAAGATGGGCTGACTACAGCGTAACGGTACAGAGCTCTGATGAAGAGTAATTCAACTTAGTTTTGGCCCAAAGAAAAGAACACAGGAAAGTTCGCTGTCAGTTATTGTCAGCTAATTGGCTGCCTCCTGCCAGCCTGTTACTCTGAGTGCCGTCGGCTCGTCTGGTCCAGCTTGGGCAGTTTGGACCGCAGCAGCGTGCTTGACCGCAGCTGTGGTCTTCCAATCAAACTATTATTGCTCACACAACATACAGTACGAAATGTTGAACTGGCCTTGTCATAAGACGCTATTGTGTGAACATTTGGCAAAAAAATATCACAACTACAAGCGCTCAGACCTTCAATGAGTTTGTAGAACATTTATACACACACACGCACACAAAAACACATTTCGATGGTAGGGATGGTGGGAGTTCATTTGATCTCCGAGTCTGAACACAGATTTATTTCAAAGTCGGCATCGATTCCAGTGCCGACAGGTCTGAGGGGAAAATGTTGGCACTTTCCGCTTCCAGCTGGTGTGTGATAGTTGGCCCATTAGACGAGATCAAACCCGCCTGTATGTTCCTGTCAGAGCTTTGATGTGTCCAAAGACCATTTCAAGCCTAGACCCTTTTCCTTAAAAATGAAATCCTCCCAAGCGAGCAATGTGGAATGAGTTACCTGGAAGGCCTAAGTGGATTAGCTCTGTTGTCGTCCATAAAGAGCCAGCTCTAAAAACCCGCAGCATAAATTAGGTGAGTATAACCGTGTGGAAGAAAGAGAGAGAGCGCGCACCGTTTGGCAAAGTGCAAATCCCCAACAAGGTGTCCTTTGTTAGAAATGAGTGGAAAATAGAAAAGCAATTCAATGAATGGATTTAAAAGGAAATTCCACCAGTGTTCATCATTTTACTATGTCATATGCCTTAGAGATGTTGTGCGGACATAATGAAATTGGTCCCCCCCATTCTGTGTTTCCTAGAAATGGAGGTCTGAAAATCTATCTATAAAGTTTTTAGTGCCACCGGACGCATTCATTTTAAGGTGAATACGTACTCACACGCACAGAGTTTGCATTGATGTCCATAATATTGCGGAACATCGACGGAACATCTGGAATTGATGGCTGTTGTGCCAAAGCCCTAAACATCTTGGTTGAACTTGAGAACAAATGGCAAACACACACACATGCTGTAGGATGATTGAATTGACTAAGAGCCACAAACACATGTATGTAGATCGGTATACTGTACCTGTCACAACTCAACATCTACTGTACACAGGACTGTCAATCATGATTGACACAGGGGATTTGTTACCTACCTACTATAACATGCCTCTCCCCCTAAGGATTTTTTCCGTGTAATGTTTCCCTATCATGTGAAATAATACATATTTAAAAGTGGTTGCAGGCACTTGTGGGTATAGTCTGCAATCAAAGACTTAAAGTATGTTATGGGAGAACAGATACTTAAAGCTGTTTGCCATTACAAGTGGGTTTCCTCTTTTATTCTGTCAGTGAATATTAATAATTATAATCAGGGGTGCACATAACTATTTTGGTCCAGGACTCAGAGGAGCACCTGGGGATGTTACTTGGTGCTCCCAAAATGCCACCCACACCACTTTTTTCCACCCCGTACAGCCCGATCAATGTACAGTATTACAGTACATGTCGAAAGTTTGGGGGTTGCAATAGTGGCTAGCCTAGTATTAGTACTACTACCTGTATTCTACATCCATTAAAAATACTAGTAGTACTTTAGACTGAGAGGTCAGAATTAGTTTGAATTATTTAATTTTTAATTAAGGCTTTTTTTACTGGTCCAGTCGGGCAGTCATTATGAGCCCCAGCTGTGTGGTGCTCAAAGGAGCTTTCTACCCCTGGATTGACAGCTCATTGTAGGATGTTTGGTGCTCCTGAGCACCGGAGCACCACTTATGTGCACCCCTGATTATAATGCATTGAGACTTCAAGGATACATCTGGCTTCCTTCAGACAACACAGCAGTGACAGTGCCCTGGTAAATGTTGATATGTAAACGCATAGAATCATCCTTTAGGTGTTTGCTATCTCAAGTTGTTTATCTGCTTCCATTCCTGTGTGGGTTGGTTGTTTAATTTTGAGACTGCCCATTTGTTGACCTATGTCCTGAGTTCTAAAAAGTGGTTGGCTGTAAACTATAAAGGCTATATCCTCATCTTGTTCTTTGGGCCATTTACTGCAGTTTTCCGTTACGTGAGGTTGTCATGTAACGGTTCCTGATCGAGTCAAATCATGATTCATTTCAATATGAATTGTGGTCTCGCCTCATTTGTTGCGTGTTTGTTTCTTGAGCACAAACAGGTCCACAGATCACACCGACAACGGTAAGAAGTAAACCATGATGAAGGCAGCTTTATAAAATTGTAAAAAAACAACAACAAAAAAACAAGAGACGCCTTTATCTGGCCGTGGCACATTGCAGCCAAAGCTGCCAGCATGCGCACAACGTATCCGCATGCGAACAGAGCACACAGCTTGAATCACAGCAGTCTACACACACACATCATCCAACACCAAGCAGCAGCCACACAACAATGGACAGGTTCCTACAGTACCTTCAGCTGATGGCCAGGGTCTAACTCAGTGATGGAGCTGCTCTCTCTCTCTCTCTCTCTAGCTCCATTCCGGACGAGCCCTCCAGAGGAACGTCTCCTTTCATCTCTGTCCTCCATCCAGTACATCTGGCAACCTTCATCCCCCTGCTGGGAGCTCCAGGTGTCAACGGTCATGACCTGACTGCCATAGCACCACCCCTGAGAAGAAGGAAGGAAGGAAGGAAGGAAGGAAGGAAGGAAGGAAGGAAGGAAGGAAGGAAGGAAGGAAGGAAGGAAGGAAGGAGGGGACAGGTCAGCTCCAAATATGGAGATACAGTACATGTGCGGGCAGTGTCTTGAGTGTACAGGGTTTGATTTACATACTCTAACATTAAACACACACAAACTGCTATGTTTTTTTTTTTTCATCTCATGTACAGTACTTGAATAATTGCCTTGTGTAGTAAGGAGACAGCATTGCATCAAAGCTACTTCTGCTGCCATCCAATGCAGTTAAAACAAGTGTCAGCCATTTTAACCATCCTGCAGTCTATACAGTCACACATGTACTCGTGCGTCTACTCTCTCGTGCTCCAACCCTTGGATCTCCCGTAGCTCTGTTGTGCCCTGGTATGGAGACAGCTCCATCCGTCTTTGTTTCTCCCTTCAGGCCCTTTGTGTTCCATTCTCCCACTCCTTCATCTGCACACATCACAGCAGATATGGAGGCCTCCCTCTGAGAAGTTGCAGGATTGATTTTCCCAATGTGTGCGGCCCCATGCCGGGGCCTGCCCAAAGTAAGGAGTTAAATAGCCCGCGTTGAGCCATTACCGATTCCTTCCGTGTAATATACATGCTAATTAACAGTCATGGTTTTGCGGCGCCATAGTGTTTGGTACGCCGCGCACACACGCTCCGAGACGGGGGTTACGCCCGGAATCTTCCTATATGCCATGATCTCCAGCAGGGGAACAATAATTTGATGACAGTGTGTGGCTGTTCGCTCAACTTACTTGCATATAGAATGAGGCTGTGGCGTGGATGTAATGCCAGTGTGGATCTATATAGCGCCCACAACGTCCCTGAATCATTCAAGATAAGTCTCCTTTAACCCTCCTTACAGCTTGTGTGTTATCCCCGGTGGGGCCTTACACAAATACCGTACCCCTTTTGCTTAATGACGACAAAGTTCTGATAGGCACAGGAGAATAACAAGCACTTTTTTCCAAGGTTAATTGTGTCTAACAACTTTAATAGCATTCGCTGAAACCTCCGTTTCCCCACCCCCATCTCTCTCATTGTGTCGTCTGTGTCGGGTGCGGAAACCTCGTTTGTCCAAAGCTAAAATAAAATAACATGGCTAAAACTCAGCACGAAGGCTTTCGGATTTCCCAATTTTGCTACTTTACAATTTTAACAAAAGCTCTTAAGCCATACGACTTACATTTGATGGGTTCGACCATGAATTTAAAATAATTAAATGGATCATATAAAGGGCTTTTTAATACTACTTAATACTACATTATACACCCTGTAAGTTAAACAACCACTCAAATAATTGTAGCTATTTGGCTGCAGTACCAGAAATGTCAACAAAAACAGATTCCCTTCCCTTCTGACTGCCCCCCCCCCATCATTGTTATCCCAAGTCTCATTAGAAAATGCACTGCCTGGTTGGTCTGCCTGGTTGGTTTCAGTCGGTTTCATTGGGCTTCTTTGGGAGGGGGTGTGGATTCCATGCATAGCAATGACTTAAAGGGTAACAGTTAAATCACCATTGCAGTTGATCTACGTCAATCTAACCATTATCAAATAATAGTTACGACCACTGCCATTTAAGTTGATCTACATTAATCTTTGATTAGTATCACTATTGTTTGATACAATTCCGAACCAATCCCAATCCCGAACAAGTTTTCAGACTGCAGCGGAAGATTGAATTAGGGCATTGGTTTCCAACCTTTTTGATACCAGGCCCCACTATTTATTCAGAATTTGAGCCACACACCACCATTTGATGACATTTTAGTCTCACAAACCCAACACTAAAGAATTACTTTGCTTTGGCCCACAATTCCAGGGTGGATTTGCGACGAAACCGTCCAAACAGATCAAATTGACAATTAATCTTATACATTCTGTAGTTGCGTAGACTTGGGCTAATTCAGATGATGAATATTTTAACTCTCTCAAAGAGTTACACCTGGTTAACCAACTTTCCATCACTTAACTGGGGATCACCTAGAAACCTCTCAAGGACCAGTGGTGTTCCCCGGACCACTGATTGAAAACCACTGAACTATTTTTTTCTTTTTTTTAAGAAGAAAAGGTAAGAATAAGACAGAAGACAGGCAGCTGCTTGATATACAGGCGTGCACAGAGCTCATCACACAAACACACGTACACACACCTGAGATCTGCAAATAAAAGCATGGATCAAAAATTGCTTGGTCTCTTCAGACTCAACATGTCCTTGATTAAACCAATGCCATTTCTGCAGAAATAGTGCATATAATTGCGGGGTCACAAATTGCCATATTGTTGTATAATAATAAGATTAGATGAATACACACAAAATGATAGGTGTAATACCTTTCCAGCCAGTACTGTGTAATTGGCTGTCTGATGCCCACATGTTTTTCTTCCTAATAACCTCCGCCTAGACAGGCTCCACGGTTAAGAACATCCAGAAGGTGTATTTAAAGCTACAAAAAAAGTGTGGTGAATTATTCCTATTATTAAATTCCTATTATTCAAGCGTCACAAGCCAAGGTTGAACCAAGGTCCCTACACCATTGCAAACAAAAAAAGAAAAAAAATCCAAGGACACACATTGTATAAGGCTGTGCAAATATGGAACACCCTGCCCAAAGCTATCATACCGGTATATGGCAGGCTAGGACTTTTTCCTTTTCGCTTTTTTTTTGTATAATGAAGAATGGCCATCCAGTCCACATTGGTTTGCTTGCGTTCTTCTGTTTTAAGAAAGAGTGGGGGAAAGCTCAGAGGGAGATGGTGTGTCAGGAAAGCACACTGGGGGAAGAAATCTGTGGGGATTTCGGGTGTATTTTAGTCCGAACCACTACACCAGATGTCACTTTTAAGCAGTTGTTGTTGAGTGTGATTAAGTGTATAGTTTGTGACCATTGTTTGGCGGAGGAGTGTAGCACTATCAGATATCACCAGTAGAGGTTATAGTAGTGCTCACAGATAACATGGTTGCTGTATAGGCTTGGGCAGGCATCGCCACTTCACCTCCCAATGTACAGTATGAATGAATGGACCATTGTAAATCGCTTTGAACACTTGGAAAAGCGCTATAAAATGCAATCCATTATTTTTTTCAACAAAAGGAAAAAGGCCTGTGCTAATAAAGAAAAGTGGCACGGGCGCTAACCAATAACAGTACTGAGGGGCGTCGCTCAAAACTATATGATCTAGGTCAGAGATGGCCAACCAGTCATAGACCAAGAGCCACGTTTTTCACTGTATTACTGCAAAGAGCCACATCAAACAGTCACGACGGTTATAAAACCGCCGTGCCGGCCATCATGGTCGCAAGTAGATTTCCCCTCTACTGCCGATAAGACACGTGCATTTGTGTGCAGGTGCACAATGCAAAGACACACTATTAAAACATATAGAAATGTATTTAGAAAAAGGTTTACAATCCCAAAATGATATGACAAGTCAAAAACATACACCTACACCTCTGCGGTCGACTAGGAATCAGTCCGTGGTCAAGTGGTTGGGCACCACTGTATAGGGAATGAATGACTGCACCATGCCGAGCATTTTTGACAGTTTCATGTGGAAGCCCCTTAAGAGCCGCATGTAACCAGCTGAAGAGCCACATGTGGCTCCCGAGCCGCGGGTTGGCCACCCCTATATGATCTAGGTGAAAACTAGGTGATCTAGGTGAACTGCAGTGTAGGTGAACACGTTCTCTGCCGATATTAATGTCAAGGACCCCCAAATTAACACTGATTAACCCGCGGACCACTGTTAGAAAATGTACACCCATAGAGAAGATTATTACAGTTCCAACAGTGATATTCAAACAGTGATTTTCAAACATTTTAATTTCAATACCCCCAGTTTCACATGCATATTAGTCTACAGACCCGCATTATAATGTCCTTTCTATCGATGGGTCCCCCGATTTATGCTGCAAATCAGTAATTTAATTTACTTTAACTCTGAGATTTAATTCAATTCTGAGAGTGTACACTCAGAGATACCGACACTCAGAGATACCAACAAATTGACCGAAGGGTCAATTTGTTTCCTAAACATTTAGCTGGGGACCCCGAGGGACTGCCTCAATCCCCCAGGGATCCACGCACAGACCCCAGTTTGGGAACCACTGAGCTGAAGTGATCAAACAAAATGTGTTTAACCTACAGAACATGACTATGCACGCTTATCCTGATATTTGAATCTATACTCTATAGATTATTTGACCTCACTTTGACACCGTTGGCAAGTAAACCAAACTGTAATTATCTGGATGTGAGCATGACATTTAGAAACAAAATGCCTGCTTTGCTTTATACTTTGCACACTGCGCCGCAACACCCGAAGCAGTAGCTCTATACAAGATCACAGCGCATTGATGCAATGTGTTGTGAGCTTGCAGGTCTTCTAGTTTTGGGGTGTGATGCAAGCTTGCATGTATAAAGATGTAAGGATTACAATATACCATCCAGGGGGAATACTCTGCATTAATGCAGGCCCAGATGTAACCTTTCCCAATTGGGGGGGGGGGGGGTTGTGGAAGTTGCAACAGGCACGCATGCATAAAGCGAAACAAGGCAGAGATTTTTGTTTTTTGGAACAATGAAATGCTGTTGGTTTAGTGGTACGACAATTGTAGTTACTTAGTAGCATAGTGTTTCAAATCATTTTAAATATAAGCAGCAATATATTTGAAATTTGGGGTGTTTGAATGCCATCATGTTTGGTGAAGCAGTCAGGGCATTTAGGAGGGCAACCCCGCATCTACCCCCCCGCCTGCCCAGGCTTAGATCTGGCCCTGCATTGATGAGTGAGAATGCACTATACTATAGTGTAGGCCAGGGTATAGCTAATGAGATATAGGAGAGGAGCTTGAAATCCTCTCAGTTCTGTCTTGTTTGAAGAGTTTGTCAGCATGAAATAAAAATGAGGAAACAAAGCCTGGGGTGACCTAACCATTGTTTGATATACAGTCAGACTGTTCAGCCTCTTCAGCAGAACTCATTTGTTATAAATTCATTTAAAGCCTGGATTCTTTTCTTTTTTTTCAGGGAAACGTTTGTTTATGCCAATTCTTGCATGAATTATTATGTGAACTTTGCCCACTGAGCCATCGCTGATTTTGAACAATATTTAAGCATAGCCCTGAATTCAACTGTGAAAATACTTCAATCAAGCTGACTGTTTAAATGGATGCATGGCTGAAATACATTTAATATTGCCAGCCATAATTGGTTATGACATTTTCTTACATGATTCAATAACTTCTCTCTTATACAACTGTACTGTATAAGCTGCAGTAACTGTAGTTGCTGTCACTGTTATTCCTGTTTATTATCTCCGCCAGGCCAAAGTCGGTGCAGCAGCTACGTATGTCTTGCACTCTGTCGCTTCAATTGTCCATCCGCCTGTCCATCTCTGTCCATGCATTTGCAGCAGTGGATTCTACCGTTATCAGTAGGTGGCATTTGTCCACCTTTCAACCACCTTATTGACGATCGCAACAAAACCTTGCAGGCACAAGATCTCTGGATCGCACAGCAGCAACAGTGGAATCTCTAGTAGTCATTGAATGTCTTTTAGATTTTTCATATTCAATCTTGATTGGCGATTGACCATTAACTCCGTATCCGCAAACTCCTTGGCTTAGAGCCTTCCCTTGAGGTTTTCCACCAGGAAGCCAAACATTGCAGACATTTCTATCTTTATAGTCTTGTGTTTTAGATTTGTCCCATTCTCCATACTCTGTCAACAATAATCTACAGTGCCTGACCTAGTGGAAACTGTTTTCTAGTTGGCCACTTAAAACCTCAGCCCTTGTACTGATCTACACAAGCTTAGATCCCGGAGGGACTTTGCTTGAAGTGATTAGATGGATGTAATGTTGAAACTCATGGCATGGCAGAACATAAATGAAACCCTGCAAAAATACCATACCCATAATTATTAATAGACGGTATCATTGTTGCCTGCAAACATTGAAATGTTCATTACAGTCACCCATTCACACACACATTCATACACTGACTGCGGCAGAAACCACGCAAGGCACAACCAGGACATCGTGAGCAATTTGGGCTTCAGTGTCTTGCCCAAGGACAATTTGACACGTCGACAGGAGGAGCCGGGATTCGAACAGTCGACCCACGGACCATTTGACAGTACCCGCTCTACCTCCTGAGCCACATTCCCCCATATGCATGAGAATGTAGCCACTGCCTTTTTAGCAGGCGGTGGACTAATCTCCCACATCACTTGTTTAGCCTTTCGGGGCAGCCCTGCCGAGAAATTAAAGTCTGCACAGCTGGAACCCGACCTAATGGAGCCTGAGGGAATAATAGAGCAATTAGAGCCGGATCTGACCTGAAACTACTGGGCTGGCTCAGCTCCTACTGGGCTCCAATCTGAAGTCCTGAACTACTACGCTCAGTCTACAGGCCCCATCAAAGAGGAATCATTTTAGACTAACTTCTGTTCTCTGTGTGCGCTCTGTACTCTACTATATTAGCACAGAATGGGTTTTTCAGGCAATTAAAAGGAGGCATTAGACATGTTTCTTTGTTAAATGAAAGGAGAATTTCGGACTAGAAGGCTTTCTTACCTTTATTTGTAGTTGTAAGGTCCCCACCAACGAGGGAAAAAAGCCCATTATTGGCTATTTTCCCTACCATAAGCCCACATATGGGATGTCGGATGTTAGTGCTAATATGTTTATTCCCATCTAAATAAGTATAATAAGGTCTGCCGCTTTGGATACAAAAAAATATTTTTGAGTGACGTGAATTAGTACAACAATTTCCCATTCAATTCAATTCATTGAGGTCTTATGGTAGAGGAAATAGCCAATAATGGGCTTTTGCCCAAAATAACACCTGGACCTCTTTCGGTGGAGACTACTACAAATAACTTGAAATAAGTGTCGAATCTCCTTTAAGTAGCTAAATCATTTAAGTAGCAATCATTGCCCTCGTGTGTTTGTTCAGTAACAGGCATTCAACTCCCCCATCTGCTTACCAAACAAACAAAATATTATGAATGTTCATGTCGGCATGCATTTTGCTCAAATCATCAGAATTGAACTCGCAGAGAATGCGGGATAGCAGAGTGCAATTTGAATGGATGAAAGCAAAACAAAAACACTGGGACAAAAATGGAACGGCAGGAACACTGCATGTGATGCTGATGAATGTGCTGTGTGGAGTTCTCTCTTCTCCTCGACTACAACTAGGCCCCAGGGGCGGATTGGCACATATTTTCCCACCGGGACAATTTTGCCTTTGCCAGGCCACCCTGGGGGGGGGGGGGGGCAGCTCGTTAACCAGATGTAACTCTTTGAGAGCGTAAAAATGAAACCAAATGGACCCTTGCGGGTCCATTTGGTTTCATTTTTACACCCTCAAGAGTTAAAATATTCATCATGTGAATTAGCCCAACTTAGTCTACACGACTAGAGAATGTAGAAGATTAATGGTCATTTTGATCTGTATGTTCCAGGCAAAGCATCTAGCACATTCTAGTGCATTTTGGAAGTGCCACTAGTGCATTTTGGATCTTGTCCAGCAGGCCACTAGGTGGCGCAGGCCACCGGGAAAACTCCCTGTACTCCAGATGGCCAATCCGCTCCTGCTAGGCCCCCTTCCTCCTCTTCTCTGTGGCTGAAAATAGTCATTCTACAGTGAAAGCTCACATCGCATTGTGAGTGTGTACAGTAGTTCTGTTAGTTTTGAGTGGTGCAGCCATTCCAAGGAACAGCAATGTATGTCTGTAAGAGTACCAAAAGGTGAGACGTGGCACTGTTGAGCTTGACACTGTGCACAGTTGCCCGATAAGCATGTTAAAATGTCTTAAACAAGAAGAGCGGTTAATGGCCTGCAAAACCTCTTTATGCTGGGGTCTGTTAAAGTGAAGTATCTCAACGTGAAAATATATTTGCTGCTCAAGAGCTGGAGATATGGTGGAACCTCCAATTAGTGAACTAACGCACTATATCAAAACGTACCTAAAATTTCTAACCATGAATGTATAACCATCCTCAGTCATTTTATTTAGTTTTAACAAAGAAATGTCACTTAGGAAGAGAACATCCCAAATTGCAATTGAACTCACACTCCATTTAATTTGTCGCAATCAATCAATCAATCAATGCACTGCATATGAAGACAGATTAGCAGGCTGCACACACACTTGAGAACGCACACGCGCGCACACACACCCCTTGTGATATGAGTTAACACGAGCAGAGGTGACGTGAGGAAAAGGGTTACATATACATCACTAGAAATGAAGACCTATTATCTAAAAAGATATCTTATCCTTTTTAATTTTCCTTAATCAATTAGCCTACTGCGGCATGTGAAAAGTTGCTTTTTTATTCATTATTCTTTTTTAATTGAAATGACATTTAGAAAAAGTGAGCACTCAGGATCATTATGAGCACAAAAAGCACCGCATGATGTCAAGATGGCCTGCGGGGAATTTGCTCCATTTACTACCTTACCCCTTTAATCAAAGTCGGTTTATGGCTGCGAGCAATGGACCGTGAATGTTTTGTTGAACTCTCCCACCCACTCCCCTCCCTGTGCTTTCATTGCATAATTCAAGCCCTGAGAAATATCTACAGTATGTAGTAGCTTTAATGAGATGTTCCCTCATTGTCAGGTCCTGTCCTGTGTCAGACAAGATGCATGTGCATCCTGCGAGATGTACTGGAATCCACCAGCTGAAACCACAGGGGTTAGTTGTGATTAACAACAACAACAACAGCAACACATGCTCTAACACATACTGTACACTGGGTCTATCCATGAGAACCGCCTGGATGTTTCCCTCGAATTTACTGGCAATTTGTGGACATTTTAAAGGGACTCCACTATGAATTTATATTTTTGTTCATTCCTTAATGAAAGTCGTTCTGGATTGACAGTGTATGCTGAATACCTACATTGTTAAGTGTAATCGAATTTACTGTATTATACATTTTCAACTGCAATACCAAAAACGTCCACACCTGAGGGGCACCCTCAGCCCCTGTCCTCCTCACCACTTACCCCCTCCCACCTCAGTCTCAGTGGCGGAACGAGGGGGCATTGAACCACAAAGGGAGAGGTGACGGTATGTATATAGACCCCTTGATGTATTTTTTATGTGCAATGATGTCTTCCCTTTGTATTTAGGGATTCTTCCTGGGGGTTGAACCTGTCCAGTCAAACGTGCCAATGTAAAAAAAAAAACTGCAATGTAGTGACATCGCATCTTCAGTCCCTCCCCTAACTCCTCCCCCTTTATCATGCAACTAAAGCAGTGGGTGTGGCTTCAGTTCAGCTGGATCTCCACCCATCACCACCCACCAGGCAAACCAGGCATACTTAATGAACTGGTTGAGTGGAATCATAAAAATGACAGTTTAACACTGTACAATTTTTTGAAAGGTGCGTTGTAGCGGGATGCCCGACAAATTTAATTTGATTTTGGCAAATGTGTTTGCATCCATGAACCCCCGGACTGTGGATGCTATAGGTGTAAACAATCTACCATTCCCAGTGGAATAAACAAAGTTTGTTAATAGATCCATAGTCCATAGATCTCATCTCTAGTTATTTTAATTTCTCCCAGAATGGAAATGCGTAATGGACTCTTAAGGTCGCATATTTTAGTGTGACAATATATTTTAGTGCATCCATACAAACAAGCAACAGAATAAGCAAAGAAAGAAACACCATGTTTGCCAGTCATAGTCAAGTCATCAGAGGCACAAAATCAGCCATGATGCATGGAAAAAAGGCTTGAATATTAAAAATATGAAAATACAGAATGAAAAAATAAGTACGGGTGGACCACAGGGAATCATTCATTATTGCACTTGGCACCATAAACCGAGCCCAAGTTCATGTGCGGCTTCAATATTGAGATAAGGAGGGACCACAGGGAATGATATGAAATTGCACTTGTTCAATAGCCCATATTGCGTTTGTATGGCATCATAAGAGGAGGAGAAAGGTGTACTATAAGGATGGAATAACGAGGGAGTGAGGCTTGTTTAAACAACCAGGACTGGACAACATGCCATAGGTCATATATTTATTAAGCTACAGTCATCCTCTGGGTTAAAGGAAGAGCAGTTTGAACGGATGGATCGGATGGATGGACAGAATGAATACATCGTGTACTCCATTTAAAGTTATTATAGCAGTGGTTTTCAACCTTTTTCATACCACGGCCCGCTATTTATTGAGAATTTGAGCCACAGACCACCATTTGATGACATTTCATCCTCACGGACCCCAAAACTAAAGATTTATTTTGCTTATGTACACAATTCCAGGCTGGATTTTGGAGGAAACAAAACAGGAAAACATTCAGAT
Organism: Benthosema pterotum; assembly: GCA_039105355.1. NCBI lineage: Eukaryota > Metazoa > Chordata > Actinopteri > Myctophiformes > Myctophidae > Benthosema > Benthosema pterotum. The sequence goes on along the minus strand of CM076985.1, from coordinate 17,541,509 downwards.
CAAAAATGACCATTAATGTTCTACATGGTTTCATTTTTACGCTCTCAAAGAGTTATGTCTGGTTAATCAACTTTCCATCATTTAGTCGGGGGACCACCTGAAATCCTCTAAGGGACCACTGGTGGTCCCAGACCACCTGTTGAAAACCCCTGTATCACAGGCTTATGGCTTATGTTTTAGCCAAAAATCAAATTGTATGTGGATATATTTTTTGCCGTTTCCCCCTCTACATCGCTTCTACTTTGATGCTGCAGCTGTTTCCCTGCAGACACACAATTGCTTTGCCCTGCAGAGCGTCCAGAAATGTATTGTGGTCAACAAATCCTCCAACTGCATGTACTTTTCTCCACTTTCAACCGTTTTTATGGAATTGTATAAGTGACACTTGCTTTGTTTTCGTGTCAGGATTAAATGCTCAATTCAAAGTACAGAATGCACAAGGCTGCTGTGCAATTAATGTCTCATGAAGGTGAGCAAATTCACGTCCTTTCCTCACAAATGTACAGCACTGTTAGAGGTTATATGCACAGAAACAAAAATATATATACACTTGTCCCACCCAACATCAGGACAGATTTGGTCTTGGCCAATCAGCAATTAGCTTATAAACAATGGTCACACTTGAAATAGCTTGCATTTGGAGCTGCAGCGCAGGGACAAAGGGAAAGGAGAACACTCAATGTGAGACAATTAAGGCTTGTTTATTTTCCTCCGCCGTCTAGTAAATGTCATTTGCTCTTTTTAATGGCTTGGAAACAGAGTGTGATTAAAATTCAGGCCCTCCGGGTGACCAAACATGAAACAGAACCATTATTTTTGCGGGGAGCCAAGCATTCCGCGATACAAAATGGCTCTCCACCACAAGATATCTAATTATTAAACCAGATATAATGATAAAGCCATTAATTAATTCCATTTTGCTATCAGCCAGGACGCAAATCAGGATAACAAATTCCAATCAAATGCGTATTCATTATGTTAGCCGTTGGTACACTGCACTTCATTACCAAAACCACCATGACTGACGCACAGCTGTTCAGCTCACAATTTGCTCTCAAGCATCTATCGGTATGATATGGGATATGGAGCTCGATAACCATCTATTGGTATGATTTGGGGTACGGAGCTCGATAACCATCTATTGCAGTGGTTTTCAACCTTTTTCATACCAGGGCCCACTATTTATTCAGAATTTGAGCCACAGACCAACAATTGGTGACATTTTAGCCCCACAGACCTGGCCAAAACTCAAGATTTCTGATTTGCTTTTTTTTTTTTGCTTTTGTCCACAATACCCGGCTGGAATTCGGAGAAAACAAAACAGGCAAACATACAGATCAAAATTACCATTAATATTCTACATTGTCTAGTTGTGTAGACTTGGGCTAATTCAGATGGTGAATATTTTAACTCTTTTGAGAGCGTAAAAATGAAACCAAATGGACCCGCAAGGGTCCATTTGGTTTCATTTTTACGCTCTCAAAGAGTTACATCTGGTTAACCAACTTTCCATCATTTAGCCTGGGGACCACCTGGAACCTTCTCACGGGACCACCTGATGAAAAACCCTGATCTATCGGTATGATTTGGGATATGGAGCTCGATAACCAATAACCATAACCATAGCATTGAGCTATATTTATTGCCCAAAGGGTCTCATGTCATCTACTTTACCTACAGTATATATTTTTGCAAAAAACAATGATATGTCCCTTTAATGGCATAAAAAAGAAGGCCAACAAGGGTCGAACACAATGTGTTGCATAGAATGCATGGAGAGGAAAAGGCATCCTTGGGACACGCAGACAATGATCAGACAATCATGGTAATTATATTAGCTTGTCACCTCCTACATAAATATGATGAAAGACTACCCCATCATTTGGAGACATGCAATATCTTCTCTGGCATGTCTAGTCACCCAAAAACGATCGCACTGAAGCAGCGGGGAACGCTCTGCTTTAATTAAATTAAAATCTGATTACGGTAATGCATTTACAAAACTGTGCACCAAAAATCCAATGCAGATAGAGGCACTATACTACACAAACCCCAGAATCATAAAAACTTCAGTATGGAAATCAGATCATAGCAGATCAATTTTATTGTGTGTGCGCTTAAAAAAACACACACACACACACACACACACACACACACACACACACACACACACACACACACACACACACACAGACACTCAAAGTAAACAAGTAGCCTAGATGTACATTACTACCGTAGGTGCACCACTGCTGTCTAATCAAAATCTTTATTGGTATCAAAATGTAGCCTATATTTTTTAACCAAAGTAGAAACTACCCATGGAGCTAATGGTTGAACTCCCTCCTTACTGGTCTACAGGCATGTGTACTTAAGCCCCTCCAATGGATCCAAAATGCTGTGACCCGCTTGGTCTTTAACCAGACAAAATTCTCACATATCACACTGCCCTTCTCCGTTCCCTCCATTGGCTCCCGGTCGCTGCACACAGTCCAAATCTCACACGTTTGGAGTCAAAGCAACCCAAGTCTTGACTCCACCATATCTTACTGGTCTCATAAAACCCTACAAGCCCTCCCGGCACTCGATCAGCCGACGCAAGGAAGCTTGCAGTACCCCCGCTAAAACGCCTGCCCAATGCTCCAAGCTTTTCTCCCTCCTGGCTCCAAAACTATGGGATGCAGTTTCCATTGCAATTAGAATCTGCAGACTCACTCCCTATCTTTCGCCACAGTCTGAAAACACAGCTCTTCGGACTCCATCTCAGCCCATAGCACTTGTATGATCCCACAGTACTTGCAGTGCCCTCCTAGGTAGTTTAGATAGCAGCTCATTAGACTGAGATAACCGAGATAGTCTAATGAGGTGAATAGATTAGAGATAGTGGCTTATCTCTAATCTGTTACCATGTTTTAGTGCTTATGTTGTACAGTATATTGTAGTGTGTTGTACACTATGCTTAAATTGTAAAATTTAAACTGTATGATGCATTGCAATGTTTCTACTTTAGTAGAAACATTTTAGTAGAAACATTAAGTAAATTGTAAAATAGCAGATCTACAAGCTTACAATGCATCGCATCACATGATCTTGTAGATTGACTAATTTCATTGGCTATTGGCCAAAATGTAGAGAATACACCCGGCTGAAATGCTTACTGTGTGTTTTCTACCAACTAGTAACTAAAGCAAATGGTTTAGTGTTGAAAATTAGACACACTGCAGTAGAGCAAAAGAAAAAAGAATTACACTATAAAAAGTACAGTTGTTCAGTACAGTAGTTACTTTGTGCCAATGCAACCGAGACCAAAGCATAACCACCTTGTGAAGCTCCAATATAAATTATAAGTGAATGCAGTATAGTCTGCAAGAAGAGAGAAAGAGAAACAGATCAATACAATGTGATGAAAGAAAGCTGGACCAATCAATCCTAACATTCAAACCAATACATAGTTTGTAACATCTCCATGCCAAAAGAAAAAAAAAAGGAAAGTCATCTTGCCATGGGTCTATTTCCTCCTTGATAATAACTCTTGGATATTACTTTTATAGATCTTTTCTTTGGTCATACTGTGCATTTATATTTATAATGTGAAAAACACATTATATTCATTATAGATTCGACATTCCCGCCACCCTCTCGATTTTTCCATGAAGGCATTATATGGTTGTCCCTCTCAACTATTTATTGTATGCATTTTTTTAATGCACAGCTTATTTACATTTTCTCTTTTTACAACTGCACGACAATGGGCCTGATTCACAAAAGGAATTTACACCCACGTGTAAATAGTGTCTAAATAAGTGTTTAATTTTGGTACACTCAATCGTTTCATTCATCCAACATGGTGTACTGTACATGCCTTCATCGGTGCGTAAGGTTAGGCTTGTGTTTAGTGTTTGTAAAACGGTTTTGATGGTTTGGGGAAGAAGGTCGGGGGTTTCCGACCTCTAAAACAGTTCCAACCCTTTTATAACGGTCAAAATCTTTTTTAAAAAAAAGGTTCGCAGTCACAAAATTATCTCCCTGTCTCTCTAGGGCAGTGGTGTCAAAGTCATTTGGGGTGGGGGCCGCATTGGACTTCAAGTGACTTCATGGGGGCCGGAGCGCCGCGGTGCAACCAGTCGCAGACCGCAAGCATGCACGGCACACGCATGTTTACATACACAGCCGTTACTTCTACACTACAGTATATCACACAAGTCATATTTATTAATTAACAATAGATATATATATATTATTGGTTTCATACTTGTAGCCTAGATTAAGACATTTGCTATGAAAGATGCTATTTTTATTTACAGAGCATCAATAAACCATACGAAAATAGCATTTAAATTTCAAATACTAAATTTAAGTAAGTATGTAAAGTTAACTAAGTATAGTTCTCGGTTATACACCCTTGTACTGCTGAAGTATAGTTCTCTCGGTTACACACCCTTGTACTGCTGAAGTATAGTTCTCGGTTATACACCCTAGTACTGCTGAAGTATAGTTCTCGGTTATACACCCTAGTACTGCTGAAGTATAGTTCTCGGTTATACACCCTTGTACTGCTGAAGTATAGTTCTCGGTTACACACCCTTGTACTGCTGAAGTATAGTTCTCGGTTATACACCCTTGTACTGCTGAAGTATAGTTCTCTCGGTTACACACCCTTGTACTGCTGAAGTATAGTTCTCACTTTGCAGCGCCAGCAGCCTAGCCTGGTAAAACGACTCCCCCTGCTGGACAACATGCATTACATGCCGTTCAGAAGAGAGCTCAAAAGCATTTCTTTAAACGACCATAACTTTTGATAGGAACGTGCTAGAGACTCACTTTTTTTTTGTATAGACTCAGACATTTTTGCTCTACAAGCCTGGGGCCGGATTAAATCATCTCGCGGGCCGGATCCGGCCCGCGGGCCTTGAGTTTGACACCCCTGCTCTAGGGTATCCTAGAGAGACAGGGAGACTTACTTATCCTGAGAAAGGATGTAATTCATTTATCATAAGTTCAGCAAGTTGGCAATACTAGTATAACAATTGCTCACTTAATTTTGCAAAGGTACTAAAAATATATCCAATCTTTTTTTTTTTTAATCAGAGCTTAAGGGAAATTTCATTTATATCATATTACTGTCGTATGTCAGAATGCCTGGGGAAATGGAGCTGTTCTGAATGCTGGACGCACGGCGCACAGATACAGTACATTTCCTCCTCAGATGGCAAGTACCTGTAGGCTACTACGGACGCATTCACGCGATGACACACGTCGCCGATAAATAACATGAAATGAATCATGGGACATTTGGAGTCGCCGATGCGTGCACGTGTGGCATTAATGATTTAATCAAATGTACAGTCTAGCCTACAGTAAATGAACACTGTGACAAAATGGGAGCGCGAGTGTGCCCAATGGGGCAGCCCACCACAACAGGATCTCAGAAGAGACAGCGCACGGCACATTCGACAAACATCGAACGGAGGAGATTGGAGTAGACCCTCCATTCTAAGGATAGGCCTAATTCTTATTTTTCATCAGTTAGCCTAGTATGTGAAGAAGAATATTTATTTATTCATTTAATTTAGTATAGTGTCCAGTATGTGAAGCCACACCCACAGCTTTAGCTGCATGATAAAAGGGGGAGGAGTTAAGAAAGAGGCTGATAATGTGACCACTATATTACTTTTTCATTTGCAGGTTCCTCCTGGGGGATGAAACCCTAAATACAAAAGGGAATACATGATTGCACATAAAAAAAAAACACACACACCAAGGGGCGCTCAAGATCTGGCCCATTGTTTCATATTGCCGAAAATGAATAGTGGATATTATGAAGCTCACGGTGAAGTGTAATTACATTTGATCATTGGCGCCAAACTAGCCGTCATGTTGGAATGTAAATTAGACTGGGGAGTTATGACATCTCTCCCTCTCTCTTCCTCTCCCTCTCTCTCTCCCTCTCTATCTCTCTCTCTGAATTTCAGGACATTGTTCTTTGTGTGCGCCGCAGGAAAAATGCCAATTTTACCCAATGCAACATCATGAAATAATGCTCCTTATCAGCACCAAAGCCTGAGCAGTGAGGACTGGGCTGCAATGATGTGTCAATACTCCTTGCACACTGGTCAACGCCATTGGGAAACGGCAAAAAATAATAACAAAATGCAACCATGGAAGGAAAAAAAGAACATTAATATTCAAAAACAAAAGCACTGCTGTGTGCTTCATGAATATGTACTTCCAGTATCATTGAAAACCTATCAGGATCAGATTTCCGCCGTCCAATACTTGATAGAGGTGAGGAGGTTATTTTGTGATGCGAGGTTATAGTATCTCTCTGCACCTGCTGCCCAGAAATAATGAGAAATACAAGGAAAAAAGCATGCTGTTTAGATATTAACCATGTTGGATGTCTACAACATTATTATATTAACAGATTTCGTGCCGTTGAAATAGATCTACGTCTCCCGTTATCATTATGAAATACAGTAACGACTGATGCCGCTGCCGTTGAGCTACGCCTTTCAACGTTACTTACCGGCGCCGGTTTGATACGATCCCCATGCTAACAGCAGCTAGCAGCGACCGCATATTCCATTGATAGACCATAATAAGGGACGGACCAAACCGGAACCGGAAGTGTGTGTCCGCCAACTAACTTGTCCGTGGGGAAACATGGACCGAAATATGAAATATGACTTTTTGATGAAAATCGCTGGCACTGGCTACCTCAAAAAATATGAAAAAGGGCTGGCACTGGGAGTGTTAATCTGTGTTGGTTTTATGTTGTATCTAGATTTTTTTTTATTCATTTCATTTTTTTCCTGGAAGCATTAAACCTGTTCTGCCTTCAGACTCAGAATATATGAATATTTTGTACATAAGAATGCATGTGTTCCGCATTCTCATGAGATATTGTTATCGTGTGTGTTAGGTTTTCTCTGGCAAACCTAAGTTCCACCAGTTCGGTATTGTGTGGGCACATTACTTACACACCGATAACAGTTTTAATATTATTTTACTTTATATGCAATAAATACAGGCATTAATTTTCCAGTGGCACTCATAATATTCTGAGTATAGGCGATGAAATGCAAATTCTCACTTTAATTAACCACCCGTAAGCACTAAAATGTTGACATATTTTGAAAATGTTTATCTATAAATATAGCGTGCTTAGAAGCGTATCTGTCAATTTATAGAGAAATCAAGTTTACTTTCATTAAAGTTGAAATAACTATGAAACTGTACATACATTCATAAAATATTGCACTTACAGAGAGAGACCAACTGTCAATTTACTGAGAAATCAAGTTTACTGTAATGAAAGTTGAAACCAGCATTGAAACAGCATTTATTTATAAAATTCACCATGTTCACAGAGAGATAACCTACTGTATACTGTAGCAAGAGAAGGAGTACCTATCTAAGAAGAGACAGATTTATTTTTGCTCTTGAAGAGCTAGGAAGCACTCCTTTTAGTGTTAACAACAACTCTCTGGTGTAGAAAAATGAAGTTGTCACCATGTAAGTGTGCGTGTAAACTATATCAAAGGAAGTTGGAACACCCACTTTCCCCACATAGTCAACAAGGGGCGAGATTGATGGCTAACTAGTGTTCCCTGCACTGTCAAGAGAGAGAAAGCGAAACTTGTTACTAATTCAAGCACAAAATTGCATACTTCAATAACTTTCACACAAGATACGACAGAGATGTGATAGTCTACTACTTGTCAGAGTGTCGAATACCAGGTCGGTTCTATAAATCCCTGCACACACTATACTGCCAAGAAACCAATAATACGTTTTCTTTGGAAAACTCCCATCCATCATCCACTTTCAGCTACCGCCATCTCACGACAGTTGAGGCAAGTGGTCCATGCAAAGCAGGTTGCCTTCTATTGCTATGTAGCCTGCTACGACAGCACTGGCAGAGTAGTTAATGGGGTTTAGAATGTTGCGGTCCCGTGAGGTATAGATGCCCTCGGGCAAGGTGGAGTATAAGTACGAATAGAAAGATGTGTTTATTTTATTACTTAGCCCATTGTCTGGCCACCTTTACACGCCACAAGTGATTCAGTTTCACTGTCCTAAGCTCCAAAGCTCCAATGTGTGCCTGTGTGTGCCATTGACACCGAGTCCCTAGCTGAGTAAAATAACTATTGGCAGAGGAGAAAAAGAACTTGATATTTCAGGGCCGTATTCCTCAGGTTAACACACAGACAATAAAGCCCAAGTAATTACAGCGGCAAGCTGAAACCTTGAACTACTTGGTCCCCTCTCCATAAAGCTTGCGGCACGACAGAACACACCGTGACCAGAGTTATGCACTGAACAATGCTTGGACTGAAATCCTATTCACTGATCAATTCTAATTCATTTGATCCACCAAGTCATTGGGTCCACAGATTGGATTCGTTACGGAGGGGAATTGTCAAGGAAGGGATGGCGGCAGCGCGATATTTTTTAAGGCGCCACTGTGCCAGCCACACGGCACATTTATGCCGGGGCCATAGATGTTTGTTATCTCGCAGTTAAAGCACAATATAAAGAGAATAAAACATTTAGATTGAGATCTGGACATTGTGTTGATTTAAATGATCCGTGAAATGCTCTAAAAGACTATTATTGCGACTTTCTGGATTGTAGTAAATTCCCCAGAATGATACAATGCATTGTCTAATGGAGCCCTACATTATGTTTTTTCCCCTCCACTGCTATATCACCTCTGCATTATGCAATGCATTCACTCTTTGGTGAAAAGGAATGATACAGGCTGGGTGGAACAAATCACACCAGAAGGTAGTATCATCATCTGGTCTAAGCAGTAAGTAGGTCTAAGTTTATGTGTCTGTTTAGCTGCTTAGTTGTAGTATGTTTTAGTCTTAGCCATATAATCTTAGCCGTATAGTTTAGTTGTAGCATATACTGTATATACATATATATATATATATACATATGTCCTTTCTATTGTCTTATTGCACTGGGGAACAATGGAAACGTTATTTCATCCCTGTGTATGTCCTGACATACACTGGAGTGACAAATAAAGAACCTTGAACCTAGTAGTAGTATTTTCCAAAAATACTGGTGGTGATGCACTGACCTGAAGCTGCCCACATCTGTTGCTGTATGATAAAGGGGGAGGGGCTAGGGGAGGGGATGATATTATGATGTCATGATACCAAGGGTGTTCCGATTGGGCCTTTTCACTCAAAAGGCTTTCAGCTTTCATGAAGAAACCAAAAATACACAGGTAAGACACATGCATGACAGTATTTCAATATTTTAAAACACCTGCAGTATATTATAGTAAAATTAACACCACAGACATGTACAAAACATAAAGTGAGTCGGGACATTGAGTGAGTCGGGGACACTAGAAAATGGTATGTCCAAAGCACTGGGCAGCATTGTGATTTGAGCTTGGGCTCAAGATCAGCCAGGACTAAGACCATAATTACAGCGCAGCTGGTGTTTTTTTTTTTTTTTTGTCCCATTAGGAACTTGCTAATTACCCATCAAAGCAACTAACTCTCTAACAACACCAAGTTAGATCTTCAAGCTATACTGGCCCATCAAGACCACAATGGAGCAGTAATGGGAGGTCACAAAGCAAGATATCTACTACCATCAAAAGGCGAAAGTGCAAGTGGATAGGCCACAACCTTTGAATGGACACAAATAATATGATCACAAGACCCTAGAGTACAACCCACAGAGAAAGAGGATAAATAATAGTACCGCGTAGGCCTGAGAAACACCTGGAGACAGTTCTGGAAGCAGAAGCCCATCAGGCCCAGAATAGAGTGAGATTGAGAGCTCTGGTGAACATTCTATATGCCCCTCGACGGGGGAAAGAGGATTAAGTCAAGTCCTGCGTCGTGATTGACAGGTTCCAGGTTTTTTCTCGTTCCCTGTAATTTCAAATCTGGCCTTTTCTATACAATATGGCTGATTCTGTTGCTGTAGGTAAGACAGATCTCAGCAACGACAAGAGATTCTGTAACGGCATGGAGTACTGCTCCATCAGAAAAGCACACAGCCAATCATGATGGAAACGTTTGAACGCGAAACATTCCAATCAAATAACACATTTGTAGAGAGGCCGTTTCAACTGACAGAACGTCAAGACCGATTAAAGAAAGTCTACACACTGTGAAGGAAATAAATGACTAATTAATGTCCTACAAATTCATCTGTTTTGATCTTGTCAATTCTAATGAGCTGTATATGCACGAGAAAACATATGTTTACATTGCCAAAGGAAGAGTCACAAATAGACTACAATAAAAAAAAGAGTTGAAAATGGATAAGTATATGAGTATAAAGGGTAGTTTATTTATTTATTTACAAAATAGCAGCAATTATTTGTAGTCTCTCTCGGAGCATTTTTGTTTTACTCAGAACTATAGAGAAAAACTCAGACTTCAGGTCTGTTTATATGTGGCAGCTCTGTTTGCTGTACAGATAGTAGTCCTTAGGGTGGTTGTATTCTACTGGCCAATCTTATTTTTTCGTAACACTTCACAAATCTGAGTGTGTGTGTGTGTGTGTGTGTGTGTGTGTGTGTGTGTGTGTGTGTGTGTGTGTGTGTGTGCGTGTGCGTGTGTGTGTGTGTGTATATGTGTGTACACACTGTGGGGAGTATGTTTCTCTGATGTCTTGGTATAGTAGATTAGACAGTGTACAGTAGCTCTGTTTCTACCACAATTTGTTTATGGATTAAAGTGCTATACTGCATGAACTATTGACAATCCAGAGTCCACAAGACAGTCAACAGTCAGTTCTACTTTAATGAACATCAGTTTACCCATGACGTAGTAACTATTCAGCCGGCATGATAGTCACTGCTCAAAAAACTGGAATACAGCTGCTAACTTCTATACACTCCCGTATTGTACCATCACACATGTTATATGACTCGACATTACTGTTTACCATCACACCTGGGGTTTATGGGCAAATGCAGTGCCTGTAATTGCCTGTTAACCCCTCCTTCTGCCAAGTGAGTTCCATGATCAAAATGTATAATCGAGCATTCATATAATCTAAAAGCTCACATCATATTTTACCGCGTACGTAATGTGTACGTTGGCAGCATTAATACAGATCATGTCACTTTTAAGTGATTTGGAGAATCTGTATTCTCCCCTGGGAATGGGCTGACGGAGACGGTGAAGGGGGAGAAAGAGGAGAAATAAATTGAATTAGAAAGAGGTGCCAGTCAAAGAGCAGATAAGCAGACAGAATATGGATCCTGTATTAGCCCTGCTAGAACTACTTAATGAAGGAGGGTAGTGACTGAGATTAAAATGGGCGCAAAGAGATCTTTCTTTCACTTCACTTTCAGGCCAAAGTTGCAATGAATCGAATTTGGGAAACCTATTCACAAACTTCAGTGACTAAAGAACCGGCTTCCACGTGAAAACCCCTCCAGGACAAAATATAATTTATTAGCTAAGTATTATAATATCTCCAGAAGGCCTAGAGTTGTCTTTTGGCAACATTAACCACTTGATTAATTACTAATTAATATTTGTTTGTTTTTCACATAAACAACCCTCCCAAATCTTGATGATTCTCACTGCCGTGACACTGTGGTTGGCAGTTATGACTGCAAAATACGCCTCGAAATAGATCGCATTGCCCAACGCCCATGCATTTTTCAAGGTTTACAAACACCAAGCATTCTTCTCACCAAGACAGGCATCCAGTTCCAAGCGAAGTCCAATGGAATGGAGCCTGCGGAAAGAAGTTGGTTTGACCAGCAGAGACGAGATGAGGGGGAAAAGGCTGGTTTGAAGGTTTGGTTATGGCCAGCTGTTTTTTTTTTACACCCAGAAAAGAGGACAGCAACTCGAGCAGCAAACCGAGCAGGATATCTGCAGCACAGGTGAACCTCCGTGATAAGCGGATGCCATCTTCTAAGTGGCACAATGAAAAGCTTCAAGTTGCAGTTGTGTCAGCACAGAGTCTTCCAGACCAGTTAAACTGTTCAGCCGGTCCTTTTTTATGTGATGATTTTACTACACATTTATTGTCTATGTATATTTGCTTTACTGCACTGTACAGTATATCACCACTCGGAATTCAGCAGTGCTGACCATTCTGGTGAGGCTTATTTCAGTTAAGGCTTCACGTGACATTCCAAGTGTTAATGCAGGAATATTTAACGGTGAGTGCCAGCGGATTACCAATTTAATTGTTGGCTTGTATTGACTTTAGCTCAGTCTCTAACAGTATTAGTTCCCAGTATTAGTTTTTTCATTCTTTTTCCCAGTGGTGTGATTTCAAGCCTCTTAATGTGCAAGCTATGTGCAGCCTAGTTACACAGTAGCCACCCAGGGCATAGTTGGAGCTACTTGCCTTGATTTAAAGTGCTCCAACAAACTCATTTTGCGGTAGTACTGGCAGCATTTTTTAAACACCGAACTCTGATGCTTTTAATTTAAAAAAAAAAGTAAACAACAAAAATAAATACTAAATAACCCCTGCTTTCAAGTTGAGGCAGGGAGGCTGGCACGGGGTGATGTTATGCCAAGGGCCAACAAAATAGTAACTCCTTTGGTCACTGTGGCAGAAGCATGCAAGGAAGGAGTAAACCTGAAAAAAGTGCTGATGGCGCGTACAGAGTCAGTGACTGTGTGTGGGGATGAGGCGAGGGAATTGTGGAGCAAAAATTATTAAATCTAAATGCAAATTGCAAAACCCACCCCACAACAGATGTGTGTACGGAATCTTGCGCGTGCGTGCCATGAGTGAGTGCGTGCGTTGCGCCCAGGCACGTGTGTAGTCATATGTATACATATTCAATTGGTGGGGTTTTGCCTCCTCAAAGTGTCTTTAGTCTCTCTGGGGCTGGCTGGAACCTCCTGATAAGGAGGGCCTAGTGCCGCGTTGCCGTACTGCGGTTTGTGGCTTAGCGGGTTTAAGCGCTGCTCAATGGCCTCCGGTGTCACGAGTTGTTATCTGGGGGGTCCCAGGGAGCTCCTGAGGCCAAGGCTCTCCGGGTCCCAGTAATGAGAGGGGATAATTACCGATCACACTTCGCTAATGGAACAGCGAGAGGATAAAGGGCCTCCGCATGCATGCTGCGCCTCCGTTCCAACCCTCTATAGCAGTGGTTTTCAACCTTTTTTTTTATCCCAGGGCCCAACATTTATTCAGAAATTTGAGACATGGACCACCATTGGAGGACATTTTAGCCCCAGAGATGCCGAAACTTTTTTTTTTTTTTTTTTTTTTTTTGCTTTTGTCCACAATTCAAGGCTGGGTTTGGGAAACAAACCAGTCCAATATACAGATCAAAATGACCATTAATGTTGTGTAGACTTGGGCTAATTCCCATGAATATTTTAATTCTTGAGTGTAAACATCACTCAGTGTAAACAACACTCTTGAGAGTGTAAACCAATGGACCCGCAAGAGTCCAGTTGGTTTCATGTTTACCCTCTCAAAGAGTTACATGTGGTTAACCAACTTTCATTTAGCCTTTGGACCACCTGGTATCCTCTCAGGGACCACTGGTGGTCCCCGGACCGCCTGTTGAAAACCCCTGCTCTATAGCAGTATGGCCACTGTGTTGGATTGATGACCGCCCGAAGATCACACCTTCTCTCCATGAATGTACTGAAAATGGAAATCGAAATCAAACCAACAAAAATAAATGTGTTTCTCCAGCAGGGACTGTAGATGGACAAAATTGCCACATATTTTTATTATTTTTAAATAAACAACCCATCACATAATTTTTTTAACCGTGTGAGGGGGTCATGTTTTACGGGTAAGCATACGGAAACATTTTGCAAAAACACCGTGCCAAGCTGCAGAAACAGAGAGGGCATTCTGCAGAGCAGCATCTCAGCAAAACTAAATAAATATTCATCAGATTTGGTAAACAAGATGTTTTGAAAATAGGCTGAGTGGCCTGCTTGGAATCTGAAAGTGAATCACTAAGTGCCTTTCGAGTGTGGCTCTTGTAGGCCGGTGCATGCTTGTATACATGCACGCACGCATGAGTAATGTGCATCTATGTGTGAGATGCACCTTGCCAAGAGCTTTGGAGAAACACCCTACTACTACTAATCTATATGCAAGCACCATTTACCAAAAAGGCCCTCTTGGAGGCTCTGGTATATTGATTTCATACTTGTACTGTAGTTACATGCAGGGGCGGATGTAACATGTCCCATTGGGGGGGGGGGGGCAGGTTGGAGGGGCAAGAGAAAAAGGTATGGGGGCGGCTTCATCACCCGCGATGAAGTCGCACCCATACCATTCTCAGTCACAGGACTTTTATTACGCAATTAAGCATCAATAATAACATCAGTTGTTGTTTAAGTTGCAACAGACACGCAGCATGCATAAAGCTAAAGGTCTGAGAGTTTTCTGTTTTCAATGATGAAATGCTGTTGGTTTAGTGGTGACACAACTGTAGTTAGTCAGTAGTTTGGTGGGGCAGTCAGGGCATTTAGGGGTACATTGCCCCCCCATGCCCATGCCTAGATCCGCCCCTGGTTACATGCACAGTGAATGCATGAAGTCAGCTACACAGTCTGCATTAGTGAGCTCAGGGACATTTTTCCTTTTATTTGACTGACCCTTCAGGTCACACACTCTCCGGAGCTCTGGCTAAGCTGAGCTGTCTAATGCACTGATTCTCAGCCTATCTATTGTTAGTGATCCTCAAGTCGATAGGCAGAAATAATGTTTTTTTTCTTTTTCTTCTTGTTCTTTTTTCACCCATATCTGAGAGAGAGAGTGTGTGAGTGTGTGTGAGCGAGCGCGCATATATAGTTGTCATAATCGTGAAAACTGAAAGGAGAGTGAGTGATGCCAGCACTCACGCTCCTATATAGCTATATGCGTCTGCACACGAGGGATACATTATCCTTTACAGCACCTTTAACCCAGGGTATGAACCGACCTCAAAAGGTCCATTTAGTTCCATTTGTACACAGAGTAGGATATCAGAGTCTCCTGATGCATTATGCGAGAGCAGAGGATCAGAATATTCAAACTCCCATCCATTACATCGGTGATCTGTCTACAGTATGGTTCCAAGCTTTTTATTTTTTAGATCAACCTGGCTGAATATACAAGTACATTCTTTATAACTGATTTGCAAAGCACTTCTTGATAAATTATGCTGAAACCTCATGCTGAATCTTCTTTAAAAGTCAAGTAACGTTCCCGGTCAAATACACATACATGCATCACTTGTAATGCAGACTCATTTGGAATCCACTGTGTGTCAGGAGGATTTTTCAATGCATGAATTAACAGTGTCAAATAAATCTTTACCTGTTATGGTGCCTTTCGTCGGCCGCACTGAAGTTGTTCTCTTTTCATTTTAACTTTTATTATTTATGTATGTTATGTATGTATTAATATTATTTCATTATGTTGATTACAATAATAAACACAGCAACTTGCAGACTGTACACCTCAATCTACAGTGGATGCATGCCAAGACTGGACCGCGAAAGCCAGCATAAGAGCATAACCTCAACCGCACAGAAAACTGTCCTCATGGAGAGCGTCTGCCATTACATTGCGACGTAGTCTTAAACCAATCAAATAACAAATAAATAGTAGTGCGTAGATATCAACCAATAAGAAATGTTTGGGGCCGCAAAAGCTTGCTCGAATCGAGACTTTCCTAGCGAATGTAGGAGGGGTGGACGACGTTGCTTCGGGACGAATTAGTGACTTCTCGATTGTGGACAGACTAGTCAAGTCTGTCTCAACTTAAACCCGCGGCTACATCCATGCAGTGAAGTGCATAGGAACGACGACGGCTCTCTGTCCAGTGTTGTCGCTTAGCCGTGCTTGAAAAAAACATTTGATTTGAACAGGTTCCCGGCGCCGATCATAAGCATTAATCGCGTAAGAAGTGTTATTTGGCCCACATGCCCATGTGGCGAGCGTATTGCTTTATGGTGCCCCACGAGACGTGGTGTTCTGAAGTACATCAAAATGTCACAGGGGGCGATGCACGAATGCAACGATAAGCAGGGAAGACGGTCTCGACTTCCCCCTCTCGTTTTTATAGTACCATCTTGGCTCCATTCCTGGAAATACGAGTGCAGTCCCCAGATAATGAAGCCGTCATTATCATACAAGGAGGTCCTACTTATGGGAACACGGTGTATCAGACAAATTGGATAAAGCGCGCATAAGTGAAACATTCACTCTCGCTCGGAGGACAAGAGGGGCGGAGAGAGTCAGGAAAGCGAGAAAAGGGAGATATTTTGAATGACACTCCTAACCTTTGATTATTTTAATGCCACAATTCTGTAACCGATTATACACCCGGCTGCCAATTGCCTAAGCATTAAACTGAGGAGAGTCCCGAACTAAGCTCAGGCTTTTTTTGTGAGGGTAGCTACACTGAGGGACACTGGGCTTAATGTCGCTAGATCTGCCCGTGTGGATTAGAGTTGGCCGGTAATTCGGTGAAACGGTGAGATATGATTTAATTAATTAACCGCCATGTCATCCTCTGCACCGGCTACACCATTTCAGCATTGGGAGCTGTGATTATTGTTTATGGAAACAGTAGAGAATGGCAGTATCAAATAACGCCATCCATCTGATTGATCCATCCGTCTTGTGTGCAACTGTCTGTCCACGCTAAACTAATCTCAGTGTATCATGACGCTAATGATGTCGTATCATGACGCTAATGATGTCAACAGCTCCTCCAGTCCGACTCCCCAACCTGGAATTAATTATATATCTCGCCGTACAGTGGACCGTGTGCAGAAAATAGCTGTGGTTTGAAATTTTGAAAACCGTCCAATTCTAGTGTGGAGGTAACAACAAGCATGTTAAACTTTCATACATTTTATAATGGAACCACAGGCTGTGATGTGATCATGCCGAAACCCAGGAGTCATACCTCATGCCATGGAGACAAATGCCATAATGACATAAGTCACATAATGGTAACAAATGAAACAAAGTGTAACAAAATACTGTAGAATCACACTGCAGGACCACATTGGCCAAACCTGTGTTTTCTACTGACAAGACACTGATCTGTCACAGGGTCACAGTGTCACACACATCACGCCTACTACATAGTGTAACCAATGTCCGTGTGACCTAAAACTAAACCCCTATTTCCCAGGAATGCATTTGAGGCAAATCCTTCCCCTGGCCTCAAATGCCCCTGTTATAATTAATTATCTCTTCCTAGCTTAACTAAACCTTCGTGATCAACCGCTTCACTTATTTTCCTCCAAATTGGATGACGGGTCTTTAAAAGGCTATCAAGAAGCCGAATCTTTGTTAAGCAGTTAATTAGGTTGGAAGTCTCCGATTTTGAATGGAAAATAAAGGCCCTAACTATAGAAATCCGGGCCATTATTAGCATCAAACTAATTATTTCTGCGGCTATTAGACATACAGCGTGAGCAATGTATTTTCAATCACCGCAGTAGTCATTATGCATTAATGAAAATGTGAATGCTATCAAATTATTATGTATATATATATATATTATATATATATATATATATATATATATATATATATATATATATATATATATATATATATATATATAAATTATATACCATCAGCGCGCGAGTGTGCCCGTGCGTGGATGCCCACATGCGTTGCATCCACATGCAATCTCATATGCCACTGGGATGATCAATGTCATCAATGTTTCTTGTTCACACTGAGCAGGCAATTCCCGGATATCTTTCAAACCAGAGACAATAATTATGTCATTTTTGGCACTCCCTCAAGTGGGTTAGGAGTACTGCAGCCCAGAGAGCTCCCACATATCAACCAGGGGCGGATGTAACATGTCCCATTTGGGGGGGAAAGAGAACATGTTGGAGGGGCAAGAGAAAAAAGGGTATGGGGGCGGCTTCATCGATGAAGTCACACCCATACCATTTTTGGTTACAGGACTTTTATTAGTCAAGTAAAGCATCAATAATAACATCAGTTGTTGTTGAAGTTGCAACAGACACGCAGCATGCGTAAAGCTAAAGGTCTGACTCAGAGAGGTTTCTGTTTTCAATGATAAAATGCTGTTGAGTTAGTGGTGCCAAAATTGTAGTTAGAAGCAGCATTAGTGTTTCAAATCATTTTAAATATAAGCACTTTAATTTGAAATATCTTGGGTTGTTTTGCTTGGCATCGTGCTTGGGGGGGGCAGACTGGGTATTTAGGGGGGCATTGCCCCCCATGTCCATGCCTAGATCCGCCCCACATATCAACCTGAATGGAGAGTGCGGCTCTGATGCCTCTTACAAGATACAGATACAGAATTGTGTCAGTCGAGAGTTTACCTTTCAAATCGAGAGTGCTATATGAACCCAAATCTAGTGGCTGCAGCAAGAAGACGACGGAGAGGGGAAAAAAACATTCTACCTCCTTCTGAAAACAAGCCACTCCAATCTTGTCAACCGTCAAGAGAGAGGCTTATCTGACAGCGAGGTCTCAGGGCGGCTGTGGCTCAGGAGGTAGAGCAGGTCAGCCAATGATCCAGTGGTCGGCGGTTCGATTCCCGGCTCCTCCTGTCTACATGTCGAAGTGTCCTTGGGCAAGACACTGAACCCCACCTTGCCTCCAGTGGTTACCACCACTGGTGTATGAATGTGGGAAGTGGGGACGCTGGCGTTGACTGTTCGCCGCTCTACTTCCCAATGTATGAATGAATGGACCATTGTAAGCGCTTTGAGTATACACGCTGTGCATAGAAAAGCGCTATAAAAATGCAATCCATTATAAAACGGCTAGAAGTCATGCACAATTTCGGTTGCACTTGTGGCTGGGGACCATGGAAGATAGAATGAACACACTCTCTTGAAAAGCTTTAACCGTCGATAATGTACCTGTACATGAGCACATAAATAGTATAGGTGCATGCAACGGTTACAGTTGCAAAAATCTTGGCCTGGGTTATCATTCATGATACAATAGGGTTTAAGTAACACGTGTCTCCGCCATATAAGACAGCCGAATATACTTTTTGGGCATCCCAAGTGTTACCCCTCAAACAACCAGTCTGTGCGTCAGGGTTAGATGTGTGCACAGCACAGCACAACACACACACACACACACACACACACACACACACACACACACACACACACACACACACACACACACACACACACACACACACACACACACACACACACACACACACACGCAGTAGGCATATCATTGGGACAGTTTCAACTGCATTGAGGTTGTTTCTTTTGGTTTGCACAGACAGATTGGGCCCAAGTCTAACCAGCCCCTCTGGCCCTTGCCAGAACCTCCAGATGGCCAGTCTGGGTCTGTGTGGCGAATGGCAGCAGCGTGAGCTGTGATAAGTCTACATCTGAGGAGACTTACAGCTTTTTACCTTGGCCACCCTGTCAAAAGACTGGGTCAAACCCAAGTGTATGGCTGGAACCATGGTATCGGGTGGGTGGGTGGATGCCCTGGTGGACGGATTCCCATGGGCTAATGAAGCCGTCTGGCTTGACAGAAATAAAGTATGCTTGAAACATGGGAACGGTAGACAAGTCTATCTGTAGGTCTATATTATACAGTATCAGTGGATGTGCGCGCGCGCGCGTGTGTGTGTGTGTTTGTGTGTGGGTGACAGTCAGTGAGTGTGTCTATAATGTTCATTCGCAAGTTTAAGTAAGCAACACTTAAGTGCACTGAGGTATCATATGACATAACATGTATCATTTTTTTACAGATATATCAGGCTATGATTTGATGCATTATTTGTAAGTACCAACATGATTAAGTAACATGATTAAGAACTGTAATTAGACTATCTGCTCATTTATTTGTTTCCATTTGCGGACGTGTTCTAGGACTCAGTCCGCAATGCAGGGCCAAGCCAGAACTCAGGCTTGGCAGGCTTGGCAATAGCATGGTTGGGTGGCGTGCACGTGCATGCACGTGTGTGACGGCCGCAAAGTTGCGTGTGCAAGAGAAAAATATATATATTCCTGTCGTATTTCGGTTTATATTGCCCCCAGAGTGACAGAACTGCCTGACAGCCATCACCAAACACACGCCTGCCCGGCAGCCAGATGCATTTGAAAGGGGTATGATACAAAATAAATAACTAAATAAAAGATAGGATTGTCTTTTTCATGACTTGGACATGTGGAAATCTTTAGTTACACTTGCAGAGGGATACAGTGCTTTACCGGAGTTGTCTTCTTGAATGAATGCTTTGACATGAAATAATGAAAGTTACCACATAGTGTTTTATTTCATTAGCACAATCATTATCAAACAGCTTGTTATTAGGCTACCCCTGAACGAAAGACAGATGTAGCCTAATATGGACTAGAAGCCGTTAATAAATTAGTTACCGACAGATCTGCTGACAAATCCTTGGTATTTTCTTTCATGAGAACAGACAAGAGGTAACTTTTCAGCGCTGTTTGGAAAATCCTTGTGAAAGTTAGGTTAGGTTGCGAATGCTCTTTCTCACTCTATGCTTTGTGCGTCTAACAGTTGTCCAGTTACTGTAACAGCACTCACATAGAAAGAGTTAATACGGTAGATCATTGATGGCTATAGAGCAGGGGTTTTCAACAGGTGGTCCGGGGACCACCAGTGGTCCTTGAGAGGGTTCCAGGTGGTCCTCAGCTAAGGTGGTTAACCAGATGTAACTCTTGAGAACGTAAAAATGAAACCAAATGGAAACTGGCGGGTCCATTTGGTTTCATTTTTACACTCTCAAGAGTTAAAATATTCATCATCTGAGTTAGCCCAAGTCTACACGACTAGAAGGTTGATGGTCATTTTGATATGTATGCTTTGCCTGTTTTGTTTCCCAAATCCAGCCTGTTATTGTGGACAAAAGCAAAAGAAATCTTTAGTTTTCGGGTCTGTGGGGCAAAAATGTCCTCAAATGGTGGTCCGTGGCTCAAATGCTGAATAAATGGTGGGCCGTGGGATGAAAAAGGTTGAAAACCCCTGCTATAGAGAAATGCATTAGGCTTAGCCAAGAGCCTCTTTTTTCCAGAGAGTAGTACAAATCTTTAGCCATTATGGAAGGTCACGGTTACACTCTGCCCATACCATTAAGTGACCAACTGTAAAGGGAGTGTGTGTTTTCGTTTTCTCATTAAAAGCCGTTTAGCATCCGGCTGTTGGGGCCAGACAGCAGCAACAATAGCAGCGTTTGGTTGTGGAGCGAGCAACAAATTCTTCCCCTTGAGACCTGACATGTAATGAGATGCTGGTCAGGGTCCAGTGAGCTGCAGACTGCCAAAGGAAGAGTTTCAGTGGAAAGGGGTATCACGGCATTTCCTTCACAGAGGGATAAGCTGAACGATATCAACCTCTGAGGTCATCCTAGATGATCATACATACAAGCGGATTTATTTTTTAGCGTCAATATTTTTGCAGTACGAAGTGCTGGGACACTGGCAGTGTAGTTAGAGTGGTAGACATTTCAGGGCAATTTAAAGTTGTACAGCAATCGAGGGAAAAAAGGAATAAATAACAATAGTTATTAAAATGAAGTAACTGAATTGTTACCATTTTTCTTTTTCTTTTTTCGTTTCATAAAAACAGGTCAAAGTCTATGAACCACTAGAAAGCAAAACAAGCAAAATTTCATCATGCTTTAAGTAACATGTGATATGTCTAACTAGGGATTTTTCTTGGTGTTTAAACTATTCCAAGTATTAGTTTTTCTCTCAGAAAACAACTCCTTGGGCTACAAATTGTTTTCAACATTTTAGTACATGTGATTAGACACCATTAGAAACCCATTGACAGTTCCTGGTAGCGACTTAGTTCCCAGATTGGTCAAATCTCCTAAAATTCTCTAACTATTACTCATTTAGTATTAATGTAATGATCTAACAGCTCACAGCTGACACAGACATCTGCCCATCTCTAATCACTGAATATTGAAGTGTTTCAGTTTGATACTGGAGAGTGAGACTTTATCAAGATATCCAGTGATGAAGATTTCCCTAAATGCAATGGCTTTCCCTTTTTGGGTATTTTGCATGAGACTGACATGCTAAATTGTGGATGACTTAAAGGGGAATTCCACCCATTTTCAAACGTGAACCATAAACCATTTGTACCCTCTCAGGAAAAAGGGGTCTGAAAGAAAAAGCATTAACATGGTGAAATACATGATGATGTCATCAGATCATCATGTATTTCACCATGTTAATGATTTTTTTCAGACCTCCATTTTTAGGAAATACAGAATTGGGGGAACTTTTTATCATGTACACACAACATCTCTAAGGTATATTAATGACATATTAAAATGTTGAAAATGGGAGTAGTTCCCCTTTAATATTTGGGAAGTAGCCCGTTTGACCTCAATGGTGCCACATCACTCTAAAATCCATCACTGTGGAATGTTGCCCTAATTGACTGCAACTAAATGAATCAACCATTAAGTTATATTTTAAAGTAAAATTTGTAGTGTATTTGACATACTGTACATTTGTAACTCTGATAGCATAGAAATATAGCCTGACATTTGTACAGTATCAGAGTTAACACCAGCGATCTTACAGTAATGTATGAGGTTTAGCTTTGATGGAGTAACTCCATTACCATTTTCTATTGCTCAATATATCGGCTTCCGGGAGGAAAGAAGGAAATAATCCAATTCCTTCTCTCTTCCTGGGCACTAGTATGACTGTCTAGCTGTCTTGGCCGCTCCATATACTTCACAATGAAGCCTTTCTGCACGGTTGAGCCGCTGATAGCCTCACTGCGAAAGGTTTATGGAGTCATTAGCGAGGTTTTCATAATATGTCTGTGCCACTTTTAATTACTACTTCACGGCTAATAGGCATGTCCAATGTGGAGCCGAGGTGTTGGGGAAGGTGGGGCAAGACGGAGTAGGAATGAGGTGTCCCGTAATTAATATTTTCGGAGCGGTCCCACATGCTCATTGACTGACCGACTGCGAGGCTTTACTGGGCGAGGCATTTTGGTCCCTCGCGGCGGAGGACCGGGTCGAAGTGCAAGGCGTGGGTTGTATGCCCGAACCGATATAGGGCCTAACGAATTGCCATGAACGATGCGCTGTAACGCCTGTTGTTATTGCCATGATTGCCATGTTTTGTCTTCGGCTAAATGAGCTAAATGAGCTTCCAATCCAGCCCCTATGAGGCCTGCCGGATAAATAAGCGCACTGCACAATGCAACTCGAGGAGAAGCCTCGCGGAGGTCCCCATGTGCGGTGGTGTAAATTATGACGAGCTTATCTCTATGTTGCTTAATGGACTGCACGCATACGACAACATTGCTGTTTCAGCCAGTTAACGGAGAATCATCTCAGAAACAGGATTGAAAACGGCCGTGCCGCATAGGAGGGGAAAATGCCACACTTTTGGCAAAACGGGGATAGATAACGGACCCCATTATTTACTGCCTTGTTAATATGCGGACGCTGGCGGGATAGCATTTTCTTTGTCATTAAAGCAATTCCTCGCATCGCTTTTTTTTTCTGGCAGCGTTTTAACTATTTCACCTGACAGTGAGGAAACACCAGGTGATGTTCTTCTTATTTTCGCTTCTTCGCTATTTCAGGGGGCATATCTATCATAAGTCGCCACCTGGGTATTTTTTCCTATTTATTTATGGCCTAAGCAGATTAAAGACTAACAGAATAGTAGGAGGCTATAGGGAAACCACAGAGGATCTGGGAAAGCAAACAAACAAACAAAAACAAAGTGGGAAAGGAAACACAAGCGGCTAGAATTTATTGTACCTAGTCAGTAATAATAACAGTGAAAGCACACATACCCACGATATCCACACAATAAATCAGCACAGCACCATCAACCAAAGTTATGCATTTTGTGTAACTCGTGTGAGTTAAATGGCATTTACACTTGAATGACGATGAAGAGTGCAATCCCACACAGGGCATTTTCAAAGGCAGAGAATCTACATTATTGCATTCACTGTGGGTATAACTTTCGGTACATTTCTGTGCATATGGAATACAGTAACTGTAAGTGATATTTATAAGCAACCTCAACCACACGCCTGATTTTGTACTGTAGGTACTGTAGTAGCTATGAATATAGACAGGATTTGATTTGTTGAGGGGATGGAAGGGGGGGTGGGTTGGCGGTCCATATCTTTCGCTTTTAAAATCCACCCTCTAGTCATTCATTTTTATGGATCGGTGGGGAGGTTTATCTCTGCTTCTGGTCCGACTGGCTAGATGTGTTTCCTTTGGGGATATGTAGACTGGTATGTGAGCCTATGATTGATAATATCACAATTTAATTAAACATGTATTATAATTGCATTAACCCATGCATATTGAGTATTCCTATTAAGTTATCACAGTACGGTTTGAAGAACCTGGTCGGCTCAAAACGTTACCATGGTAAATGTATTATGGAGTTAATAATATTAATTGATGTACTACTGACTTTTTATTCTATCACAGTAAGGACACGTGGTTTGTTTCAGAATAGTGGGATATTTTCATGATTTTTCCTTTCGTTGCAAATATAAGATAGAAGTCACATACCGCATCAGCCAACTTAGCTTAAAATATATACGTATATCCCAGGAGCATTGTTCATTAAATTTAACTGATGTGTTTTAAGTGCAATGCAAGCCTCAGTAGCTGCATTCATTACATTTGTATAATAAAAATATGCACTGGTAAATCACATGCAGAGTTGGACAACTGCCTGTGCAATTATTCTCAGCGTGGCTACATGTCTCTTAGGACATCTGGGCATAAGCATTAAGTATTATTTTTGTTCTTTCCTAATGTTTTCAACTTGCACCAATAAAATGATGCCAGCAAAAATCTAACTAAGTAATACGCAAGTTTAATTTCTGAAACTCATTCCCTTTGGAGGTAGTACAAACAACAAATTATAGGTGGTGTGATATTTTAAAATAAGTGTCAAATTACTCTATATTCCCATAGTAATTTTGCTGTTGAGGGTTTGCTTAGTAACACAGTCTCTCTACAGCTCTTTATTAAAACAGAAGATATTCTTTCAGGTTAGGGGAATTTCATCAAATCAGGAGAGATAGCTATTATACAGGATCGAAACATGTGAAATTGAAAGTGACGACAAAGAAATGAGCACACAAAATTGGGGCACTATAAAACATAGGCTGATACAGTAAATGAGTCATTTCTCTTAATTGGATTAAACTGGTGACCAAACTAAACATTACTTTTCTTTTTATTAAAGAGACCAGTCCGTTACCTGGCTATAGAGCGCTGAGTCAGTAATGATGGGCATAAAGTAGCTATGCAATAGCTACTTTATGCGCATATATGGAGATTTCTGTGGATTTATGGTGTCCTGTGGAGGCGGTGGCTTTGTTCATCGCCGGGCCAAGCATCCCCCTGCACCTCTGATACTTGTTGTTGCTGCCAATCACAGCATAACCCATGTACTGTAGGTTTTTGGGCTGAAGCGGCCTATATTTGGCATTGGCATTGGCTATTATATTATACTAGCAAATATTCAAGCTCACATACAAACTTCAGCTTCTATTTTCTTACCTTTTTTGAAAGTGTCAGAACTAGTGATTTACAGGAGTCATTTGTAGGGTGTGCAATGGTTGACAGGGAGTGAATGTATTATGTGCTGTTGAGCTGATAGCATACCTTTGACTGTATATTTCCACTCCCATGCTGTGTCACAGACTCATTGTAATGCACGGTGGGAGCGCGTGGCGCTGGTAAATGCTAAGCCTGGTGATCCTCGAAGGTTGCCCTTTACACAGCCAGGTGTCAGTGAACCTAGTCGACTGTGCGCCGCTATTCCCCCAGCGGTCCTGCATGAGCGGCATACTGTCTCTAAGGGCATTTGTAAGGTGAAGACTTTTGTGGAAGTTTGGAACAAAAACAGAGACCAGATCAGAAGACGCAAGATCGCTGAGACTGCATTATTCAAATACTACATTAGTCAAATAGTACCGCAATTAAATCTACTTTATTTAAAAATAAATAAATAATGTGAAATTTGTTTTCAGGTCACAATACGGAACTCATACGGGTATAAACGAGTGAAATTGGGAGCTGATGAAAGAAAACAGAGAGCTAACTGGAACTCTATGAAATTGAAGCTGATGAATGTTTTATTTTTCCTCTAGTGATCCTCCTCAAAATGCAATTTTCTGTTTATTATTAAAGAGCTGCAGCAGTGAGGACAGCCCTTACTCCACAAACCCTCTGTAGCTATGATTGCTTTCAGAATGTAAGTGCTTTGGACATTTTTTGTGTATAGACGTACAGATTATGTTCTTTGGGTTACTGGTGGGCGGGCAATCACTCGAGATGAAAAAGATTGGTCAGTTGCATTGCATCGCACACAGAAAAGTTTCCAAAATCAGGAGCAGAAATCAGCCCTTGTGCACTCTTCATCGCCTTCAACTGGAAAAATATGTTGTTTTTTAACGGGGGCGGCACAAATGCGAGCTATTTTTAGGCATGGGTGCAACATGTCAACTGTTTTGAAGTATTGTACAGCAAGTCTCTGTAATAGGTCTGTTTATGTTGTACTATGACTATAAATCGATCTAAAATAGAAGGATTAAACTCCTTAACAGATTAACCACGGCTTTTGGAATCATTCTTTTTTTTTCTGTTTATCACAAAAAGTCGTTTTAGACTTTGCTTTGTTAACAAGTTAATTAACGCACTATACACCACGTCATGAAGTCCTTTAAGTGGTGATTGCATTACAAAACCCAGAAACACCCCACACACATTACAACTGAAACGCGTCATCAACTCATTTCAATGTTTTTCCTTAAAGTAGACAGGTTAAGCTTTCTAAGGCTATCATTAATTTGCACAAATTCACAACAGAGGATTACTATTGTAAGGAGGTTACTATTGAGCCTAATTGGAGCAAGCCTAGCTTTTCTGCTAATCTGTGAAAGAGTTAAGAATTAACTTAAGATCATTATAAAGCTGGCTGTTGCCTGCATGCAATGCATTTCTGCCTACTTCAGGTCCAGGCTGTCCCCATACTCAATAGAAGTCTATGTAGAGCAGCCACCATTTAAACCTTTCCAGGGAAGTGAAGGGATACATCTATCCATCTGTACTCTCTGTCTATAGGCTCTGATTGCATCCATGTCGGTTCTCGCTCACACCAGTGTTGTGTGCCACTGTGCATGTGTTTGAGTGAGCACACGCACACACACGCACACGCACACACACACACACACACACGGACCCACACACACAAACGATCGCGCACGCACACTTCCATTTCCCTAAACCATTAAGGGCCAAGGAC
Source organism: Benthosema pterotum (assembly GCA_039105355.1). Classification (NCBI taxonomy): domain Eukaryota; kingdom Metazoa; phylum Chordata; class Actinopteri; order Myctophiformes; family Myctophidae; genus Benthosema; species Benthosema pterotum. Next base: position 17,514,255 of record CM076985.1, on the reverse strand, counting down.
ATGGCCAGTCAAAGTGATAGATTCTCTGCATTGATGTTTTTCTCCCCCTATCTCTGCAGCACCGATGCTGCAGGGCCTGAAGCGGTATAGTCACATGAAAAGAAGCCGATAGAAGAGACGCGCTGCTCCCTTTGATTAGTCTATCGCCCTAAGTAGTCCGGTGACATGACACGGGAAGTAGATACAGACATCCGTCACATGCAGTTAAGTCTCTCCCTCCCTAGACATTCGGCCAAATTCCATCGGCGATGTTTGTGTTCCCTGACTATTCGACAGGCTTCCTCCTCTGGTTGCAAACCACGGTGGGAACAGAGCGTTTGATGCCTCCTTAGTTTCCAAATGCCCCCCAGAGTGCGTCCTCCTCGTTCATCCCGACCAGTTCAGCGAAATCTCCTTCAAAGCCCCCGCAAGCCCCCGAACAGGGGCGGATGTAACATGACCCATTTGGGGGGGCAAGAGAAGATGTTGGAGGGGCAAGAGAAAATGGTATGGGGACGGCTTCGCGCCACGGGCGATGAAGCCGCACCCATACCATTTTTGGTTACAGGACTTTTATTAGGCAAGTATAAGCATCAATAATAACATCAGTTGTTGTTGAAGTTGCAACAGACACGCAGCATGCATAAAGCTAAAGGTCTGACTCAGAGAGTTTTCTGTTTTCAATGATGAAATGCTGTTGGTTTAAGTGGTGCCAAAATCGTAGTTAGTAGCAGTAGTAGTGTTTCAAATCATTTTAAATACAAGCACTTTAATTTGAAATATCTTGGGTTGTTTTGCATGTGTTTGGGGGGGCAGACTGGGTATTTAGGCATGCCCATGCCTAGATCCGCCCCTGCCCCCAAAACGAGGCGGTCGGTCCGCTGAGAAACAACCCGCGGCGTGATGGAGCGGATCTCGGACCCCCCCCCCCCCTTCCCTCCTATGCGTGTCCTCCCACAGCGTCACACCAGCCAGCCGCGGGGAGCGTCGAGTCTCGCATACACGTCCCTCATAAAAAGGTGTCACTCATTTTTTCCCTGCGTCGGTGTCCCCGAGGGGCTCCTCCTCCTCCTCCTCTACTTTCAGCAGCTCAAATGATGTCAGAAGTCCCCACGGCATGACGGTATGCTACATATGACAAATGTTCTAATCATACCCGGGCTTTCAATGCGGGGCCGCGCGGCAATTTTGAGGATGTGACAGATTTTGTGAAGTGACTGATTGACAAAGGCCATTATGATGATAAAAAAGAAAAGCTGTCACCAGCCCCTGCCATGGCCCTGTCATGTGCCTTCTGTGACAGCTGAAAAAAAAAAACTATAATATTCATACGGTTAGCCTGACGATGAAATAATCTATGACACAGGCAGACCTCTGCTCTTTTGTCAGTCACCGACGAATCGATCACCCGGACATCTCCAAACGTTCTTTTTTTTATATAATAATCCCCTGTGTCAAAAAACGCTGGGCACTCCATGTCTCTATTCTGAATAAATACACTGTTCAAGTTAAACGCTTAAAATGATCCTGGCTAATAAGACAAATATGCCTTAAAACACTACTGTATACTTGACTTCTCTAACTAAATTGTATACATAAAAAAACAACTTTAATAGTTTATTTCTTACATTATACAGAATCTTTCAGCAAATAGGGACTGTTCCTATTGCAGTGTCGCAGGTTGATATTGTCCATGTAATGCATATGCTAATATATGGTAATTAATAATATAAAAAAAATCGATGCTCATAATATTATATTGTTTGTAATTAGCACATGCATTTCATATAGTTCATAGGGATGGATCACACATGGACGTACTGTAGGCATCATCAGCCTGCGACAGGAGCAGTCCATATTGAGTGAAAGATTCACAATTTATGAAAGAAATAAAATAATTAAGTGTAATGTCGTCTTAAGTCATAATTGTCTCATTAGCCACTTAGCCAGGGATCCTTTTAAACACAGAATACTTTCTTGTAAGGTCCATATTCAACCCCCTCCGTATACACCAAATCTCTTTGCCGTAAATAACAATCAATTTATAAGATCGCAACACACCGCAAAGTAATGTTCGCCTATTATGAGACACCCGAAACACGGTTCACTAGGGTTCAAGTGGTTATAACGCAGGGCCGAATCACAGGGGCGTGATGTAGTATATATAATATGTATCAATGTTTTCCTTCATAATTATGCTGATCGCCTGCTGAGCCACAATGAATCACTATTTGCCACATCCACAGCCTCAAGGACAGCTAAATTATTGTGTGTCTGGTCCAGCGCATAGGATGATTACAGCTCTCATTAAGAGTGCAGTCGGTGTGTGTATAAATTCCATGTGACAGTGAGGTTAAACATGCATACAGGGGCAGTGTGCGCACGGAGGAGATGCGTGGAGATGTGGCGTGCGGTCTGTGTCCGTCTACCAGAGTTTACAGCTGCCTCTGTACGAGAGGATGAGGGCTTCTCTGTAAAACAGCTTTATGACTCTGTCAATAGTCCGCGCGTGTATTCTGTTTCAGTGTCAACGCGTACCCTTAAAGCCAGATGACGAATTGTTGCACCCGTATATCACCGAAACATTTGGTCCTTCCTTTTCTTTTTTGTTTTCAGTGTGTGCCAGCCGGGCGTGAGAGTTAATGCAAAATGGTTTATTGCATTTGAGTGCTACCATCAATTATCTTCTCATAGCGATTTTTTTTCCTGGCGGATCAACTAATCGGAAAGCATATTTTGTGGGATCGTTCTCCATTTTTCCCAACTTTTGGGGATCATTCATCAGTGAATCCCACTGGCTAAAGCCAAACCCGAATCAGCTGTTGGCCAAAAAAAAGACCAAAATCCCACCATGCAAACCAGGCATACTTAATGAAGTAGTGGGGGTGCTCACATAAAAACATTTTATCAAACACTGTACACTTCCTCCTCATATAACAATACCTGATGATCTTAGCACTCAGCTCTTTAATATATAATTCAACTGATTGTGTAATATTTACACCCGCATTTGAGTATCTACACGGCGTGGCGAGCCACCCAGAATAATACAATTTGCAATTTAGGATTTAGTAGACACTCGTACTCCAGAGTGACTAACATTAAGTCATGAATAAAAGGAAAAAGAAAGGCAATACATCATATACATGCAAAGTAGTTCATGTGAATCATTGTTGCATGCTTGTGGGATTCAAGTACGTAATTGGTTATATGGGAAAGTACTGATTAAGTTCTCAGTCTCAGATCCTGTGTCACACAACACATTAAAGCTGAGTTCAACACTAATTAAAATGTGTGGTACAAATGCTATAAAGTGCTATGTTTACATGAAATCCTGCAAATACACATAGACTTTGCATATGCCTGTAGGATGTCAAGCGCTATGGGCTGAGATGAAGTCTGAAGGTGTGCGTTATCAGATCGCAGCGTCATTGGGAGTGCAATGGAATAGTGTTGGTCCGTACGTTTCTTCTTTAAAGCGTTATTGTTCCGTCCTTCTGTCCTTATTATGGAATATTTCCGTCAACGGGAAGCAAATGCCACTATTGATCTTATCTTGTTTCATGTGCATCAGAGAGTTTAGTAATGTTTGCATTTGTATGTGCCTGTGCACAATACAGTACATTGCTGATACTGCATACCCCAGAGAGAGAGAAAGAGAGAGAGAGAGAGAGAGAGAGAGAGAGAGAGAGAGAGAGAGAGAGAGAGAGAGAGAGAGAGAGAGAGAGAGAGAGAGAGAGAGAGAGAGAGAGAGAGAGAGAGAGAGAGAGAGAGAGAGAGATCCATCCAGAGTCACGGCGGCGTCTGACAGAGAGAGGAGACTCGGCTGGCGGAGATTAAAATGATATACAGTGCAGGGAGCAGAGCCTGTGTGGCTATCTGGGACCGCGATGATCTGCTTCCTTTGACCCGCTTCGACGCTGACCTTTGCTCCGCTCACGTTTTCAACATCCATCATTCTCAGCATTAGGTCGAGGACGGGTCAAGCCTATTTTCCCTCACCTGCACACACACACGCACACACCTGCTCAGTATAACACCACCGATAACCAGAGTTGAGGGAAGGAAGGGATGAGAGAGCAGGGCCTGGGAGCTGGAGGGAGGAGACGTACAGCATGTACTCGGTCACCTTTCTAACGCAGACAATATTCAATTAACAGCATTGCCAAAAGCTCTAGAGTAAGCATCTTACAAAACATATTAATTTACTGCTCCCTCGTTTCGGCAGCTGAAATATAATTAGAAAAGAAAAATGACAATTTGTTGTGGGATAATTAGTATTTAATGGGCTGTTGCAAACTACTTGAGTGAAGCATGGTGCTGACCACACTGCCTGGGAAGTGCCACCAGTTTAGGGAAAGTCGGATTTGATCTCAAACAGAGCCTCACAAATAACCCATTTCCATATCCATTTTGTTAAATCATACTGCATGACTTCAGGAATTATAATAGTCAATAATTAGTGATATCAACCGTTAATTATAGACTGCATTTCAAAGCATCGGTTTCAGTTCAAGTTTCAAGTTGCCACGGTGTCAGAGTGCTTTGCTCTACTGAGTGATCTGGACCTAGAATTAAAGATATCGCTGATGAAGAAAATTAAAAGAAGAGCAGTGACAGCCCTGTCAGACACTGACTAGAAAGAGTGGGAAAATGAAATTAAACAAACAAATCATGCTGCTAACAAGCCAGTACAAACAAGACTGGATAGTGTGGAGAAAATAGGAAACAAATGGGAAAAAAGAAAAAGGAGAAAAGAAAGAAAAGATAGATTCATAGAATATACTGTATACTGAATTTATAAAATATATACTGTAGATAACAGGCAATCTTAGTGTTTTATTGCCAAATCCAATTGATCTGTACTAGAGTTGGAGCGGGCCTGCGGCCCGCTCCAACTCTAGCACCACGCCACTCACAAATGGCATTCATATATAGATTTATTTTGGTCTACTACGTCTATGTAACAAATTGTGAGGCTGTAGCATGTAGGAAACAAAAGTGATGGCATGGGGCATAGGAAGACAGAGGGGGCATGGCATAAACAGTTCAGCAAGTAGGCCCTACACAGCTTTGTCCTCTTGGTGGTCCATGAAACAAATTGTGAAGTTGTAGCAAGTTGTAATCAATATTTACAGCTTATGGGAGAACACAACAGTTGTCCACAGTTGCCAGGGGGCGATGGGCTCCTATATACCGTAGTAGATAATGTGTGTAGGAAGGGGGTTGTTGTACTTGGGGTGTCCAAGATTAATCTGTGCGTTTTACTGGTGAGCGAGAATGCTTTTTGCTTCCCGGCTCGGTTCCCAACTCGGAGCCGGGTGTGGAATGTATGCGCCCAGTGGGCTGAACATGACCAAATACTGGCAAATATCAGCATCAGGCATGGCCAAATATCAACATGCATGCAAACATGTTTCTCCAGTAGTTTCTAGTGTCGCAGTTGCGCATGACCGTTGCAGCCATTCAGAGTCTCTCTAACACATACCTGGGCATTATGCTGCCCGGGGGCCAAATGCGGCCCTTTGGCTGACTCTAACCGGCCCGGGGACCACCAGTGGTCCTTGGGAGAGTTCCAAGTTAAATATGGAAAGTTGGTTTACCAGATGTAACTCTTTGAGAGCGTATAAATGAAACCAAATGGACCCTTGCGGGTCCATTTGGTTTCATTTTTACACTCTCAAGAGTTAAAATATCATCTGAATTAGCCCAAAGTCTACATTCAATCAGAGAATGTAATAGAATGGTAATTTTTCATCCTGTTTTGTTTCCCCAATCCAGCCTGGAATTGTGGACAAAAACAAAATAAATCTTGAAGAAAGTTTCGGGTCTGTGGGGCTAAAATGTCATCAAATGTTGGTCTGTGACTCAAATACTGAATAAATAGTAGGCCCTGGTGTCAAAAGGGTTAGTCTTATTCTTACTTCCATCTTGAAATTAAATTAATATTACGTAGACTTTAGTTCATCCTTTAGTCTTGGCCCTCCACAATATTTTATGTATCTCATTTGGCCCCTTGGGAAAAATAATTGCCCACCCCTGCTCTAACACAAACACTTGTAGCCTAATGCCCTCTGACCAAATCCAAGAAAAAATCCAATATTACCAAATAGGCTACTACTAAAATAATTACCACATCAGCATGCCTGGAAGTAATCTAAGTGAGTCCTCTAAATGTAATTTGATTTCTGTGTTGAATATGGTATGACTTTTGGCTGGGCTGGATGGTTCAGGGCAGATTTTCTTTGCACTGGTCTGTGGACTTTTTTCTCTCAACACTTGAAAGAGGATGCATTGCACTGTTGCACATGACTGGAACAGCCACACTGAGGCTCTACAACACAAACACTTCTACCATACTGCTCCATTTTGTCCTAATGTTATTCTACCAAATAAAACCATTAGAATGCATAGATACAATCCTGTACAATACAACCAATAGTAGGCTACTACTAATAAGTCAACACAACTGCAAGTAAAGTACCCAGCAAGCTTGTGAATGTCATTTATTCTGCATGATGACTATGGGTTGAGGCTGGCCCGGCTGGTTTAGTATAGATTTTGTTTGGTTTGCCTGGGTTTGAGCTGCCCTGGAGTTTTTTTCTCAACAGTTGCCATAGCAGGACACAGTATAGGCCTATGTAAACACAATTTTCCAGTAGTTTCTAGTGTCTCAATCTCTCTCTCTCTCTCTGGAAGACGTCGCACCGGAATCATTACCGCAGCGGAAACACTGAGGCTGTTCAACTGACAGGCTGTAGGACTATTGTTGTGTGCAAAATATAAATTCCAAGTTTGGAATCAAATGAACCCTTATGGGTCTGAGTCTGCAGTATACAAATGGAACACATGGACCCATTAGTACCCGCAATCTGCAAGCTTCCAGGGGGTCCCCAATGAAATGATACTTTGAAACCAAGTGAACCCTTACACCCTCACTGTAACAACCTTACAACATTAATACCTGATGATCATGTTTTAGGGTAGAAAAAATCATGGCACTCCATCTTTAATTAATGTCGTGCAGAATGTAGTTCAGCCTTCAAGCCTGGCCCTCCACAACTATTTAATTCCTTTAGGTCAGTGGTTTTCAACCTTTTTCATACCAGGGCCCACTATTTATTCAGAATTGGAGCTATGGACCACCATTTGATGCCATTTTAGCCCCACAGACTGCAAAACTAAAAATTTAATTTGCTTTTGTCCACAATTCCAGACTGGTTTTGAGAAAGAATTCAGTCAAACATACATATCCAAATGACCATTGATATTCTACATTGTGTAGTTGTGTAAACTTGGGCTAATTCTCATGATAAATACTGTAACTGTTGAGAGTGTAAACATGAAACCAAATGGACCCACGGGTCCATTTGGTTTCATGTTTACGCTCTCAAAGAGTTACATCTGGTTAAACAACTTTCCATCATTTAGCCTGCGGACCACCAGGAATCCTCTCAGGGGGGCACTGGTGGTCCCCCGACCACCGGACGTTGAAAAGCCCTGTTTTGGCTGCTATTAAGTTGTACTGGTCTGCCCTCCTCTGTTCATTCGTCCACAACAAACGTCATATTAGTATTGTCGAGCTAATCAATATATCAACTTATGGGCAAACGATGACACGTCAGTGCGGGGCCCACCGTCCACTGCTGGGAGACCCTCGTGCTTAAATGGGTATGCATGTAGTTTTTATACTGCCATGCAAGCACACAGCAAAGCTTCCATGCAAATTGCTGCATGCAAACACGCCGTTTTCCAAACCACACGCTTACACCAAAAACAAACTTCCACCGCTCGGCAATAAATCCGTGGCACATCGCCGCGCGATGCACGGGAGCAGGACTATTTCGTAGCCATCATAAGAAAATAAATCTCGCGTCCTGGACGATTGAAAGTGATGGTTGCATTCTTATCCAACTCGGAGAAGTAGTGGCAAGCGAGTGGTCAACTTGCAAGCGATCATAACAGCAGAACAGAACAGGCGACAATGAGAGAGGAGAGGAGAGGGGAGGGGAGGTGTCGGTGTTGCGGCCAGAGGCAGTAGTAGAGCGCAGTTGCGACATTGAGGGGGCAGAAAACAGCGGCCAACTATAGTCCTATGAAAACGATTTAATCTAAAGAGTGATTTACAGCGGCCGTGCTACTGTAACACAGATACTATGAGGCCCACTACAAATTAACGATTTAAAGTAAAGCGGTTTAAGATCATTAAAGCTGGCCTGTTGCCTGAGGTCACAGATATGCCTTCCCCATGCTCCATAAAAGTCTATGTAGAGAAGGCGCCATCAGATCTTTCCATGGAAGTGAACGGGGATGTCGTAGCTCTGTGTTTGATGTCGCAACTCTGTGGTTGATTTAGCAGAGGCATACAGGAAAGTTGCGCCAGGGTTCTGTCAGGGTCTGAACCGTATAGATTTGACGTCACGATAGCCAGGGCGGACCAAACGTGTATGTTTTAATTTCTTTAATATTAGCCGATGTGGATACATTAGGAGCGCAATGAGTGGCTAAGAACATTGCAGTAGTAGTAAGCAACTATCATGTGAAGTTTGGTGGCATGTGAGCATGTAGATATTTAGTGATGATCAGAAAACTGCCACTCGTAGTTCCAAATCCAATTGATCTGTATAGTCTAAATCTCTAGTATAAAGGGACTTTCAAAAATCAATAGTCTACTAATGCTTGCCTATGTCAATATCTAGCCAGCTGTTTATACTCTTTATACCCAATATTTCATCACAACCTCCCAGGGAATCTAATGCTCTGAATGAATGTGAGTACTTTGCCCACCACCGAACAGGTTACGGCATACAGGGGTAAAGCCCAAAACAAGCATTTTATTTTAGTGATGATGTCATAATTTAATGTTTGATAATTTATTGTATGACAGGAACAAGAAAGGACTAATCAGAACAAGGTCATAAAAAAGAAAGTCATTCATTCATACTGTACATCCCTTTTTGCAGTTAGCGGAAATACAATGTTCACTCCTGCTCCTATGCCACTTTTACTGCCGCATTCAGCCATTTCTTTCCCTCTCCCTCCCTCTCTTTTGAAACAAAATGCCTGCAGCTAGTGGCTACTCCCACGGCTATCAGATTTCAAGCCTTGTGGAGCCAGGGGTGGATTCGCAGGCGGTGCCTGTGTGGATGTGGAACAGAGGTGTTGCGTTCTGGCCGTGATGTGTGGCAGACACGGCTGATTGCTCTGCCACTCCAGATTCCACCTGACATTTCAGAAGCTGCGAGCATGTGTGCAAAAGCTCTGCCTGGGCTCTGCCAGTGGACCTAATGACCCACGTCCCCTTACCTGTGCAATGTTCCAGCCTCTAGCTGCCATGGCAACCCCACACCTGCCAATTGATTACTTAACCACTACACTACGCAGTCGGTTTGCTCTCTTGCAGGCAGACAGACGGATACAGAGATGAAGTATGGCCACAAAAGGGACGGATGCTATGACATTTGGCAACGGGTCAGTTATTAGGCTGCCAAGCATCGTTTTCAAGTAAGCCGGCGGCTGATGGGTATTGCTTATTCAGATTTATTCCATTAGACCAGTGGTTTTAACCTTTTTGATACCAGGGCCCACTATTTATTCAGAATTTGAGCCACAGACCAGCACTTGATGACATTTTAGCCCCACAGACCCCAAACTAAGGATTTATTTTGCTTTTGTCCACAATTCCAGGCTGGATCCCCAAATATGGAGTGTAAGACAGGCAAACATTTAATTTAGCCTGGGGACCAACTGGAATCCTCTCAAGGACCACTGGTGGTCCCTGGACTCCTTCTACTCATTCTACTGTATATAGAGTGCCACAGCCCCGCCCCCCCTCGGATAACAACCTGCCATTTTTTTCATCTTTTTAGGCAGCAGGCTCAAAATTTTGTCTTGGTTGTCATGATTTGGCACAACCCAAGTTGGCTTTGCCCGCATCTTGACAGAAATAGTTTTTGAAAACTCTATGAGGGGAAAACAGGGGAAACAGGAGAAATCTCTTCTGGAACAGGTGCTTTGCCGTCACCGCAGAGCTCTATTGGCCACCGCTCTGGAGAGTTTTCCTCATGTTCAGAAATATCAAACTGACATTGACATATGTCCAAGATAAAAAAAAAAATCCAATTCTGTGCTGGGGGCAGATTTTTTTCTTTTCTTTTTTTAAAGAACATCTCTGTGTCTATACCACAACCGCAGTGATCCGCCGGCTGCGGCCTGCTTCAGAGACGACCTTTGCCCTCCCTATGTTTTTAAACATCCATCATTTTCAACGGCAGGTTGAAGGAAGGCCAACCCTATTTTCCCTCCGCGGCGCACTGGAGATTAAAAGGGCGAGTGAAGAGTCTTGTTGGCCTGCTGTGTCTGTACTGCCCATCTAGATCAAAGTGGACCAACGCTCTCACACTTCGCATCTGGCCCCGCTATATTCTTTTCATCCGTGACGCAGTAGTATATGCACACGAAAAGGGCCTGGCCCAGTCCTCAATCTAGCCTCTACCCTGAGGCATGATATGCTGCCGTTTCCCCATTCTCCACCTTTCTCCCACTCGGGTCGTGGCCTTTCATTGACAGGGAATGTCAGTCATGTGCAACATAATGAACGTCTCTGAGATGAGACCTTTTTCGAGGCCTCAAAGCTATAGCTTTGAGGGTTTGTGCAAACACAAACATTGTGTAAAGACAAACAAGATGAAGGCGATGAAGGAAAAGTAAATTGTGATTGGCCGGAATGAGATGTAGAATGATAAGAGTGCCCCTCACTTCACACCGGTGTGACTTTCTTTTATCACACACACACACACACACACATATATACACACACACACACACACACACACACACACACACACACACACACACACACACTTAACATAACACCTGTTTGCATAGCACAGTGTACCGTAGCTCATTTTCCTCATTGAATAATACATGAATTGAAATGGGCCTAAGATCGTTTCAGGGGCCTAAGCCACACTTTGAGAAAGGACAGGGGAACGGTCGGATTACAGCTGAAGCATGTGCACCCCTGGAGAGGGTCAACCCATGCCGAAACCAGCCGGAAGAAATTGTTAAGGGCCTTACAATATTATGCTCCGCCAAAGAGCAGCGCGGTCAAGTCACATGCCCTCCTGCAGGCCCAACATAACCACAATTCTGACCATCTTCTCTCCCTGCACGCTGCCCCAACAATACACTCGACTAAAATAGTCTAAAAGCTCATAGTGACTCATATCTTGAGTATGGGGTGGTGGAGGAAAAGCCAAAACAAGGGGATTCATTCTCTGGGGAGCACGAGACCTCGCTCTCATAGCATTTTTTTCCCTGGCATTATTAATATCGTTTAGGACCAAGATGTTTAAGCTATTCTGCTATCCTTAGTTATTGAGGCTATAAATACAAGAGGTGACCTACTCTTCTTAAAAAATATATATATATATATATATATATATATATATATATATATATATATATATATATATATATATATATATATATATATATATATATATATATATATACATACAGTATATATCCATACTATGCACAATACAGCAATAAACTACAATCTGATGACACAGTTCATTAGTAAATAAGGGAGGCGTGTAGAGAAATAGGACAGCAGACAAAGTTAAAAACAGTAGACCTGCATATTTCGAATAAGAGTTAAAGATGGACTCCTGTGAGTTTTGTATTTTTTCCCAATTTTTAATGTGTTTCAGAGGTGATGGGTACTTAATTTGACCCGTTGGTTTGATTATTATGCAAAAAAAATGTCTTCCCTTTGAATTTAGGTTTTCTTTCTGGAGGCTGAAACCTTGACAGTCAAACGTACCAATGAAAAAAAGAGCTTATTATAGTGACATCACACCAACAGCCCCTCCCACTTTATCATACAACTTCAGATGTGGGTGTGGCTTCAGTACAGGTAGGGGTGCCTACAAATACTGTACACTCCTCATCTAATAAGACCTGAGGATCATGTTTTAAGGCCCTGATACACTAGCAATATTTTGATCAATATCAACTAACAATGTCAACATCAACGGGCAACATGATGAGACACATGGCAACAGGCAACATTAAAAGGGGAATTGCACCCATTTTCATTTTTTTCCTGAGAGTGTACAAATGTGAACCAAATGGACCCTAGCGGGTCCATTTGGTTCCATTTGTACACTCACAGAAAAAAGGAAGCCTTATAGTTTGCATTGAATCATTTTCACCCAACTGCCACCCAACTCAAAATGTTCATTTAGCGGAATAAAAGTTACAAAATCCTTGTTTTTGTCTACAGCAGTGAAGCAGCAGCCATGGTTTCAGAAAATTTGGGGGAGTCTAGGAGAATGGATCATGTACGCCAAGCAGGGCTGTGATTGGAGGATTCTGAAATGTTGACCAGTAGAGGGCGCTAAAGATCTGACTTTTCTGAACAACCAGAAGTTGATCATTTTCTATAGAAAAGTGAAAAGTCGACGTTGATAGTTGACGTTGCTTGTTGATGTTGATCAAAACATTGCTAGGTGTATCAGGGCCTTTAGGGTAGAAAAGATCATGGCACTGCATCTTTAAATCAAATCCATAGGTCATAGCAACGGCGAGCGGTGCTCTCTTTGCTATTATGAGCTCATCTAGATGGAATGAATCCTTCACGGAAGTCTGATGCTAAACACTGGTGGAGGATATAGGTGTTGGATTGGAGTCACCCTTGGTTGAAATTGGTGTCGGAGTGATTAATCCGTGTCTAAACCGTCGTGCTTCGTCAGCCCCACTCACACTCCAGATAAATCAGGCCCGGGCCGGTCTTTAACGAGGGGACCGATGCTAAAGTCTCCCTTCTCGACCTCATTAACCTGTCGGTGGGGGGAAAAAAAGGGGCGCAGGAAGGGAGACCATTGATTGTGCCTTAATCTCTCACTTCTAACATGCTTCGTGGAGGTAGGCCTAATTGGATGGAGGGGGTGCTTTTTGCTTTGGGTAAATGAAACCTCATTCATCAAATGGTTAAAACTTTGAACAATGCCTATACGCCGTTCCTACTAATTTCCAGTCAAAGCAGCATGTGCAGATACCACAGAGGCAGCAAGAGAAAGAGGTGTTGTTTTCGTGTCAAGCTTGCGACGCGTCACGCCAAAAGCTCGGATGCTCAGACGTTTTCGGGGAAAGAGGTCGCAAAGAGGAAGGGGCCAAGTACGGACCTTGGGGACAACAGTCAACAAATGATAGGGTTTAAGTGGCCAAGGGAAACATCCATTTGAAATGACATGGAATTGTTAAATCGTATTTGTGTCAAGGTCAAGGGTCACATGGGCTCAAAATGTATTTATTCTGCGGGCATGCAATGTTTGTGTCTGGCGCCACTTGCTTATGGATGAGATTTTCTGAATAGTTTGACTAAACTATGAGCGATAGTAGTTGTAAATGAATTTAGAACAGTGCGGTGTACTTATACAGGCCAAGAAGTGCAAGGTTAGAAGGAGAGTCTGGCCTCGGTTCCACGGCATAGTTTCCCAGAGAGATGTTTCTTCTGTTTTGCGTGTGATATAAAGTATGTTATTGTAGCCTATATGGATGTGTCTGTGCCATGCCATAAGTGCTCATTCACTTAAAGAGGAACTCCACCCATTTTCAACATTTTAATATGTCATTAACATGCCCTAGAGATGTTGTGTGGACATGATAAAAAAGTTCCCCCCATTCTGTATTTCCTAAAAATGGAGGTCTGAAAAAATCATGGTGACACATGGTGAAATACATCTGATGACATCATCAAGATGTATTTCACCATGTTAATGATTTTTCTTTCAGACCCCTTTTTCCTGAGGGTACAAATGGAACCAAATCCAAACCTGCTTCCTTTTAAGAAAGTATGTACCTGTCACTATCATCCCCACAACGTTTTTCTAAATTGGTCACAACCTTTTTAAAAACAGTCACAAGGTTTTAAAAACAGTCGTGACCTTAAAAAAAAAAAAAAAAAAAAAAAAAAAAACGCACAACCATTATAATATTTTTAATAATGGTTGCAACTGCAGTCAATCGCAAAATGATCTCGCTGTGTCTGTTTAATTATCAATCAATCATGGCAGTGTGTAAGCAAGCATGCACTTGTGTAGCCTATGTCCTGTTTTTTAAATGAAAAGTAAAAAAAATTAAAAGTAATTTCAAAAGTATTCATTTATTAATAAGAAGAAAAGAATGTCCTCATTTTTATTCCGGTTGAATATCTTTGGCAAGAGAGGCAAGTTGTTGTACATTGTGTCTTTGATTTTGGCATTCACCCAGAAATCACAGAAAAAACTATACAGTATGTCTCAAACTTTGAATATTGAGACAATACAGAATATTGAGACAATACAGAAGAACTATTTTTAACAGTTAAACAGAGTAATTTGACTTTGTGGCTGCTTGGGACTTGAGGGAAATAGGACCTTTAATTTGTTCCTGTGGCTTAAACACTGCAATACTGTATTACAATGCATTATTCAAGCCACGCTCTGTAAATGGCACTATTGTATTTGCCATTATAATTTGACGATGAGTTTAGTTTTCAACAGCATAATGTTTTCCCTTCTGTTTTCAGCCTCATTATTTTTATGTACTTGTTCTAAATACATAACATTTGCAGTAGTTGCAGCACTGTATTAAACTTGTACATTAAATGCATGCAATAATGAATTAGGAAAAGTATTAACTACACATTTCCACATAAAATCGGTATGCTTCGGCAATGCATATTTATGGACGGTCACTGGTTTCTGTACCTCTGTGGCCTTAATACCGTCTAACTGTGGATTAACATGGAAGTGCATGTGCTCCTATGGTACTGCTCAGGTACTGCTCAAGCCACAGTGCAGCAGGTTAGGCTGGTTAGGTGTCTCAATTGTCTGAATTTGGGCGATGGTACAGGGCGTTGGGGGCTGATCTTGTTTGCTAAACACTCTGAGACCCTGTACACGCATATCAAACAAACATTCTCTGTTCCGTCTGATGGGTAGAGGGTGGCACGTTTTTTGATCAAACATTGTGGCTGCGACAATGCAATTCCAAATGGGACTCGCATGGTTTGACCAAACACGGGTCATGTGATGGAGCAGCAATCAGCAAAGGTTGGACTCCCGTTGGAATTGCATCGTGGCAGACGCTATTAATCACGGACGGATCACAGAACATGTGTTTGATATGTTAAGAGGCCTTACGGGCTGGAGACGGCGTGAATGGCATGATTAATAATGGCGTAAAGGATACATCTGGAGAAAATGGTGTCAAAGAAGAGAGAAAAAAAAGAATTTAAAAGGCTATTATTGAATGAAAAAGATTAACCACAATCAACCCAATCCTGTCACTTGTGATTTCCTGATAATAGGCCATGCGGCAGCTCCATTCTCTCCTTAACCATAAATCACAGTAGGGCCTCCTGCACCTGCATATGTTAGTGACACGCTGCGTCTCTGCACCGCCTGCATGTAATTTACGGTCACTGAATGCCGGTCCATTACTCACCTCAAGTACAAAATAAAAATAAAATAAAAAACTCAGCTGGTTCCAAGGTACTCACCCACCACCGCCGCACTCCACTGTTGTGGATATTCTTGCCGGCCTACATTAAGGGAATCTAGGAATTTGTGTGCTGGACGGTTATGCCTTGTGAATTAACGATTCTATTTTTTCAAATTATACAAATAGCAGATGCCCAAGCAAGCACACGACCTACACTACAGTATCACAATGTAATGCGTTGTGAGCAAAATTTGTAACAACGTTCAAATGTATTTATTAAAAGGTCTACATTTCCATACATTAATGCATCACATTAGTCACTTTGTCTGTACTGGAGCTGGATACATAAGTATTATTAAAAGCAAGTACTTGAACACAAATTTTACTACACACCTTCACTTGCAGTTGAGTAATATTTGACCAGGGCTTTGTTCAAATTCATTCCCTATGCCACATATACAGTAGTGCACTACTTTGGGCTTCTGCCACTTTGTTTGAGTGTCCAAGTACAGTATGTAGTGAGCCTTTTTGTACCCCAAGTGTACTGAAATATCCCACAAATATCCCACTTGGGATTATAGGGACCATCCGATCGAAACTGCATTCACTCAGGGAGGCAATCTAGCAAGTAATGCATTTCACAGGCCCGGTCTTGAGTGCACACTGCACATGTTTGTGCATATGCGCTGCTTCTGCATGCATGTGTTCCAAGTCAGATGTCCGAGAGCGGAGAAATCATTTTGTGACCGTTGGCATAGTGGTGGCCCAACGGTTGCAACCGGTACCAAATGCTCGGGGGTTAAGGTTATGTTTAGGCATAGGTTTTACTGAGGTTATGTTTTGGGTTAGGGTCCTTGATGGACTTCCAAGGGGTCCCCAGCTAAAAGATAGTTTGGCACCAAATGGACCTTTATGGGTCCGTAACTGAGAGTGTATGAATGGAACCAAATGGAAGCTAATGGGTCCATTCGGTTACACTTGTGTTGTACAATGTTAACAGTTAAAGTAACACTGATTTTACAATATCAATTGGGAGTCCCAGAGATAGAAATCTCATTAAACGGCAGTCCGTTCATAATAACGCTAGTAACACTGGAGGTCCCTGGCGATTCCGGGCGTTTTATTATGTTGTCAATTTGGGGGGCCTTGGCATGAAGAACTATGGGAACCACTGGTGTATAATATACGCTACACCCGCAACAGCAGCAACAACAGCCAGATGTCCTGCGTCTCTCCTTCATGGCATGCATAATATCCTCCGGGGATGCCGTTGCCCCTGAATTGTCTCCCGTTGCCCTTACCATCGGTCCGCTGGTCTCTGGCCACTCCCCCGGCTCTGCAATTTCATCGGTGACCCTGCCCTATGCCTCCTCCTTCCTCCCGCTCCGTCCCGCCGGTTCTAAATTGCTTTGTTCTCTCCTTTGAAACTACAGTATATAGATGGTTTTCAACAGTCTATTTTTTGCCGTGGATACACGAGAAGCCTCGGGGTAAAAAATATTTAAAGGCGTATACATAAGTCATACATGGACATTACATTACACGGTAGCCTACACCTGACATAACCACAGCGAAGGAACACCTCTAAAAATGAAATGTACTCTTCAGCCAGAACATTTTTCAAAAAATGTGCTCACATACTTAAAGGACGACTTTGTTTTTTTTTTTTGTTTTTTTTTTTGCTTCAACCAAAGTTCGGGTTTTAGTTTGGTTATTAGAGAAAGTAAAATTTTGTTTCATTTGCTGCTCTCTTTGGTGATTTTAGGAGGTTTTGGCATTCAAACATATCTCAGTTTGGGGCAACTGTCATATCTGTGCCTTCAAAACACACACACTCTGTACTCAGTACTCTTCACACTGACAAAAAAAACATTGGCAAAAAACACTATTAATTGGGCTAAAAACAGCCATAGCCACTTAACATCAGCATATTTGACGGTAGCCCAAGGAGTGTTTTTTGTGCAAAATTAGGCACAAATACTGGGGACCAATACTCAACATTTCTAACAAAACAATGTTGTACTCAAAATGTCTGGGTTCACATTCTGGCAAGTTTGGCACTCCAAAATTGTTCAAATCGAACACATATTGAATATATGCATACATGCCTGTCCTGCAGTGCAGCGTCCTCATGTTTATTAGACATATACATTTAAATCAAGCATCAGATTACTTCTCCAAACAGTGATTAAAATCAATTGACAGACATAATCATAACACCAGAATTGTCAGCCTCTGCCATTTAACACCCCCTGCTCTAAAAACAAATCTTCTTAAACAAACAGTCACTATGTATCGAGCAATATCACTTTGGAACGTGTTACCACCCGACAAAACAAAATAATCTTTTAAATATGCTCTAAAGGAACACTTGTTACGGCTGTCCACATGATCGGAATGCTGTTTTTTTTATGTATTTCAGTTGTTTATGTATGAATGATGTATGAATGTACTGTATGTGCAACAGTGTCAGCTAATTGGGAGAATGAATCCATTCAATAAACAATAAACAACATCCTATATCTCCATTACAGAATTTATATATTTTTCCTAAGTAAAACATACGAGTACTTCTTCCATCACTGGTTTTATCACCTCCCATCTAAATTACCGTACTACAACTCTATATACTTTGTCCTCATAAAGAATAACCTATCCCGTTTCCATTTAGTTCAGAACACAGCAGCCAGGCTGTGAACTAAAACCAGAAGAACACATTAGTCTTTCAGAAGATTCTACTCATTACTTTTAGAAAGGCACGGCGAGGTCTAGCCCCCCTTCCTACATGAAAGACCTTTTAACCCCCCTATGAGCAGGACAAGTGCATGGAGACATCCCAGAGCCTTAATTTAAAGGCATTTTTAAGTCTAGGACAAAAGTTGGTCGACTTGGGACAGAGCCTCCTAAGGCCCGTCCAAGGACCTGCACCAGGAGGTCAGGCTAAGAAGTTCAATGTTCCTTCTTAAATTAATAACTTCTTAAACCATACATTTATAGACTTGAATACCACTTTGCACTCTGCTATCGTCATTCCTTTCTATGCTTATGTGCCTCGCCCAGACGCACAAGGCCTAAGATGCACACTTTTAACATTTTGTGCCCTTTCATTAGATTCTCACGCAAATCATCCTTTGTTTTTTTTTTGTTTCTTTTCTTTTTCATCTTTGTTGCCTTGCAGAGTGCTTTGAAACTGTGTTTTTAAAAGTGCTTTGAAAACTGCTCATTATAAAGTCCCCCAAATGTCTAGAGGATGAGGGGATAAAATAAAATAAAAGTAACCAGAAAGAAAAAGAGCTGAAGACGACAAAAGTGCATACTAGGGAGGAATGTATGAAATGAATGAATCGAATGAATTGTGTTCAAAGTGTTCCATCGTCCACAAAAGACACACACACACGCACACGCACAAAAAGAGTCCTGTGAGAGTTTAACACCATCCGCACCATCAGGGTATGATAACCACCTCACTAGGGTCTGCTGTCACTGAGGAGAGCTGAAAACATCCAGAAAGCATGTCTCCTTTAAAAACTCTTACACAATCGACACAGAGAGGTTGCAAGTGTGTTTAACTTGTGTTCTGAGGAGGCTGGCAGGAGGGTGCTACAGTATGAATGAGCATTGGCTGTTGCTGTGCTAGCAGCTGTCAGGGATGCTAATACTCCCCATGGCAGAGGGACAAAAAGATGTAATTTCTCTCTATTGCCACAGATTCCTCACTATACACTGGGGAAGAAAAACATCAAGTGGCCATCAAAAATACAGAGAGTTTCCCAGAGAGTTATACTCCCCCACACACTTTTGATATTTTGTAATTGTCATTAAAGGGGAATTCCACCCATTTTTAAAAAAATCCTGAGAGGATACAAATGTGAACCAAATGGACCCGCTCAGGAAAAAGGGGTAGAAAGAAAAAACATTAACATGGTGAAATACATCTTGATGATGTCATCAGATGTATTTCACCATGTTAATGATTTTTTCAGACCTCCATTTCTCGGAAATACAGAATTGGGGGAACTTTTTTATGATGTCCACACAACTTTTCTAAGGTAAATTAATGACATATTAAAATGTTGAAAATGGATGGAGTTCCCCTTTAACACAATTATATTAATAGATAGAACTAATGTACATTCTTACGTTCTTACGTACGTTCTTCTTATTTTGGGGTTAAACAGAATCAATTCATGTAATGGAATCGACTCTATTACATACTGTCTGCATTGCATTGGCACAGGGGTAGAGTAAACGCAACGTTGTGTGTTCGAACCCGGGGTCCCCTGGTGCAGGGGTTTTCAACCTTTTTGATCCCAGGGCCTGCGATTTATTCAGCATTTGAGCCACGGACCACCATTTGATGCCACACAGACCCCAAAACTAAAGATTTTGCTTCTGTCCATGATCATTAATCTTCTAGTTGTGTAGACTTGATGAATATTTTAACTCTTGAGAGTGTAAAAATGAAACCAAATGGACCCGCAAGGGTTCATTTGGTTTCATTTTTACGTTCTCAAGAGTTAGTTAAACAGCTTAGCTGGGGACCACCTGGAATCCTCTCAAGGACCACTGGTTGGAGGGCCTTGCATGGTTTCCACCGCCATCAGTGTATGAATGTGTGTGTGAAGCAAAATCGAAAAGTGGTATATGGTATGCCGCTAGTGCCTCAGCGGCATATGCCGGTGGCCCAGCGGCATATGCCGGTGGCTCAGCGGCATATGCCGGTGGCATATGCCGGTGGCCCAGCGGCATATGCCGGTGGCATATGCCGGTGGCCCAGCGGCATATGCCGGTGGCATATGCCGGTGGCTCAGCGGCATATGCCGGTGGCCTAGCGGCATATGCCTAACCCTAACCTAACCCTAACCTAAACCTAACCCTAACCCTAACCCTAACCCTAACCCTAACCCTAACCTAACCCTAACCCTAACCCTAAAACGAGCGGCATTTGCCGTTGGGAAATGGTATGTACCGGTGGAACACGAGCGGCA
Organism: Benthosema pterotum; assembly: GCA_039105355.1. NCBI lineage: Eukaryota > Metazoa > Chordata > Actinopteri > Myctophiformes > Myctophidae > Benthosema > Benthosema pterotum. The sequence continues at coordinate 17,493,793 of CM076985.1, read as the reverse complement.
TACCACTCTAGAACCGGCATATGCCGCTGAGCCACCGGCATATGCCGCTGAGCCACCGGCATATGCCACCGGCATATGCCGCTGGGCCACCGGCATATGCCACCGGCATATGCCACCGGCATATGCCGCTGGGCCACCGGCATATGCCACCGGCATATGCCGCTGAGCCACCGGCATATGCCGCTGGGCCACCGGCATATGCCGCTGAGGCACTAGCGGCATACCATATACCACTTTTCGATCTCGGTGCTACTGGCATCAGTGTATGAATGTGTGTGTGAAGCAAAATGTGTGAATGTGATGCACAATCTATGCAAAGCGCCTTGGATGAAGGCATTATATACTGTAAGTACACCATTAACCAAATCTCTTGAAACCTCATTATCTTGCTTAGCAGTCTAATAACACAGTGAAATTATGTCCACAGTATCCCCAGTTAGCGCAGAATGCTCACCAATTGTACAGATATTGTGTTTATTTAGTAGCCTGTTCAACATTCAAGTGATAAGTCAGTCGACCGTAGGTCGTATTTACTATGAAAACCTGCCGTCCTTCGCCACGTGTCCAGGGGCGGATCTAGGCATGGGCAAATACCCAATCTGCCCCCACAAACACGATGCCATGCAAAATAACCCAAGATATTTCAAATTAAAGTGCTTATATTTAAAATGATTTGAACACTACTACTGCTACTACTAACTACAGCTGTGTCACCACTAAACCAACAGCATTTCAGCATTGAAAACAGAAAACTCTCTGAGTCAGATCTTTAGCTTTGTGCATGCTGCGTGTCTGTTGCAACTTCAACAACAACTGATGTTATTATTGATGCTTTACTTGACAAATAAAAGTCCTGTAACTGAAAATGGTATGGTTGCGACTTCGTGCCCGGGCGATGAAGCCGTCCCCGTACCATTTTCTCATGCCCCTCCAACATGTTCTCTTGCCCCCCCCAAATGGGACATGTTACATCCGCCCCTCCATCTGTCCTTCCTGTTCTGACATCCCATGTGATGATCTGATCTCATCAAAACCTGTTCACTTAAGACACCCTCCATATGGCCAGCATATTATTCATTTCTTATGTTGATCTGACCAACCATGCCAAAGCACCGGCCAATGTCCAGAAGTCTGCATTCTGCATCACCCAGGCACATGCACGCATGCGACCTCACTCGAATAAAAATAATCCGAAAATAATTTCGAATAAAATAAGGATCATTAAAAAAGATGAATTCTTTGAACGTTCAAAGAAATTATCAAAGACAAACGGCCATCAGAGGGCAGAGGCAGAATCTAATTCATTCTGCTATTTTAAAAAGGGCTGCAATAGTCTCCGTCAGGCAGGTACACAGCATCAATGACAGATTTATTTCTTCTTCTGAGACCCTTGAGTGTAGACAGGCTGACAGATATGTCCCAATTACAAGACCTAGTTTTTATCTGAAGCCTCGCGAATTCTCCCCTAAAAAAAAAAAGTCAAGAAATGAATCTCACAACTCCTGCAAATGTGTCAGCTTCGTAAATAAGTAAGTAGGAAGAGAGACACTTGTGACACAGTAGTTGTGGGCTGCTGAACAGCTTGTTCGGAAGCTCAACCATGTAAATGCAGTCCCCATCGCATCCTATTAATTCCCCGCTCAATTCCTCGATTGAGGCTGTCACGGCCTTAACGGTCTCTGCGGCAAGCTGGGAAATGATTGTCTAGACACCCCGCAATAAGTCAGCCCCTCTTAAACGGAAGGTTGTTTTGACAAACAATGCAGAGGCAAAAATCATCTTGTCGGCAGATAATGTTCATGAAATGGGGATTCACACTGATGGTTTGCACTGCAGTCCTCCAAATACACGAGAGCTATAATTGAGTCTCCATAAGTTCACTCTGGCTTGGCTTATGGCTTTTCTAAAACTCACTTCGCCCCCCCCCCCCCACACACACTCGTCCGCAGAGAATAGTACTGAAATGAGTCTTGTTATGGCAGAAAAGCAGAGCAGAGCACAGAGACACATGGCAATGCTGTGTCTGTTTGAAGTGAGCAATGTTGGAAAACTCTTGGCAATCACTTGGAATGCTACTTCCCTAACTGTGTTGTAATTGATGATGTCCAGATACTGTCCAGATACTGTGTCAGTATCGGAAAAAGCCTCGGATCCCATTTGTCATTATCGGGTCATATCGGTATTGCCAAATTTGACAGTCTAACCAGCGATCGGATACAGGGGTAAGAGGTTTACACAATGACAGTTAAATAAAATGTTGTGGCATGTGGAACTTGCTTTAGAGTTGCCCATGTGCACATTTGTGTGAGGAGTCTGCTATTCCTGTTTGGTGGACTTCATATAAGATCTCTTTTCTTTTTACTATTATATACTGTATATATATTTTGTGTGTGTATACAAGTGGTCTAATATATTATGGATTATGCAGAAGTGGAAAGTGTGCAGTAGAGAAATGGCTTCCAATGTTGTTGTTTTGTTTTGGTTTTGTTCTCTGCAGTCACTGTAAATTCCCAGCTCAGGTTGGAAGGCACTGCACCAGATGATATCTCACGTTATGACTTGTCAACTGGCAGGGCACTTAAAAATAACATTTTGCCACTTCACAACCTCTATCGCCGCTTGTTTGTTGTGTGAAACACATAATGCCATATGCCTGCAGGAACTTGACCTACTTCCAGGGCAGATAGACACCACACGCCCTGCCGGGAAGAACCAGCTGCAGAGATGAGTTGGCAAGGGAGGAACTGAGCTACTCAAAGTCAAAACATTCCGAAAAAAATCTAGCGCCAAGCATTCTGGGTGCTGAAATATTCATTGTGTAGCATGGGAAATTTCCAGGAGGAATATATACCGAGTGATGGAAATAAACATGTTTTGTATGCACTTCATAGAATAGTTCAGAGATTGAAAAATGGTAGTAATCGCCACAAACTTGTATGCACAGTACAATCCAATTTAGCAGTTGAAAATGATTAAATTCAAGAGGTGAAGCGAATGTGCGTGCAAATTCAACTATGCTTTTTTTTCACCACGATTTAGGATATACTTCATCCTACTCACGCATCCAAAATGGCCAATGTATATTAAACCTCATAATCTACCCTACACAAGGTTGAGAGCTTGCAGCTAGCAAAATTCTATTTGAGCAGCACAGTCAAGCAATAGGAGTATGAGTAAAGTTTATGCCTGAATGCTTTGCCAGGGTCCTACTGGTCATTTTTCCCCCGTCTCAAGTTACTGACCCATGGTGATTACTAAGATGTCCCTGGGTGTCTTATAAAAACAATAGTCGGGAAGTTTGCTCGCCGTTTATTTGCTTTTACGTTGTAACTCATGAGTCATTGCCGCTGACTCATGAGTTGAGTTGAGATTGAGACTGTTGATGGTCTCGTATATTCTGTGCCGCGTCTAAAAACACCTGGGGCCTGGCAGAAGTGAAGGAGGCTGGAATTGCTCGCACACCCTCGGTAAATGGATTTATGCACAGTATTAAAAAGCCAATAAGTCGGACAAGGCTGTACACCGCTGCACACGGCTGAACAAAGAGACTCACATGAATGGGCTAATATTCAATCATTTCCTGTCATTTTGATAAGTTTGGAAAACACTGCTGTAATAGCTTTTTCAACATGTTTCTTCACACTGTTTGCACAAGCAATCTCTGGAATTAATAGAATAACGGGCACAGCTGTTATTTCTCGCTTTTTTTTGTTTGGGCATTTTGGATTACGACTACAAATAGTATTATTCACTATGACTAATACTGCTTTCTATAGTGTACTTTAGCAAGAAATGGAATGAAAACTGTTGACTTACTTCCCTGTGGTGCAATTGATTGGTTTAATTTTACAACATTGGGGGGGAAATGAATAAATAACCAATTTGTTGCCTAAACGTTTTCAGTCACTATTCAAACAGAGGAGAAATAATTTATCATTATGAAGGCACACAATTTACAATTCAGTCATTTAGCAGACATTGAAAATATAGTTGTCGATTTTCTATACCATGTATAGCCTACAGTACATAGCTATAAATTATTCAGTGCAAAGTGTATGTGGTTTATATAACTTGGCACCTCCAATTAACCTCTGCGTCTTTGTTGTGATGTGTATTCGGGTCCACTTTTTTTTGCAAGTATCCCAGTGACGAATCCTTCCATCAACAAAAACAAAATGTACACCAGAGATCAGCGAAAGCAATACAAACTCAGCTACACCGTTAAGTGGAGCCGTCAGTAGTTTAAGAGTAGCAGTAGCAAAGAAACGAGCCTCTCAGCCAAAACACAGTTGAGACGAGGGCACATTGTAAGGTGTAGGTGTGCATGTGGTTTCTTTATGTCTGAACTAATTCTCCATTTTGGATCACGCGTCACATACACTCCTCTGAGGGTTGAAAGGCGCTGCGACTGTACTGTATTCCCAGAGGACACTGTAACGTAGCTAAGAGACAATCCCAGTAATTTCATCAACCAACAGTAATGGCTGCCCAAGTGCCCATGATGTCAGTAGTGATAAGAAACTGTTGGTTATTAGCAGTGTTGTCTGCTTTGGAACATTTGGAAAATAGTCAGCAGTAATATATAGCACAAGCTATGCTATATTAAGTCTCAATCAAAGGTCTAATAATCAGTAATCAGTAGCTCTTAAATCTAGTCCAATTTTAAAGCGTGCTTATGCAGGTGAAATGTGCACACATGCTTGGTGTATCTCTGCCTCGATTATTGCGCAACAACAAAATAATGCCCCCTTTGACATGTATTTTGTGTTTTAGTGCTGTGTGTATAAGCGTGACTAAAATGATCGGCGTGTAATTTTATTCACGTAAATATACGTAATGATGATTAATGGGGAATTCCACCCATTTTCAATATTTTTTCTGAGAGTGTACTAATGCTTGTGTGAACCATCGTATGCTCTCCGAAAAAAAGAAGCATCTAAAGAAATCCATTAACATCGTGAAAATACATCTTGATGATGTCATCAAGATGTTTCACCATGTTAGTGGTTCTCTTCAGACCTCCATTCCTTGGGAACACAAAAATGGGGATCTTTTTTTTTTATCATGTCCACCCAGCACCTCTAGGGTATACTAATGACATATTAGAATGTTGAATATGGGTGGACTTCCCCTTTAATTACTAATTGTTTGAATCCTATGCCTGTTCAACAGGAGGAGAAAATAACAAAAAGGAAAAGAGGAAATCTTCCAGGTTGATTATTCCGCCCCCCACCCCCCATAATCCCTCAATTAAAGTGAAGGACCTTAAGGGTACATGGAGGGAGCAGGCTGATGAAGAAAGGTTTGACGGTTGTGATTGTGTGAACTAAGAACTCGCCGGTAATCACTTCTCAGTATCAGAGCCATCAGTGTGTCTTCATGTCGTCCCCATTGCGCCCCCATGATCCAATCAGTCTCTGCCGCGTGTGCTTTCAGCCTGATGAATTGGGCTGTCACCACATCACATGGGATCATACCAGCGCCGGCTATGAACATAGAATGATGAAAGCCAAAACAAGAATCTATTTTTCAATTTCCTGAGTAATGGCTTCCTTTGTGAAGGTCTTATTCTCAGAAGGAGGGGGGGGGGGGGTGTTTGTCTATTTTCGGGAGACTGTCTTTGCGTCTTCTGGAAACATCAGAGCAGGTGTGCTATTCTTAGTGCTCAGTGTTTATTCATCATGTAGCAACACAACAGGTTGCAATGCGATGTGAAGTGATTCGGATAGGCGCTTTGCTCAAATGCACTGTACGCATTTTGGAGGTACAAAGGTTGACAGACTAAACTGAGTTATGAGAGCTACTGATGCATGCTAGCCATTTGTTTTGTGTTTTATGTGTTTTTATGTGTTTTAAGGCGGAATAATTCCCTTCTATAGCACACGTCTAAGTGATCATTCAATATTCAAGAATATGCTATTCAATAATATTTTAAGTGATGAATAAAGTCCATGATTCGACCGACAGACAGACAGACAGACAGACAGACAGACAGACAGACAGACAGACAGACAGACAGACAGACAGACAGACAGACAGACAGACAGACAGACAGACAGACAGACAGACAGACAGACAGACAGACAGACAGACAGAAAGCAGGGATTCATTTTTGGCTGGGGAAGGCCATGTGACCACTACAATATAACCTTAATAATTGAGAAAAGATATACTAAAACCAGGTATAATCCTTAAGGGAAACATATGCATGGACTGTTTTTCAGGTATTCAGTTGCATATTTTAAATCAGCATCTGGGGGAATCTCCCAAATAATTGTGAGACCCTGTGAGGGGTCGTGACCCATAGGTTGAGAACCCGAGAACATTATTAGCATTATCTACAATGGTCTAAATGGTCGATGGTCTAAATTACAGAGGAAGCTGAGCCAAATTAACTGCCAAATTACACTATTTTAAACTCATTGTGATGAGTATGAACAACTTTCTTTATGGAGTAAGGCTGTACGGAAGACCATAGACCCCCTGTCCAAATCACCCACCTTTTAGGAATAAGCTCTCCTAGATGCCATTGCTTGCCAACTAACTGGATGTCAGCCAGAAGCATTTACTGTACGATGTGCGCATATAGGGAAACAATGGGAGCAAATCAAATACCATAGTGGTATTGCAAAAATCTATTATCATTAGACTATTCTTTTTGTAGTTTGTTTCATTCCGAATGGCAGAGCCCCAATGCTAAACCTCTTAGAAGCTTACCCATGTGCAGTCTGTCTGTAGCAATCTGCAGCTGCCTCAATCAAGTTCTAAATTATTTGGGTAGCAACAACCTACAGTGTATGGTACAGTATATGATGATACAAAGCGTGTTACTGTTACAGTATGCAGTGCTGTCACTGATTAGCATAGGCTTTATCAGGCTGCTGTTAAAGTGGGTTATTATAACTTGAAGTAATGGAGTGGAAATATTCCTATCTCTGCTATACATGGTGTGAAATGCCTTTACACTGCAAGTTACCCGAGGATCACTTCCAATGACAATCAAACCCTGTTTTCCCTTCCCCAACATTCAAGGGGAATTTCAACCTTTTTACAAAAAATGTTAATGGCATTTAGAAGATTTTGCCCACATTCTCTGCAATGTAATATGCTGTTTTAGATGTTTTAGATTTTCGCAGTTAGTTCGGTGTCTATGCATGTCATTACTTTCTGGACTACAATTCCCATAGCACTTGGGAACACTGCTCCCTCCTCCTTTTGGATAGGTCACTGAGACAACACATAGTTCGGAAATCTTCTAAACATCATTAACAATTCTTTTTCCTTTAAAAAGAGCTCACTATAACTAGATCTCCACAGATCACCACAAGAAAAGAATCACAAGAAAACTGCCACTATGCTCACTTACTTCCTTGACTACAATTCCCATAATGCTTGCTCCTTGTGGAGGGATGTTTTACTGAGACAACATGTAGTCCAGAAATCTTATAAACATCATTATGATGTTTATTTGCAAAAACGGGAGAGGTTTCCCTTTAAAAAGGCCTCACTAACTGAAACTCCACAGCTCACTTCACAAGAACACTAGCGACGCATACCGTATGGGGCGGAGGGGGCTGGGGGGTGTCAGTAAAATGTTTAATTATCTCTCCATTCCCACCCTGTTCATCCATAAATTCATATTATTTATCCAACGCTTCACTTGTGCTCTCTTTGCACCGAATTACCATAAATCCAAGCGAGTCTATTGTAGGTAAATACACTGACAGGGGAAGTGTTGGGCAGGAGAATCCTTCGTTAGTTCATCGTTGGCATGGCAAGATAAACACATTCCCATCCAGGCGTAATATATTCATTTTTTGAAATAATTACTCGACTTCAGTTTACCAGCCCTGCATGCCACCAGAACAGAACAGAGATTACATCACAAATAAAGAGGGAAGTCAGGCGGCTTTATTGGAACAGTATTAATTATGCTGCTGGGCCAGCTGACAACAGTGCAACGATATTTATTCAATATTTCCTCACAAATTGTGTGAATGTTAGTAAATGCAGTGGAATGCATCATCATCATCCACAAGACCCCCTTAAATCCATTAAACACTTGAATACAAATAAAATGCACTCAGTCGAGGTGCCAACTTGCGCCATGCACATAAGTGCAAGCAGAGTGCACAAGTACTGTTATTAACAAAATGTCTATTAGAAGAGCTGCTCTAAATCATTTAGACTAGTGATTGACATTCTACCAAGTTTGAAACGCACTGTAGTTACGTCAGCTTCAACAGTCAATAAGGAACCACCATTGTCTCTCACACACACGCGTACTTTAGTTACGTCATCCACAGACATGGATACGACCACCATACCATACACAGCCGATTACAGTGCTTGCGCAAGTAATAAAAGAATAACTGCGTCCATACCCTTCCAAGTGCCCTTCACGTCTTCAGTTAGGGCTATTCCTCCACAGTATTATCTGCAATTACCCGTGCTCAATAGACCTGTAATTGCTATTGTCAAGTAATCATTATCATAATTGGTCCACAACTATAATAATAATTGCCACCAGACAGACTGTTTTGTTTTTTGTGAAAGATTTCATTTCAATTCAGAGTAAGAAATTGTATATCTGTGTGTGCCATATACAGTATCTTTGTATTGTCCAAATGAATTGTTAAAATCGTAGCCATATTTTTTTTTGAAAGCAAGAATATAAACTGACGCAAACAGTGCCACTTGTAATGAAAAATCACACCTGTGTGAAATGAGGGGCATGCTTATCATATAACTGTTTAATTGCCAAGGGCGTCCATTTGGTTCCTTTTGGGCGGGTCCGTTTGGTTCCTTTTGTACACTCTCAGAAAAAAAGGTCATAAAAGAAAAATCATTAACATGGTGAAACACAACTCGATGACATCATCAAGTTGTGTTTCAACATGTTAATTTTTCTTCAGACTACCATTTCTAGGAAACACAGAATGGGGGTTGTTTTATCATGTCCACACAATATCTCTAAGGTATATTAATGTCATAGTAAAATGTTGAAAATGTGTGGAATGAAATGGCCAAATTAATAATGGTGCAAAGATGACAGATGGGAGTCCGACTTACACAGAAAAGAAAGGCAACAGATGTGAACAGTATGATAAGAGTTTCAATCAGTTAGCCCGTCAATGGGGGTCCAATTGTGCCCAGATGTGGATGGAGTCAAATATTACAGATTGACTGCATGAAGACAGAGATCCACACAAGAGCCGAGGATTTAATTTACTTCTCCTCCTGAACTGACCTTAACTGATAATATTTCACATATTTTTCTCATTATTCTCTCTTCTGCGCTTACTTGCCTGCTTCATTGATTTTAAAGTGTAGAGAGACAGGAAATACAGTGAGAGAGTGTCAGGGAGTGACATGCAGCACGGGTGCACCCACAATGGGCTCATGTGTGACAAGGCGCAGAGCAAGTATTTATTCTGTTTTCAGCTGGGGGGAAAATGCTTTGATGGCCTAACGCCATAGCACTGTAAAGGTTCACATCCCCATATGTGACAGCACCTGGTACTTTATGGCTCAAGTAGGCCAAGGTCAATTTTATGTTTTTCAAAATAGCAAAACTGAGAAAAGGCCATTTGAAGTTTCAGAAATTTCAAGTTTCCAAACAACATGTTGTCATGTTAAACACATTACTCTTTATCTGGACAAACAACACTATAATATAAATCTTGAGGGTTCATGTTGAGAACAGACGCGAATGACTGTCTGCAGTGAGCAGTGTAGCTACACACACACACACACACACACACACTGGATGCGAAACTCTTCCTACTTTATTAAAGTAGGAGTTTGGACACTGAGGGGGAGGAAAATAGCCTTGTCACGTGGTTCATGTTCTCACTCAAGCCCATAGACAATGCATTCCGGTTGTCCCTAATTGTTGTCCCCATTCAATAGAAGCCTATGCAGAAAATCCACCATTGAACTGGCCCCATGTAGTGAACAGAGTTTACTTATCTCTGTCTGTAGGCTAAGCTAAGCTAACTAGCTAAACTAACGCAAGGACGGAAACGCAGTTTTATGGAGTCTGATTTTGTTGTGGCCTGGAAAGGGCAGTTGTTTTACAGACAGACAAATGGGAAGAGTCGGAAACCTCCTTTATTATCAATGTGCTCACGTCCTCCCCGCTGAAAGCTTCGAAAATAGAGACGCGACTCCACACCGGAGAGATTATGACAGAGCGCGTTGCTAACTTGTTATCCACTCCCCTCGCCACTCGTCACAATCTTTTTAGAAGAAAATATGACGGAACAAGCCGTCGCTCATTCATGCAATGCAGCCATGCGTCGCACGCACACGCACACACTATGCACAGAGGATGAACTACTTCGGAAGTACACCGCTTAGACATGTAAAAAAAATCGATTTTGAATCGATGTATCGATCCAACAGCCGACGATACGATGTATCGATACGTACGCAAGAGAATCGATTCATGACAAAATAAATAAATAAAAATATCTGGTCTATTTTGTCCATTTGCCCCTGGACGTAATTCAGACTAGGCCTAGGTGAAGTACAACTTTGCTGTTTCTCAAATAAAATGTATAACGGTATTACAGCTTTCATTGATTTATTTCAAATTTGAAACATTGTCTAGCCTGTAAGGTAAAAAAAAAATCGAAATCGAATCGAATCGTGGTGTATTCTTGAGTATCGAAAAAAATCGAATCGTTGGGTCAGGAAATCGATACTGAATCGAATCGCCATGATGGGTGTGATTTACACCCCTAACACCGCTCTTTTCCAGGGAAAAGAGCCTTGTGCGACATGGGGCACAAAGCACCCGATCACACATCTTTTCCTGGTGACAAAATAAGATGAACTAAGTGCAGTGGTTTTCAACCTTTTTGATACCAGGGCACACTATGTATTCCTCATTTTAGCCAAGGACCACCATTTGATATTTTCACCCCATAGAGCCCAAAAATAAAGATTTATTTTGGTTTTGCCCACAATACCAGGCATGATTTCAAATGGACCACTGGTTGAAAACCACTGCTTTAGTGGAATGGTGACACTACCACTGGGTATTTGTTCAATGCTCATGACAGCTAGCAAATCAATGGTCAGTGCATCAGTATAATGTAGGTCAATGGGTCCAACCTTGCTCACGTTTGGAGTGATATGTCAAAGTTGGATAGCATACACTGGCTGCATAAAGTCTCAGATCCCCATTGGTGCCGTGTTTTCACGTGCCTGCACACGTGTCTGCAGAGTAGTGGTGCGTAATAGATGTAGAAGTATGATGATCGTTTATACTTGAAATGGCCGTGCTGAGTGATCACATGATTGGCTGAGGCTGGTGTACTAATTAATTGGATATCTGACTGAACCGATTGATATATTAAACGGTTCAGTGATACTACAATCAAACACTTTTATCGTTGCACATGAATATATTACTCCATATCAGGAAGGTTTTTACTGTATAATCCTGCAAATGACGGAAATTGATGAGTGCATGTGCACGTAGGAGTTGTGTGCGCATCTGTCTGTGTTTCTCACACCAGTTTTTAGTTCTGTTTTTTTATCATATTATAATTTAAATATGCACGGCAAACTCGAAATAGCTGGGAGTCGACAGGTCCACATGCAAAACTGGATCTTGGACCGTTTGACCAATTGATCAAAAGCTGTAAATACATTAAAGTCAGTGGCCAATATATTCAGAATTGAACAAATCTTCCCATTTGTTTCAGACACCACTGTGACCTGTCTGATATCATGATATTTGAGTGGTGTGTTCATAACTCCAAATAACTTGCTTAGAGAAGCGATAACATATCCCAGAGAAAGTGTATCTATCACACTTCACAACGTTAGCACTGCAAACTCCCCGCACAGAGCCAAGCACCTCATTTAGGCACTCGGAGCAATCCAACCGGAGTGTTGGAATTGAGCTTAATGGAAGCCACAACAGTAATAAGGAGTTCTTTACAAGAGGGCCCAGACTTTCATTAGGTCATCTGATCCGAGGCAGTGTGCCCACACTAGAGAAAAAAAAGGACTGAAAGTGCTTCAGTCGGTTAGATCAGAGGTGTTCACAAAACTCTACCGGCAGGAGCTCTATTTTCATCCCTTTTGACCAGGGGCGTTATTGCCAAGGCAGACTAGGCAGTTGCCTGGGGCGCCATGAGGGGAGGGGGGGCGGGCAGCCACCGTGACAATCACCAAACATGCTTTAAAAGGATCCCAGGCCAATTCCCTGGAGGTCCTTTTGGTAAGAAACGCCACTGCTTTTGACTATGTTTCCACCTCCTCCAGCATCACAATGTCAGCTTGAACCTTCAGACAAAAAAACAAACTAATTTGATTAGCCTGGGTCCACATGACCAACTCTTTCCTACCCAGAGTTAAGCAAGTGGGATTGGCATTCAGCATTCTAAATGCAGTCTTGTCCTCAATGCTCTCGTGTACCCGCATACCTGACTAACTACCTCAGTGAAAACCCACAGCCACAACGACACTGGAGGGAGCGTGAACATGAGCCATGATCTGGTAGTTACCCACTTTCAAAACAAACATGGGCATAATGTTCTCCTTCTAAAACACAGCCACCTAGCTGTGGAATGGCCCACCTCTCAGCACGAAGAAATTATCCTTCCCCCTTAATTAAAGGTAATATAGGCAACTTTTTAGCCAAAAATCAAAATCTATATATAGCTATAATCTTTGCCTTTTCCCCCACTACGTTGCTTCTACTTTAATGCTGCAGCGGTTTCCCTGCAGACAGACACTTGCTTTGCCCTGAACTTTCTTGTCAACAAATCATTAAAACAAAACATTCGTCTGGCTCAGCACAGGTGTGGCTAATGTGTGAGGGGGAGAGGGGTTGTGTGAGGTGAGGCAGCCTTTTAGCCAATCACAGCACAGCAGTCTCCAGCAGTTTCATAATGAGACAATATAGTGAAGTTAGATTCTGTTTTTAAACAAATCTGTTTACAAAGTTGCCTATATTACCTTTAAGTGTGTGTGTGTGTGTGTGTGTGTGTGTGTGTGTGTGTGTGTGTGTGTGTGTGTGTGTGTGTGTGTGTGTGTGTGTGTGTGTGTGTGTGTGTGTGTGTGTGTGCGTGCGCGCACACGTGTGCATTAAGCCACAGTTTTCCAGTTGTCCAAAGCACAGCATTACAGTACATAGTCCAATATACTGCACAGCTACAGTGCTTTGCGTCAGTTGGTAACCTCACACAACCCCACTTCATAGTGAGAACTGGGCTTGTGACTATGGGAACACAATTTTATTTTATTTTTTATTTTTGAATCAACTATGAATCAGTGCCTGTGGTGTGTGTGCTTGTGTGGATATATTTTCCAATGCATCATGTACCTTCATGGTTAACAAGCTGTTCTGTGTGTGTGTGGGTGTGTGCAAAGAAATCACTCCCACCAATTTAATGAAAAGATAATGGGACAATTAGCTCCTGTTCTCTGTGAATACGTTATTAAACTATGATGAGGCCAAGGCCTGATCTATGGTGTCGAGTAAAATGGTGGAATAATAGCATTATGTCTTCAGGGGACACATTCAAACTTTACTAATGAATGTGTTTTAATGCATTATAGTTGGTTGATTCATCTATACTTTCAAGTATCGTCAACTCCCTCAAGTGCGTCAGTTCGAGTACACAATGAGATTGAGACTGCATAGTTTCTAATTCTGTTGTGACTGTCTTTCTGATCTGATCTAACATCGAACCAGTTCAGACAGACCGTTTCCACCGCACATACATGAATTCTTGTTTCAGAACGCTAAAGCAGGGGCGAAGACAGTTTTGGTTGGGCCAGGCCACGATCGAGTGGGTGGGCCTGCATGCCGTCATGCGACTACATTAGCCTATTTAAGATTGGTAGAACGTCCAACCTACGACGCCAGTAATGAATCGCTCTGTGCTCGATACATAAGCCTCGCGACCGTCCTACCCTCTCCTTTTGGCGTCGTGTTAACAACGTGGACGAGAGCTACGCTGTAGAGGAGCATCACCATGGAAACCAGAGACGCCAGTGGAAGAGGTGGATCCAGCCGGCATCGCCTGCTTTCTTAACTATGTTTGGCTTCTGTTGCAACTGCGACGGACCACGCCTACTGTTCTCGTCGTGTCCAAGGCCTAGACACGGAAACTTAAATTCCCTATTATTTATGTATGACAAGACAGCCTTACTGATTAAGGCACTGATAAATATATATAAATATGACAGTGTAAGACGTTTTCTCAACAATATGGGCTTTAATAAAGTCTACATTTATCAACAGAGGTAATAAATATTTCAGTGTATGAGTATGATGACAAAGGCCATCATACTTTTGTTTTGCCGGCGAAGACAAATCTTGGGAAACAATTCCAAAAACCGCAATAGTGGCAGATGGTTCTATATGCACTTCTAATTCATCTGAAAATGTTTTAAATATTGGTTGCCAAAATGTTTTTTGGACAAAACCAAAATGTGTGTGCAAGGGTAGCTTGATCTTGATTCCAACAACCGCATATAGGATCCATGGCAGAGAATTTGGACTTTAAATTTACTTTGGACCAGTGGAGGCAATGTGTGACCTTTAACTGAATAAATTGTATGCTTTAGACAAATTGAAGAGGAATGTATACTATCAAATGCTTCCTTCCAAACATCAGAAATGTGTGTCCCTAAGTCTCCCTCCCATAATACATGTTCAATGAGGTGAGTACCATCGGAACAGTAGAGCGGTACGACGGTAGAGCAGTAGTCCGTAGGACAGTAGTCGGTTATTATTTATTAATCAAGATAGGCTGATTGGAAGGCTAAATAATAAACATCTTTTAAAAATGCTTTTAAATGAACTCCATACTAATGTTATCTGGAAGATCTTTCTAGACAGACACACAGACAGCCTTGTGCAGCAGCCTTCAGTTGATCAACTTGAGGGTTGCATTTTTAAAGCTGTTTCTAAAGTCTATTGTTGTCTAATTGGAGCTTGCTTCCTGATATTGTCTAAGCCAGTGTTTCTCAAACACTTTCATATCAAAGCCCTCCCAATTAACCCATCTGAATTCCTGACAGTTTCCAGAAAAACCCCAGGACCCCCCGAAATTTGAAAATTCTGAAAATATGTAATTCCAGGGATCCTCCAGGAGTAGAATATTTGAGTTGAAAAACATTTGTCGTGACAGAATATTCAAAGATTTGTGACACAATTTCACAATAAAAATAAATAAATAAAGGACTAAATAAATAAATAAATAAATAAATAAATAAATAAATAAATAAATAAATAAATAAATACATAAATAAATAAATAAATAAATAAATAAATAAATAAATAAATAAATAAATAAAGGACCAAGTGTAGAAGCTCATAGCGTGCCGCTTGGTTTGATATCTCAACAATTAACAACAATTAAGGCAAACAGGTGGCCATGACGCACATCTTTGACGTAAGTGTCACAGACGCCTACCGCATCTGTCAGGACCTTTTGGCTATTTTTAAGGGTGATTAAATGTACGGTTAAATGGAACTAACCATCAAGCACTTGCAGTACAATCCATAAATCACACATTTTAATTACAGTTGCCTATATGAGGGGAAAAAAGGAAACGATAGTTTTAATTTGATTGTTGGTCTCGCTAAGCCACTATCAGCTATACTGTATGCATAAGCGATGAGCTGTATATGGATCACAGTGTGACCGTGGTTTGACTGACACTGAATATGCATTTAATATGCTTGATATATGTCTTCAGATCACTTCACAGTCAGCTGATGTTTCCGGAAAATCAGCAAGATCAATGACATGGTGTAGGGCTACATCCCATAGGCTTTCTGATCTGCATACAGTGCTGGGAATATAAATGAAGCCAATGCTAATGGCCTCTCATTTCTCTCTCTCCATGAACATTGTAACAAGGCACTTTGAGATGCTTTTACTATTCTGAGTCCGGATTATAACCTGTCAGAACAATGTCTTTGCACTCTTCGTCTTGATGAAGAGCGGAGAGGCATCAATCATCTTCAACCAGAAGATGATTGATAGATATAAACCACTACGATAGATGCTATAGTGTGTGTTGAGCCAAAAAAGAACATTGTTCACGAATTCACTTTTAGCTGTTCATAAAATCGATAGTGGCAGTTGTTGATTGTGATCAGGTTCCTGCCCTATGGGCCACTTGGCTCAGCATGAATTGCTTATGCCATTTCACACCTTAGATTGGGCATTTGCACAGCAAATTTGATGTTTTTAACAGGCATACTTATTTTTCTAGGAGGTGCTAGACAGTCCAACTACCAACTATGTATGTCCGTCAGTCCTTATTTATGTATGTTCAAATTAGTACGGCAATAGCGCTAGTTGATAACCAAGTGTCCATGTTCAGCAAGCTACACACACGCAGTTCAGACGGGACTGATTTATATATAGTTTTTTTTAGAGATGGCAGCTGTATAAGCTAACAGTGCATCACAATCATGTGTTGCGAGCTCATGATCGGGGATGGGGGTTGGGGTTGGATGAAAAATGCGGAGGAAGAATATATATCCAGTTTTTCCCCTCAATGAGATCCATCGCTTGCTTCTAATTACCCAGCATTGCAAATCCTCGGCGAGGTTTGTTGGAATGAGGATACAGACGAGGCGATTAAAGTAGACCAGCTTCTCGAACGTTTAAAGCACTTGTCATCCCATAGTCAGTTCTCCACGTGCTGAAGTTGTTGGAGGAGCTGTCATTTGAAAACTCTCCCTTCATCACTGAGGCCGTGTGTCTTCAAACGCATCTTTTATAGTTGAAGGACTCTTTTAAAAGCCTATATGGTACGTATATGCAGCTTATAGAATGCATGTCTCCAGACATTCCTACCTCCATGCTCTACCCTGAATATCAAGAGCAGATGAATGGTGAATATACGATATATGCTGTATATACGATATATATAGGCCCTATCGCCAAACCCTGTCTGTTGTTTAATCCAGTTAAAATAAAGCATTATTGGTTGCAAATCGGTTATCGTATCGTGCTCGGAAGTTCTATATCGGTCGGGCTGGACTCCAAACACCATTTGCAGGATGCTCTCATCTAAGACTATTTGTCATCATCTCAATAGGAGCTCTCGCGGCCAGTGCCAACACAATCCCTTCTACGCCAAAATGTAACAAAGAGGACATGTTGCCTATAGTAATTAATGCATCTGGGATAACAGTGGCTGCTACTTGGCGGAAAAAAAGATAAATCAAAAGAGCGTTCCTAACTTTTTGTGTACTCCTGTTTTTGTTTTGGGCTTGAATACATAACTTTCAGGCCGCCTTTACTCTCTCCCTCCTCTCTTGATACCTTTGTAGGCGGTGATGTGAGTGGGAGGACTTATGTGACTGAGAAATTCTTCCGGAAGGAAGGAAGGTGTCTCATTTGCCTTGCTTTTGGCTCTGCCACTCCTTTGTGTATTCATTATGCTCCGAAATGCAGAACCTCGACATCCCCATGGCGGCGTTTGTACTTATCTGACACATTTCACCGTGGTTTCAATATACGAAACGCCTCCCGCGGGGACGGCGGGGACGATTTTCCCCTTGATACGTATATGGTAATCTGTCCTAACAATACACTGTACGGTACATGTCCATATCAGTATTTATGCATGCATTTATGCATGGATCTATCCACCCCCCCCCCCCCCCCCCCCCCCACACACACACACACACACACACACAAATCATCAGCCGAAACGAATGATTATTCTTTGAGAGAATGCTTCCTATTTCCCAATTATCCTATGATGCCCATCGGATGTGGAACGGTGCCATGTTAAGAGGAAAGGTGTTTGATAGAATAAGGCTATCAATGAAAAGGAAGCACTGCTGCTAGCATGTTGAAACCTTCCCTCATAGACTAGACGTTGAATTAAACCTGCAGTGAAATGGAAACGGTAGGCATTTTATTATGAATTACACGTGGAACACTGGCTGTGAAGTTTCTGAACGTATCAGAGCGTGGCATCCCTTCAGGCGATGTGTCGGTAGCTATGAGAGGGTAGCTATATACATGGCGTTTGTGTTTACAATAGACAGGGCAGACGGTCTGTCTATTATAAACAAACACACCATGCATGTAGCATATAGCTACCATATGCCTCATCTGGAGTTATAATTTTGATAAAACAGTATTGCAAATGTATATTTTGTTTTATAGCCATTTAGATTATATAGTTACATAATATTTGATATATTCGTATATTCATTGAGGAGCTGTAGCCTGTTTTTCACTTTTTGTATTTTGCTTACGATGGCTTATGATGTGAATGTGAATTTTCCTATTGTGAGTCCAATTTAGGCATATATATCACACACACACACACACACACACACACACACACACACACACACACACACACACACACACACACACACACACACACACACACACACAGGGCTTCTCACATTGCACTATACCTCCCTCACTGTTTGGGGCCATGTGTTGACTATGTTTTGCATGTATTTGAATGGAACAGATGGTGCTTACATTTCTGGAGAATATTGGTAAACCGCTGTCACATTATTCCATTATTCAGGGAGGGTCTTCCTTGGTCCCGGCAGCAGTTTGAGAGTTCAGCACACACACAAAAACACACACGCTGTGCCTTTGGCCCGACAGAAAACAATTCTCCTCATACTGGCCATACAGAACCTCAAAAACCTTTGGGCGCATTTTAAAATTCACTGCCTCCTTCGCCCTCAGGGCCGTCATGGATAGTAGCTGGGGCAGTATACTGCAGAGGAGATATTTCATCCCCATCCTCTGTAGCGTAGCGGCGGACAGGGTCGATGGCTTTGATTGCCTCGTGGTGCTCACTACGCCCTGTTCAAAGGACATTAGTGTACAGACCGAATGAACTCTATGCCTTTTAACTGACGGCACCTGATGAACGGCCCCGTGCCACCCGACGCCGGCTGGCGTGAGCTGCCATGCCTCTGGCCGGTGGAGTTCCTGGCTGTGCGCTGCCAGGCTCTGGCTGCAGGGCTAATCTGGCTCTGGGTGATGTGAGCTGCCTGGCTGTGGCTGGTGTGGAGCTGCTTGGATTGAGATGGCATAAGCCAGGGATGCCTGGCTCTGAAAGGTGTGTGGTGCTCAACACTAGGGATCTGACAATTTTAACAGGAGTACGATATGTATTACGATACATCACTGCTTGACAAGAAAGGTTTACGGGCAATTATAGGCACTGGATTTTTTTGTAAACCTCAAGTTGTGATGGTACAATTCAGGAGTATATACACCAATACACAATAATATAACCAGTATGATCAGGGTTTCCCCCAGCCAGGGTTTCCCCCAGCGCTTTATTATCAAGGCGGCCGCCTTGAGTAAACCCCGCCCCCGCCTTGGCTACGTTCCCAAAACAAAAAAACAAGAAACCAGAGTTAAAGTTAAAATGTGTCGTTCATACAACGCCGCATGATGAGCCTGTAGATCAGTTATATTTCGCATGCGACGCTGCCTCGGCTCGCTAACACTGTTCCACGCTGCCAGTCTACTCTACACTCTACAGGTACGTGCACACACACAGATTAAAAAGGGGCCTGTAGCCCCAGCTCTTTCGCATGTCTAAAACACAGAAGTGCCCTCATACGGGAGGTTGCCCCTGCCCCCTTATGTAACACGCTGTCTACACGGACCACAAGCGACCGGCTGCCACATTCGCCCGGCCCATCTCTCTCTCTCTCTCTACTTTTCCACCCACCGCGGCACGCTCGATCTTCCCCTAAGTGTTGCGACGTTCTTCGCCACCAACATGGAATATAACAATATAATCCACCATGATTATAACAGCGCTGACTCTCGCATAGACACGAGTGAGACATACAACGGATCGCCAATCCCTCATGCAGCCTCGCATTTCCTCAGTGGTAACTGCAGCGCAGCTACTCACGGAAAAAAAACATAGCGTCGATTATCTGCTGTTCCACAGCAGGAACGGATTTTGAGAGAGTGCTTGCAATGTATGTGTCATATCATTTACATACTGTGCATTTCGTGCCTCGCTAAAAGCTCCCAGACTGACAGACTGACTGCCCAGCTCATTATAGGATACTAATGAGATGGGCTTGCTTTGTAAATGCGCACCACTCGCAGCCAACGCATTTAGTGGTAACTTGTGTCTTTTCTGTTAGTACTGCGGACAGGCTAACTAGCCAGAGACTACCGACAAACCGCGCTTGAGTGTGTGTGTGTGTGTGTGTGTGTGTGTGTGTGTGTGTGTGTGTGTGTGTGTGTGTGTGTGTGTGTGTGTGTGTGTGTGTCGGGTGTTGTTAGAAGGGTGACCAGGTCTGGGACAGTCCCAGGGTAACCAGGTGTCCCTCTTTGCATGGGACAGTCATTTCAAAAACTTTTCAGTCATCCCACAAATTGAGACCCTGTCCCACATTGTGACTGAGAGACTACAGTTGCCAATTGTCCTAATAGTCCCATGCAGTTGGCATTCTGTTGTAAAGTTCTCCCAATGTCTCTTTTCATGCTGGATATGCTTTTAAGCCTGTTAAAATAGGACATGTCATGAAAAAGACATGTCATGACACCCTATACCTGAAAAGGAAAGAAATTAATTATAAAACGTAATGGCCTATCTGGTTCCTTAGAATAAAAGGTCAGGGCCTGGAGTCAGATGATGATAGTGGTGAAAAGTAGCTGTTATAAAGGTGAGTGGTGTAAACACATGAGTGGGGGCTGTGTTGCTGTTTTTCACCCCAAAGCGTATCCTACGGTATTGTAATTACATCACATGCACGCGCACATGCACGGACGTGCACGCGCACGAGCACAGACTCGAAGCCTCACCACCTTGACTAACCAATTTTCTGGGGGAAACACTGCCCCAGCGCTTTATTATCAAGGCGGCCGCCTTGAGTAAACCCCGCCCCCGCCTTGGCTACGTTCCCAAAACAAAAAAACAAGAAACCAGAGTTAAAGTTAAAATGTGTCGTTCATACAACGCCGCATGATGAGCCTGTAGATCAGTTATATTTCGCATGCGACGCTGCCTCGGCTCGCTAACACTGTTCCGCGCTGCCAGTCTACTCTACACTCTACAGGTACGTGCACACACACAGATTAAAAAGGGGCCTGCAGCCCCAGCTCTTTCGCATGTCTAAAACACAGAAGTGCCCTCATACGGGAGGTTGCCCCTGCCCCCTTATGTAACACGCTGTCTACACGGACCACAAGCGACCGGCTGCCACATTCGCCCGGCCCATCTCTCTCTCTCTCTCTACTTTTCCACCCACCGCGGCACGCTCGATCTTCCCCTAAGTGTTGCGACGTTCTTCGCCACCAACATGGAATATAACAATATAATCCACCATGATTATAACAACATAGACACGAGTGAGACATACAACGGATCGCCAATCCCTCATGCAGCCTCGCATTTCCTCAGTGGTAACTGCAGCGCAGCTACTCACGGAAAAAAACATAGCGTCGATTATCTGCTGTTCCACAGCAGGAACGGATTTTGAGAGAGTGCTTGCAATGTATGTGTCATATCATTTACATACTGTGCATTTCGTGCCTCGCTAAAAGCTCCCAGACTGACAGACTGACTGCCCAGCTCATTATAGGATACTAATGAGATGGGCTTGCTTTGTAAATGCGCACCACTCGCAGCCAACACATTTAGTGGTAACTTGTGTCTTTTCTGTTACTGCGGACAGGCTAACTAGCCAGAGACTACCGACAAACCGCGCTTGAGTGTGTATGTGTGTGTGTGTGTGTGTGTGTGTGTGTGTGTGTGTGTGTGTGTGTCGGGTGTTGTTAGAAGGGTGACCAGGTCTGGGACAGTCCCAGGGTGACCAGGTGTCCCTCTTTGCATGGGACAGTCATTTCAAAAACTTTTCAGTCATCCCACAAATTGAGACCCTGTCCCACATTGTGACTGAGAGACTACAGTTGCCAATTGTCCTAATAGTCCCATGCAGTTGGCATTCTGTTGTAAAGTTCTCCCAATGTCTCTTTTAATGCTGGATGTGCTTTTAAGCCTGTTAAAATAGGACATGTCATGACACCCTATACCTGAAAAGGAAAGAAATTAATTATAAAACGTAATGGCCTATCTGGTTCCTTAGAATAAAAGGTCAGGGCCTGGAGTCAGATGATGATAGTGGTGAAAAGTAGCTGTTATAAAGGTGAGTGGTGTAAACACATGAGTGGGGGCTGTGTTGCTGTTTTTCACCCCAAAGCGTATCCTACGGTATTGTAATTACATCACATGCACGCGCACATGCACGGACGTGCACGCGCACGAGCACAGACTCGAAGCCTCACCACCTTGACTAACCAATTTTCTGGGGGAAACACTGATGATCATGGTAAAAAGTTTACGGCTGTTTACCGGAGTCTGCTGGTAAGTTAAGCAGTACTTTCCTGTAATATACACAGCGGTATTCCAGACTTTTGTGCAGTTATATAGAACAGAATACAATACTTAGATGAACACCATCACTCCGGATCGGAAATCCGGCCGGTGCAGCTGATTGGGCATCAGCCCCGTCACTCAACACCGACAAACAAAAAAGCACAGGCTTTCAGTCTGAACAATGAAATTGTTCACTGTAAAGTGAAATGATGCCAGGCAGTGATCTGATGGCATTATTTTAAACTAATTAATTAAACCCCTCTTGTTTTCTCGTAAAGATGCCAAATACCAAGCAGAAATATGTAGGTTTGTTACAATCGATTATTTCCATTTTCCATAGCAAAACGATTCAATACCAATTATTTGCATTGTGATCCGAAACAGTCATTGATGCCATTTTAATTTCGATACACTTTCATTCTGTAAATCATTTCCAATGCGGTTACCATATTGTCAACACCGTATAGCGAGTCACCTTGGTCTCACTGCGGCGAGTGACTCCTCAACCCCTTCCCCAAGCACAGTGCCACTGGAGGCGCCAGTCCTATCACTGTAGGGGCCAGCAGCCAGGCATATTGTCACTGGTGGAGCGTGACTCCATGCAGGGGCTCATGAAAGACTCCACAGCAGCAAAACGCCCAGGGCCCATTGCTGTGCTGCACCTGCTCCACTTCTTCTGCCTTTACGTCTACGTGGCTGCCCTCCCCCCTCTCTCTGTATGTGTCCTTCAATTTGTATGTGTAGCAGGTTTTCGTACATTTGGATCAAACATACCCGGAAGGAGTTCAATTTGAACTTTTTCTTTATACAATTCATAATGGCGAGAGATCCAAAGTTCAGAGGTCAAAAGTCAGAGCACAAAAGTTGTTGAGCATGAGGAGACGCATATCGAAGTATTATGGCCAAGGGTCAAATGGTTCAGCATTGTTACTTTTAAGTACCGTCATTACTGAACTACTGCTCATAAAACTAATATCATTAAGTTACAAATAACCTCCTGCAAAAACATAATAAATTATTTTGCCATGGTCTTTATTCAACCCACAATTAAAAGCATTTTATTTGTATTTAATACTTTTGGTTAAATTGTATTACCGCTATGCCTATCATCATTGCGCATTATCACAGCCCATATCAATTAAACAATACACTGTACTTGACCATGACTTTATCCCCTTTACAGCTCACAAAGTCATGAGTGCAAAATAAAGTACAACATGCCATGTGCCCCAACAAACAAGCCAGCGTGGATATGCCCTCTCCACACCGCGCACCGCGGCACACATACAGTATCAACCACCACCAACAACTACTTGTGCCTCATATGAACTACTAGAAAAAAACAAATGTATGTCCGAGGCAGAGAACAGACAATATTATGCCATGCATGCTGGTGCACTCGTAAAAGCCATGCGCGCATGATGGCTGTGCTGCACACCACGGCGCATGTGAGCAAGAACAACAACTCTATAAGGAAAACAAACAGACAAATACACTAAGCTGGTCGAAAGACTCTGTATCCATCTTCTTCAGTCTTGGAGAAAGAGATGGGAACCGAGGGGATTCAGATTTAAAAATGTTCACTGCTTGGCTCTTTTATTTATGTGGATTAGAAAGTGGTTCATATACAGTACTGTGTGTATACGTGTGCGAGCCCCCCACAGAGACATAGCATACACACACTGCAATATGTCAATATTCTGTTCGGTACTACTACTTGTTAATGTAAAATGTGTGAAGTTAAAGAAGTTAAATAACCTTTATTTAACCAGTAAAAGTTGACAAAGTCAAAGTCTCTTCTTTCATCCTATGTGAGCCTACAGTACGCATATAATAAGCCTGGCCATTATAAGCCTGGCCATGACATTTCCTCCATTGTTGATGACCATGCCTAAGTCTCGTGGCTTCCATTCCCTCGTCCCAGCTGTCTTTCCCGCGCAAAGCCTTTTCCAAGCTATTAATCACAGTTTGTTTTTACTTGCTTTAAGCCACCCGAGAAAGATCATCCCAAGTCCTGCAAGGCTGTGCAGCCCAAATATTTACCTTTCAATTTCAAGCTGTGCTTTCATGCTGTATTGCACGTCCAGTGTCTTTCTGGGCGATGCAGAGTTCACCGGGTTCTTTTTCTCTTTTGAAAACTATACACAAAGCGGAGAGCGAAGAGGGGAAATATGCACATGAGGATGCCATCAAACGTTGTTGAGTTGACTTGAGAAAGAAATGCGCAACAAACATGTGATAAGTGATTTATGGCATATTATCTGATAGAACAAATGTTGTAGGACTAACTGATTAATTAAGATTAACTTATTTAAATCACACATACATTTTGCAGCACAAAACCGTTTTTTCACAGCGTAGCATGGAGGGACATGAGAAATATAATAGGGAAAAGGGGTATTTTTACGGAGGCTAGTTTTGAATTGCTGTCCTAAGTGCCCTTTGAGGCACCAACGCCAATGTGAGGAGGCACAAACTGGCCTCATGATTCTTTCACTGCATGAGCAGTCGGGCCGCTTTCTTTTCACCTGGTTGGACGTTATTCCAATCAGTGTCTGTCCCCTACATCAGGCACCCTGGCTGACCAGAGGGAGGCAGTCGAGAGAGAAGGATCACTGTATGTTTTTTGTGAGGGTACCAGTACCTACTCTAGGGGACACGGTGAGAACATGCAAACTCCACACTGGTAGTCCCTTTCGCCAACACCGCTGGGTATGGGCACTGATGACGCGGAGGAGGAGACACGCCACCAGCATCCACAGCATCCCTAGCAGGAATCAAAACCAGGACCTTCTAGCTGTGAGGCGACAGCACTGTTCCACCACGCCCCCCCGATGATCAGTCTTAAACCATGTGTGTGACTAGTCCTGTATGACTATTCTTCTACCATGGCAAAAGTATCACAGAACTGCATTTATTTCTGCTATTTTGGGGTCTTAATGTGTGGGAGGATCGGAGACAGTAGTAGTTGTTGTGCTGTTTACTAATCAGCAGCACGCTACAAACTTCTTACAACAAGGACCACAATTTGTGCCACCCTGTTTTGATGACGTTTACCAGCATACAGTAGGCCTGCATAGCGAGGCTATACTTGTATGTTGTGCTGACATAAGAATGGTCTTGAATATATTACCCTTTATACATTCCTCACTAATTATTCAAATTATTCAAATATAATAATAGATTCTACAATGATAGTTTGTCCTGCATAACACCAGCTTCTATTTGTCTCATTGGTGCGGTGCACTTCATTGAACCAACTAAAGTGCTTATATAGCAGTTTCTATAAACTGGAAGTGCCTATATGAATTTCTGTGCTTATATGAATTTAAAGTTTGTCTCTAGTTGATAAAATGTAAACATTTGCGGTCAATATGTTGTGCCCTCAATTATCCCCAGCGAAAGGGTGTCAACATGGATGAGCTCAGGGAAAGTAAAGTATAATAAAAGGATTTTCATGAAAAGAAAAATATATATCCATATCCCAGTTATCAACTATGTAACATCATCAGGCGGCTGCAGCCACTCTCTCATCTCTCTCAAAGCCTGACATACATCATTAAACAATGGAGGCGGCCAGTAACCGCCCACAGAGCTATAGTGCAAGCGCCCCACTTTTATCTCTCACCCCTGCACGCCAACGCTGCACTTAAGACCATGAGTCAGAGAGAATAGGGAACCTTGCAGAAGCTTTACAGTCAAATAAAAGACAAATTTAAGTCATTTATTGCTTTCTCCACCGCAATTGAAGAGAGCACCGACGATGCTGATGGAGCTCAATTGGGAACATAATTTGTGGCGCATCGTTCGCCGTCAACAAAGACTTGTGGAGATAGTGCCCGGGGTATAGCAAAAGCCTGAGCATGGACAATAATGTGTGATTCTGGAAAGCACCGTTCCAGGATCCAGGACCAGCCTTACATTGTTTCTGATTGGTTTCCAGGCAGGCATAGTTTAACTGAGGTTAGGTTTAGGGTTGGGTTGGGTTTAGGCATGCTGAGGTTAGGTCTAGGTTAGGCCAATCACAGTTTTTCCTGGAGCTTCCTGGAGCTGTGGTGGAATCCAAAATCACACAACAACGGCGGTGTACTGCACTAATAAAAAAGGTTGGTTTTATCACAGTCAAGGGACACAAAGGTCGGGAATGAAAATGTGAGAACATCTTTGTGTCGTTTGTATTTGTCACAGGAAGGACTACAGGCATAGCTTAATATGCATTCTTACCAGACGCCAGGTTATCTCTGCTGTATTTGATGCTTCCTGTTTCGGGCAAGTTCCTATTAATGGACCAGCAAATGTGGCTATTAAACCACCAGCAGGGCAGTGCAGGCTGCAGAATGTTTTCCTAATGTAATGAAATCATAAATCATCAATCGTGGTCCTGTAAGTTAAAAAACAATTTATAAAGTAGGGTTTGTTTGTAGGGTTTCTAGTGGCTCTACTGTAGCGAGTTGAAGACCCGTCCTCACTGCGGTTGCAGCCAATAGTAGTTTGTCCCTGGTAACATTTTAGGACCATAAGTTTAAAATGGCAGATTTGAATTTGAAAACAGCTAATAGGGCTCCTTTCGTCCAAATATATAAACCTATATTACCTATATGCCTATACCTATATACAGGTAAGTATGATTCTTACCAGGTGACCACATAAATAATTACTTGAATTCAGACAACCCTAAGGGAAACTGACTAGTCATGAAAAAGAAGGGACAGCTCGGGTCAAAACTATAAGTCATTGTTGCTTTCATTTTTAAAGTGTGTTGCTTTAGCAACAGACTGATTTACCAACTAATTCCAAATGTCCAAGATTGCACAACTTGTATGTTCGGGCCAACACTGACCAAAATATTGTGGAACGTTGGGACAAAATCTAAAATAAAATAAAATAAAATAAACAAAAAAATAGGAAGGCATAACTAGAAAGGTGCACTCAGTAGACTGCAAATCTATGCCAGGAGGCACACAATCATAAAATATGATAGGTGCAGTAAAAGTTCCATCTACAGCCATGACATGGTTTGTGATTATCAGCTGTACATCATCTCTATGGTCTCTGTCATTAATACACCGCGTTAATGCAAATACATTTTATTAGAAAAGTGATTTTGACAAGTTGCTCATCATAATTCATAGCAAAGGTCTACCCAGATATAAGAAACGTTTGAAATGGAGCGATGGATACTGATAGATGTACTGTATTTAAGATAAATCATACTTTTGAATGCTTTACGAGTCCCAGATGTGCCGTTCAGTCCCTTTGGAAATAGCTGATTTGCCAAGAACAAGGACATTGAAGGGGCGAATCTGAGGTAATTTGAATGCATGGGATAGAGTGCGGGGCTTTTTTTTTTCCTTTTTCAAAATGGCCACGCCCATTTTGTCCCAAATAAAATGCAATTTCATGATTTTGATGCAATGGTCAAAATTAAGATCTATGCTGATCAAGCATACTATTAGCTGTAATGGACCACTTGTGCAGGAGAAACATCTGGTTGTTTGAACAAGAAAGTGACAGAGCAGCTTTAAAGGAGCATTCAGTGAACTGAGTGATTTTGGGGGGCAGGGGGGCTCACCCTTGTAACACAATATGCACATGCTCTACTGTGGGGGGGACACACAGCAAGCCAACAGCATGTGCGCCAAGGCCCGCCCTGCTCGACCCCGATTGGAGGAAGCCCACATCATACTTCATAAGTGGATGAAGACTTTGTCTCCCAAAGACTGAATATATATATACGTTTAATGTAAAAGCACACATTCCTCAGTTGATGTTGCGACTAGTTCCTGAACAGAAACCTGTGCTAAAATGTATTACTGCAATTATATTTCAGCAAAGCCATTGTGTCGGCAGCAGTCACATTGTTCTGGGACATCTTGGAAGATAAAGTTCAACAGAGACACTCCCAGCAATAAAATCCCAGACTTCACACATAAAGATGTTCACACAGTACTAGCATCACAGCGTATAACAACCAGCCCTCATTTCTAATTTCATCCCAGTTCACTCTCCGGGACTTTCTGCAATCCTATGGGAGAACATTGTGAAGAATTCTCCTTGAGCTCTTTTTTTCCTTTCTTTTTTATTACAGGCTTCACTGTTGAATAATTCATTAGTTCATGTCTAATTTACATTACATTTTAACTAGATAAATCATGAAGGAAACATTGGATAGGCTAAAGAATTTACATAACAATCTCTACTGTACTTGCTTGTCTACCGGCTGAACTACACCTCACATGTTTTGATGAGTAAATGGCATGTCATACTTCTGTGCTGCTGTAACCTTCACATTTAAAGGGAAGCCAACATGCTGTTGAATGAATTGTTGATGATTACCAATTTACCATGGCACAGTCACCAGTGGTTTTCAACCCTTTTCATAACAGGGCCCACTATTTATTCAGCATTTTAGCCACGGACCACCTTTGATGCTGAGTTTAATCTCTCGGAACCAAAAGCAAGGATTTTCAATTTTTTGTCTACAATTTAGGAGAGATAACTGGCAAAATGTTGGTCAACACAACAGTTCTTCTATATTTTCTAATTGTGTAGATTCTTAACTCTTGAGTGTAAAATCGACCCATGAGGGTCCATTTGGTTTTAGTTTATTCTCCCAAGAGTTACAGATCTATAAGGGCCCATTTGGTTACCAACTGTCCATCATTTAGCTGGGAAATCCTGGAATCCTCTCAGGGTGTTGAAAACCCCTGGCTTAAACTATAAACTCCTAATATAGGGTATACAATACCCTACTGTATATTAGCAGTGTGGCTAAAAATATTTAGTCTTAGTCTAGTCTCAGTCTTTTTCAAGTACTAAAAAAGAAAGAATAAAATACCTATGTTAGTCTTTTGAAAACACACATTTAGTCTACAGTCGCGTTTAGTCTTCAAATTCATTTTCGTTAGTCTAGTCTTAGTTGACTAAATATCAAACAACCTTGGTTGACTTAAAGGGGTAATCCACTTTCAAAAAAACGTTTGGTCATGTTATGGTCTACTGAGCCTCATGTGAACACACCAGACAGTTTATGAGTTACTCCTTTCAGTATTTAGATATTTGATGTTCATTAATCTGCCGGAACGTCCTTCCTATACAAACCCATTATAACTTAAAACTCCATTTTAACCATGACAGATTATTCGAAAACAACCCATCTTTTTTCAGGTGACTGATATCGTCCTTCTAATACGTGAGAGGGCTGTGGAATTGCATCTACAGTTTTCATTTATTTTTAAAATATTGTTTTGTAAAATGTATCCGCCATATTTGGGTATGGCCACCCAAATGAATAAAACAATATTTTAAAAATAAATAAAAACTGTAAATGAAATTCCACAGCCCTCTCACATATTAGGACAATATCAGTTCCCAGAAAAAAGATGGGTTGTTTTCGAATAATCTGTCATGGTTAAAATGGAGTTTTAAGTTATAATGGGTTTGTATAGGAAGGACGTTCCGGCAGATTAATGAACATCAAATATTTAAATACTGAAAGGAGTAACTTATAAACTGTCTGCTGTGTTCTCATGAGGCTGAGTAGACCATAAAATGACCAAAAGTTTTTTTGAAAGTGAAATACCCCTTTAAAGGTAGGGTAAGTGATTTGAAATTGATGGTGTAGTACCAACCTGGTGCACTAGGGGCCCCCAAGAGTAGCTACACTATGTGAACCTGCTGCTCGATCCTGATTGGAGGAGAATTCACCCACCACCTGGGGAACTTTTATTAGCTCCTCTGCTAACGTGGGGGAGGGGGAAACTCCATATATGGTCTGCACACCTTATAATAGAGCATTTTAACAGAAAAAAAATGTTTTGGGGTGATATCTGACAAAAGTGAAATCACTTCCCCTACCTTTAATTACTTCATTTTAAAGGTAGGGTAAGTGATTTGAAATTCATTGTGTAGTACCAGCCTGGTGCACTAGGGTCACCCAACAGTAGCTACACTATGTGAACCTGCTGCTCGATCCTGATTGGAGGAGAATTCACCCACCACCTGGGGAACTTTTATTAGCTCCTCTGCTAACGTGGGGGAGGGGGAAACTCCATATATGGTTTCCACACCTTATAATAGAGCATTTTAACAGAAAAAAATATTTTTTGGGTGATATCTGACAAAAGTGAAATCACTTCCCCTACCTTTAAGTTTTTAGTCTTAGTCAACAAAAACAACACTACACTATATTATGTTTTCCTAGTATGTGCTTGTTTTGTGAACTCAGCTACCTAAATCACTTAACAGCAGTCACACAGACAGTAAGGTGTCAGGGCTTCCGCGTGACCCGCTAGGCGTGTACCATTTGATTTGGGAAGCCATGGTGGACAGAACTGCTTATCACTCACAGCGAAAACGAGCACTCCATGCGATATCCGAAACCGGGCAATCACAGACAGTCTCCACTAAAAAGTCTTCCCCTAGAAATGGTTGCCCTAGCCGTTATAGCTCAACCAAAGCATTCATTTAGTCACAAAAGTACTCTCAATAGATGGCTGCCCTCATTTTGAGGCTATGGAAAACGGTTACATTCGGTAGATTTCAGCGCAGCGGGGGGACTTCTCCCCAACACCGAGAACGCTTGCCTCTGTTTCAGCCACTGTGCTCCGACACTTCCACACTGGAACTTCAAAGACAGCATCAATCTTTTATAAGATAGAGAGCCTAATGTTAGCTACAATTCTTTTTCTTTGTAAGGAAAAGAAATCGTTAGATCAAAAAGCATAGGAAGGTTATTATCTAGGATTCGGAGGAAAATATATATTCAATCATGCGTGTGGAGAACAAGAAAAAAAACTTTGATTGTTATTCTATCCGTGATATGATACGATCAATATTCGGGAGGAATTTCTTTGAGGGGAGAAGTCTATTATATG
This sequence comes from Benthosema pterotum, assembly GCA_039105355.1. Classification (NCBI taxonomy): domain Eukaryota; kingdom Metazoa; phylum Chordata; class Actinopteri; order Myctophiformes; family Myctophidae; genus Benthosema; species Benthosema pterotum. The sequence goes on along the minus strand of CM076985.1, from coordinate 17,462,531 downwards.
CTATTTTGTGAAGTTCCCTGGAGTTGGCCTCTGGCAATATTAATATTCTGTATTAGAAATGAAAGGAAAGCAGTAGGTATACCATCGAGATGAGAGTGGATGATCACTTACTGACAGAACATGGATATTGCTCCCCTGCTTGCAGCAATTATACTCTTCATCAGACACACAATCTATAATGAGGAGGAACTTATAACCACCTCTCTTTGCATGTGTCATCCCAATATGTCATGCTGCAGAATAGTTTGGTACGTGCGGACGGCATGACATGGACATCCATATTAATGAGTCTTTTCATATTCAGAATCATGTCGCTGTTAAGTTTTTTAGACGTGTGACGTTTGGAAATCTCGTTTGATGATGACAAGTTGCGACCAAAAGGACAGAGCCTAGTACATAGCCCATGTGTATGTGACTAATCAAGCATCGCTTCCAGGCTAATTTATACATTGTTGCGCAGCACCGGAAAAAAACTATGCCATTTGCTGTAGTTTAACTTTGAATGTGGAACTCAAAAGATTCAAGTGCCAGTTAAACCATAAATGTGGTAATGTCTTATCTTTACAGTAATGGGTCCTATGAGACACTTACAATTCAACGTAACAAGCATCAAAATCAGTGAGTCACTGTTCATTTTATTACTGTTAATTTTAAACATGTCGTGTCAAAATCACCAATCAAAATGCTTGCATTAATTCAACTTGAATGTGTTAACATGTCATAAAATAATTTGTCATTACTCTCGACATGTCTGGACTGTATCACATCTCACTGAAGCTTGGAACCTTAGAGGCCGGCACAGAGTCATTGTACAGAGAGATGTGCTTTGGCAATATTAATCAGTCCGGTGTAAAGGCCGCTGTAAATAATTCAAAGCTTTTAGTGTTTTGGCAAATATATATAAGACTTCCAAATAAGTAAGCAAGTTTCATTAGGAAATCACATAAATCCCAGTATTTGGATGGGACTGCCAATTTACAAGGACTAATAGACACTGAATTATAATACTTCATTGGGGTGCCCTGGGCTCCATATTCCTCCTCCTTTATCTACTTGACACCAAAGATGCAGTAATAACATTTTTTTGTGTGTTCTAGAGTAGGCAATATGCTGGATGGATAATGCGTACCGATTTGTGATATACGATATTTGGACAAAATCACTGAGAAATATCAAACTAATGTGTTTTGCAAAAAGTAGGTTTTCCTTTCCCTACGAGTATGTGATAAAAGTTTGAGGCAGATTGGTCCAGCTATTATAGGTAAACACAACCCAGCCTCTATAGAACCAGCATAATGATTTGGCACATTATGTTCAAAACGGACCACTCCTGCAAACCTTTGAATGGAATGTGAAAAATCAGAATGCTCTGACTATATCGATACAGAGTTCAGTGGGGTCTGAACAAAACCAGAGAAAAAAAAACGGTTTTAGTAAAACATGTGCCTTCCGGTCGGGCATAAAAGGGGTCCGTGTACTTTTCGGCCATTCAGGATTCTGTTTTATACTTGTTAAATTTAAAATCAGAATACACTCCAAAACGGCCCGTTTCGGTATTCTGTTTTGAAAACAAAATTTAGAGTTGTGAATTGTAAGAGCAACATACGACCCGTTTCCAGGTTCTAATTGTTGTGGTTCGAATCAGAATGACAAAATTTAAAATCGCTGCTGCTCTGGCGCGGTGGCGAGCAAAACCTGAAATCTGTTTTGTGTCCGCTGCTGCCCCCCCCCCCTCCTCCGTGCTGAGGGCGGAGGCGTGGCACGGAGCTCTTGATTGACAGCTCGGTTACTGCTGCAGTTACTACAAGGAGACACACGCGGCGCTGTTGGTACTGGCAGATGATATTATGAATTATTGAATTAGAGTAGACAATATTATTATACATTTATCCTGCCGTAATTTCAAATAAATTACCCCACTTTTTGGTTGCATATTTACACAGGGCTGTTATTACATTCATGTCAACTCTTAAGTAATTAAAAAAATTAATAGAGACAGACAGACGAACAGACAAGACAGACAGACAATGAATACTAAACTTTTTAATTAATTAACATCCTAAAGTAAGTCTACTTTGTATTCAACATATAGGGTAAGTGTCCCACCATCATCATGTGTGTCATTGTTATGCAACCCGCTATGTTTATAGTGTATTCGTTATTCAATTAAGTGTTTATGAGGTGCGCCAATTGGGCCGCCAAGGTGCCAACCGAACTAGGCATTGAAGTAAATGAATAGGAGTAATGCCTCACCGGGGCTCATCATCAGATTGTTTTCAACATTCTAGCCAACTTTGTGGAAGATGGTAGGGTATAGATAGTGTCTATAAAATCAAGTGAGTGTGTGTGTGTGTGTGTGTGTGTGTGTGTGTGTGTGTGTGTGTGTGTGTGTGTGTGTGTGTGTGTGTGTGTGTGTGTGTGTGTGTGTGTGTGTGTGTGTGTATACCTAGTGAATGAATACAGGAACCTACATTTGAATTAAATATTAAATACATCATCATTGAATTTGAATGAGTTTGGACGTGCACATCCGCAACAACCAGGGGAACCACTTGATGCGGTTTTGCAATTGTCCTAGCCAATTGCATCTCCTCGGACTACTGTAGGCCTACTGTCTGTCACTGTGGTCCATCCGTGACACCATGATCACGCCCTCGCTGCAGTGTGCGCTGTATAGGCTACCAGTAGGTAGAAATAATAGCTCTGTGGCTGGTTATGACCCGTTAAGATTCAATCAAAATGTCGCTAACGCCAATGTATTTGTAATGACAGCAGCAGTCATAAATATAATCTAAATGATAAAGGATAAATGTATACAGACTACATTACTTCAATGATTAGTTTGGCACCTTGTTTGGCACCATGTCGGCCCAAAACACTTAATTGAACAAATAAACAGGCCTACCTGTAACATAACGCGTTGCATAATAATGATTAATGACACAGATGACGAGGTCCCGGGTAGGCCTCTTTAAAATGTCTATCTGTCTGTATTACTTTATTAATTAAGAGTTGACTTTTTTGACACAGAGGAGGATGCATCAATCATCAATGTCTAATCAGAATGTAATAACAGCACTGTATTAATATGCATTAAATGCAGACTAATTTATTAAATTTATTAACGGCAGTGCTAAATGGTATAAATAAAATCTAAATATAAAGGATAAATGTATAATAACTACTCTAATTCAATAATTCATAATATCATCTGCCAGTACCAACAGCGCCGCGTGTGTCTCCTTGTAGTAACTGCAGCAGTAACCGAGCTGTCAATCAAGAGCTCCGTGCCACGCCTCCGCCCTCAGCACGGAGGAGGGGGGGGGGGGGGGGGGCAGCAGCGGACACAAAACAGATTTCAGGTTTTGCTCGCCACCGCGCCAGAGCAGCAGCGATTTTAAATTTTGTCATTCTGATTCGAACCACAACAATTAGAACCTGGAAACGGGTCGTATGTTGCTCTTACAATTCACAACTCTAAATTTTGTTTTCAAAACAGAATACCGAAACGGGCCGTTTTGGAGTGTATTCTGATTTTAAATTTAACAAGTATAAAACAGAATCCTGAATGGCCGAAAAGTACATTCCGGGCAAAAAGGCCCATGTGAAACATTTGGGGCAGAGACTCGGACATTCAGGGAGTGTGTGCACACAGTTTCACAGATAGACAGGCAGGGTGCAAAAGTGTAGGCCTGCATACCTTAGGATACACTATATTCCAATTGTTCCCTGCCTTTCCAGCTATTTAGTAAACAGGGAAATACATTTTCAGGTTCAGATTTCCATTTCTTCCAATCTGGACAGAGAACTGTTTGGAACTGTGACATTAATGAAACGAAAACAAAACACTATTGCAGGCAAAACTGGACATGTAACTCTATATAAAAGCTGAAAATTGGATCTCTCTCCGGACTGGACTAAATTGCTGGCCCAAAGAATATAAAAAAAATGCTTTGATCTGATGAGCGAATAACAAACGTCAACTTGAGAGTTTGCTTTCGAGCCCACAGATAAAGGCGTCATTCCAGCCCCATGTGTTTGGCCAGACTCTGAATCACTTCCTCCTTTCATGTGTGTCCTTCATTTCCAATTTGTTCAATTTTCTTTAATATCCTAAGGCTGGGTTCGCTGTTCAAACAGCATCTGTCTGGCAACCCTTTCTTCTTCCGCCTGAGGGACGGACAGGACTATTCTATTCAATCTAATCCTCTCTGCCCGGGGGAGGTCAGGAGACGCATATGGAAGGTCCTCCAACCTCACCCACAGCCAAAGTCACATACTACTGTATTAATAAGTTATCACAAATTGGCAAGTCATAAGATAAACGATTAGGAACGATGTGTCTTATAGCTCAAGGACAAGTTCCTATTATGAGAACAAATGGGCCTCTGTTTACAGTTGTGAACAGCGGAGTTCAAGTCTGTGTCAATTCCCAGCTGTTTACAATCGTGGACAGCAGAGTTCAAGTCCATGTTTATTCCCCGTAGCTTCCACGGAATTACATCTTAGCTTGTAAATAAGCTCGTAATTGACATGTTTGAATGTATCAGCCCGGGTCTTTCTGTTAAATCAATACCATGCCCACAGTAATTGGGACATCGCGGTGCACGTATCATACTCCCTTAGGTACGGCCATTGGCATAGCGCTGAGGGATGGTAGAGCGAACTAAAGATAAGAGACAGCAAATGGAGTGTATGAAATGAAGAGATATTTTTTTTCTTTAAGATGCAGCGCACAGCGATGTCCAATTGCGATGCAGGATGTGGCAAAGGAACTGTGGCGCGGCTCTCAGCGGGCCCATTACGGTGTCTTGGCTAGTCGCCGTCCACTGGGAACTGCATTTCTGCCCTTGTTCTTAATTAAAACAATAGATAATCCCCGAAGGCGGGAAACAGCACTTTGGTACCACATTTATCGGAGCGTGCAGTTAATTAATTGTATCATTAGTATCCATTTTGTATTTCAAACGGCCCCATTCCCATGGGTTCATGTCCATATACTATGATACAGCACGTTATAAGACCACACCACACTCGTCTAACATTTGCAACGTTTTTTTACGAGCGCACCGTGTTGAGTGTTGATAGAAACCATGATGGCAGCAGCAGCAGCATATCTAATCGGATGTAATCATACTGTCAGGCTTATGATAACCACCTCTGCTATGCACAGTCTGTATGCGGGGGATTGTAGCCTCCGGTGGAAGAAAGTACACACACATCCCCAAGCATTCATGTTATACTTGAGCTATTGAAAAATAGCGCACATCTTTGAATATATTCTTCCAGAGCAGAAATTTCGAACTCAAATCTTTGCTTCTGGGAAGGTCCCTGGAACAACATATTTTGAGATGGGGGGGGGGAGGGGTATGGCCAAATAGAGATAATTGTGCGAGTCTTGACATGAAAAAGATGGCACACATGACAAGACAGAAATATGGGTGTTTCAAAAAACTGTTAGGATTCAGAAGCTTTTTAAAGAATCTGTGTCAGAACGGTGTATCAATACTGCAATGTATACACTCCGTAAAGCATTTGTGGTTAATGTGGCAATAAGACAATGTAGTAATACATACATGAATACAAAACATAAATTACTCAGAGAATGATCAATGATCAATCAAATCCTTGGACTATAAACGTGTTCATCACTTGCATTTTTGCAGCCAGTATAGCTGGTTTAGATTTAGGGCTCCATTTTCCTTACCATCTAAACCCCTTATCCTAAACCCCATATCATTGTTTTAGTATTTTGAGAAACTTTTTGGAATAGTTCAACGTGCCAATCTATTGACACATTGTGAGCTTGTAGGCCGGCCAATTAAACTATAGAAAAATGTTCTTTTTCAATTTTTAAGTTTAAAAAGGCAAGGAAGTTAAGGGATAAGGGGTTTAGCGGTGACGAAAATGGAGCCCTTAGTGTGTTGGTGGGCAACTTAAAGTTAAAATATCAGACCTAGAGATCTGCTATTTAGGCTGTAACTGCATGTGTGATATTTCCCATTAGCAGTGCAGAAGCCACTGATTATACTACGGTAGTACATCCATAACTTTTGGCCTATTTGTATTGGTTTGGAGGTCGGTCGCCACTCTTATTAAACAGTCAGCTGGAAAATCAATACCGTGGCTTTCTATACCGTGATAATACCAAAGTACGGTATAATGGATTGCATTTTTATAGCGCTTTTAAAAGTGCTCAAAGCGCTTTACAATGGTCCATTCATTCATACATTGGGAAGTAGAGCGGTGAACAGTTGACGCCAGCGTCCCCACTTCCCACATTCACACACCAATGGTGGCCAGCTCACACCGACCGACTCATTGGAGGCAATTTGGGGTTCAGTGTCTTGCCCAAGGCACTTCGACACATAGACAGGAGGAGCCGGGATTCGAACCGCCGACCCACGGGTCATTGGACGACCTGCTCTACCTCCTGAGCCACAGCCGCCCCCATATCGCAGCATGCCTAGTACACAACATTCTGTAAGGAGGAATCCAGCAACATCATGTGTAATTTACAGTAACTGCCTATTACGAATCAGGCAGCCATTTTCATTTACTATTCATCCATTTATTTCAATCTGTGCAGTCTGGTAACTAAGTTTAATGTTATATCATGTTTTCATTGAATGCAAATGTGGGGATGGAGCTGTACCGTGGGTGGGTTTGGTGGGTTGTTGCCTTTTCTTTTGCTTGCTAGCTGCTCTATGTCGACACGTTGTGAGCTTGTAAATATTTGAACTATTTTTTTACAGCAGTAAAAAAAAAGATGGCAAAGAAGTTTATAGGGATAAGGGGTAGTAAGACATTGGCAAAATTAGGTCCCATGCCTCAGAGATGAGTAAATGAGTTAAAAGGGGCACTTCACTATTTTTTCCCAAAAAATATATATTAATAACATTTAGAATATTTGCAACACTTTCCTGGGAGTCTTTTTGTCTGTATTGTGTGATTTTAGATATTTTAAATTTTAGCAGTGGGCCCAGTGTCTCAACACCACTTCCTGGCCTACAACTCTCATAATGCATTGGTGCACTGCACCACCTTGTAGATAGGCGGAGGGCTGTCTTACTGAGACCCCCAGGAAAGTGTTTTAAGTATCCTAAACCTCATTACCATGTAAATTTTGGAAGAAAAAAAAAACGGCAAAGTGTTTCTTTAAGTTCACTTGTGAGCTTGTAGATCGCATCATTCCGGTGGGCAGCATACTGTATAAGCGAATAGCGGAGGATAAATTAGGTACCGCCGGAGCTCTCGCACGATGTTTGTCTCTTTCCTTTGTGTGGGAAAGGTATGCCAAGGTTGTGATGATAAGTCATATGAGGGTGGTCTCTGCCTCTGATAATCCTTCCCTTAGACAAGCCGTGACCTCCCCGGATTGTGTTTCATCCAACAATTTAATGAGTTCTCGCTATCTGGACCCAACAGAATGAAAGAAAGTCAGTAACTCTAGGAGAAAAGCACAGGTGACGTGGGGTGAAATTGATCAGAAAATGAGTATGACATTATCTGAGGCTCAGCGTGTACATTTTTAAACAATATTTCATTCCTAATTGCAATTTTTGTTATCGCCCCCTCCCTTCCCCACAACCACATGCATTCCCTCAGGAGTACACAGAACAGCACACACGCGCACACACAGGCGTGCACACATGCACACACATCACATATACCTGAAAACTACAGATCACAGGAACAAATACCAGTAATTGCAATTTTGTTGTTATCAGGACAGCATGAAGAAGGTTGGATACTGTATTCAAATATTCCCAATGAGTTAAAAAGGCTATATGGCAGTGTACACTACATATGTTCCGTGCTTATAGAATACATGGCAATAGTATTATATGTCAGTTTAAATAGCAGCAAATAACAGCTACATGTGATTGTGCACCAGTAAAATAGAATCAGAAATATTTGCGGGTATACAATACGAGAGAACATATACTGCATTCTTTGCTTTGCAATGAACACGGCTTCTACAACTGGCCCTGCAGATGAAAGTCCAGATCAAATGCCAAATGAACAGTCGTGTGACTAGATTATTCCCATTACTGATATAACTACAGCTTTGGTTTATGAGCTTTTCATCTTATAACTTCGTTCGGCAGTCAGCATTAACCTCATTTACACTTAGACGGCCTTTGCAATACTGCCAAGTGTGCCATTGTTTTATTTTTTCATGTTAAGTGTTGTGCACAGTGCAGGGATGTGGATGCATCAGTCATTGAACAGTATGCTGTACAGTCTAAGCTAATTTCTAAGACCTCAAGTTGATGTTCAGTACAGATTCAGTGCCAAGGACCCCCATAAGAGATGATATGCCAACATTGTGCTTCATTAAAAAAAAAAAAAAAAAAAAAAAAAGCTAGTATAACAACTTACAGTAAGTACCCCATTTCCCTGAATATAAGAATGTTTTTTCTAATGGAAAATATCCTAAAAAAATTGAGTCGTCTTATATTTGGGGACTATATAATTTGACATTCATCAAATGAGTCTTGAAAAATGAGGGTCATCTTATATTCGGAAACAATACAGTATTTAAACTATTTCCCTTTGGACCCCCTGGGGACACCTGGGGGTTTCCAAACCCCATCTATGAGAACCAGTCAAGATGTCTAAACATTATGTAACAAAATAGGAATTTACTTATGCTGCAAAAGCAGCAAAATATTCATGAATACGATAGGGGGGAAATGACGCTGGCAGTCAGTGTAGTTTCATACTTCAGTGCAGCGAGTGTATGTTCACATGATCAAAAGAGACACTGAAATTGCAACATTTCAACTCGTCATTTCATAGGAGGTGTCAGGTATGCCTATAGTCTCTTGTCAAGATGGAGAGATAGATCATGGGTAACATCCTCACGAACTCTCGCGTTCCCCACGAACTTTCCCGTTCCTTTCAGCTTCCAGAGACAAAACTTCAGGGTGTTTCTGCTTGTGATGCAAATAGGAGCTATACTACATTCTGCTTTTTTTAAAGATTATTTTAAGGCATAGCTGTTTCCTCCCTCGTTTTTTTTTTGTCCTTTCCTGCAGAACACTGGCAGAGAGAAAAAGGGGAGTGAGAGTGTCGGTGGAAAAAGTGAAGACGGCACAATTAACAAGCGAGATTCAACCCAATAATGTCAAGACTCGGTCTGCAACGCCTACCTTCTACTGCGAGCCACACAAAAATGAGATGAGATTGTAACATTGCGGCACAATTATAACCTCGAGAGTGCACTCAGGAGGCTTGAATGACTGTGTAATACTTTTTTTTGTAGACCTTATTAATCCTGCCAGGGGGACATTCACCAAACTGATGGCCACTCGGGTGGACACGATGAGCACTCGTGGGGGCAGCAGTTAGGGCTTAAGTGCCTTGCTCAGGGACAGTGATGCATTAGTGGGCAGGCCAGGGGGCAGACGGATGACCCTCTGATTACCAGACAGGCTGTCACTAAGCAGCCCCTGCCCCCCCACCGCCATGCCTGAGAGGTCATTCTGACTTTTTTTATATATATATATATATATTTTTTTAAAGGTGATTAACTTTTCCCATTAAACTTTCAGAAGGTTCCTCTTCAATGCCATTTTGGAAAAGTATGAATTTAAGCAAATGCTGATTTTGTCCCTTTTTCTTCAGGCATGTTAGTATTACTGTAGTGCAATTATCTGCAAGCAGAATTCAAGGTTCAGGGCTTTCTTTGTCACGTGAATGTATGTCGAGACATATACTCAAATAGATATATACTCCCACTCATCCACAGTGCAATAAAACAATAAATACAAAGAATACAACAGTAGTACAAAAGATGAAGACAATGAAGTGCTGGATAAAACTAAACTAAACCTAGTTATATAAAGTTAAAGGTATTACAAAAACCATAATAAAACAGGAGGGTAATGTGCAAGGGAGAGATAGCAGGAGTTACGTGCATGGGTCTTTCCTTTCTGTTCATGAAAGAGGTATTGGTGCTGTACATGTACCGCAGATTATACTAGAACAAGCTCAGTGATTTTCTAGAGTGATATATTTGAATATACAGTATGACCATTTGCATGATTGACATCATTATTGAGGATAATAGGTGGCAACTTGTGAAGGCGACACAAACAGAGTTGCTGGTGTGTGTGTGTGGGGTGTTTTTTCAGTGTTGTGGCACATTTTGCTAGTTAGTCTGGCTCATGAATCCAACATAAACCACAGTGATGGATGACTAGAGGGGCCAGTGCCTGAGGACCCTTAGGCACTATACAAAACAATTTATTGTACAGGATCAAGTCCCAGTGAAATGAAAAATATTTTTTTTCCACGCTTTTAGACCATATCCGTGGTCATCATGGAGCCATACAAAGCAAAGGAAAGGTCATGTTGTGTAATTTAATAAATATGATGAAGTCCATTAAGAAAAATCTAATTTTAATTAGTACTTTAACTAAGGACCACTTCACCACTTTTCAAAGCATTTTCATATAATAGGTCCTCACTAATGTACATGATAAAACACCATTATTTTTTCTGCTCTGTGTCTCACAGCAGGGCTGTGGGCCGTTTAGAAACCTGTCTTCCAGTGACATCATCAATGGGGAAATCCAAGTTAATAGAAACTGCAGGCTTTCTATTCCCGAAAAGTTGCGAAGTGAAATGGAAGCCAACGGTCTCCCGATTGGTCCTTTAGTGTGCTGCATGTTGACATGTAGAGAACCACATCAATAAGAGCCAACAGGAAAGAAGCTCACCGGTTTGTATTTCTATATATTACAACGTAAATCGTCCTCCAAACACAGCTGGTTTTGATTAACGAACTAGTCCGTTTTTAATCTCATTCAACATGACATCCAGACAGTGCATTACTTGGTCTGTATCTGAAAATGTTCACATCTTCATATATTTTGTTTTGATGTATTGTGGTACTGTATTGTGATTTGTTTTGCTTTGGCAATGTAAATGCATGTTTTCTCATGCCAATAAAGCCCACTGAATTGAATTGAAAACAAGAACCCTAAAATGTTATCAGTTGATAATGCAAATATGTTGAAAATGTATTTTGTTAAGTTGTGTTTTCAGCTGATTATGTAGTCAATGCCTAATCAGAAAGGAGCAAGAATTTTATAAAATATACATTCCACACAGACTTCAGAATGTATGTGTTAGGTGAAATCTCTGCAATGGCTTGAATTTTGCAACAGCAATCTCATCGAATATTGTGTTTGTAAGTTAACTAAATATACTTCAGCATCCTTCAGTATACGCTTATTGACTGCTTGGCTTCACATTACCTTGTTGGGAGGAATGCAAAAGTTATATCGGGTGACAATGTGTACACTCAACTTAAATTAGCTGGTGGTACACGTGCTTGCCTTGGGCAAGTCGCTTTCAAGTGTAAGGTCAACTGTGGACAAATCATTACAAACTACAGCCTCCTCTGTCTAGACTAATCAATATGTGGTGTCATTTAGCCAAGAGGATGCACTCAATTCACAGCTTATCAGTTAACACAGGGCTCCCAAACCATATCATGCCAAGGACCACGGAATAGCCATAGCCTCTGGCGGCAGTGGATTATAGGGTAGAGTGGCCGGTGGAACGGCTGGATGGGAACCGGTTTGATCCCGGGATTCCACTGGAGCTAGTGGAATTAGTGTGTCCAAGTGTTTTGCCCAAGTGTCCTTGGGCAAACTCTGAACCCCTAATTGGGGTGTAAATCACACCCATCATGGCGATTCGATTCAGTATCGATTTTCTGACCCAACGATTCGTTTTTTTTTCCGATACTCAAGAATACACCACGATTCGATTCGATTTTTTTTTTTTTTACCCTTTTTTACCTTACAGGCTAGACAATGTTTCAAATTCGAAATAAATCAATGAAAGCTGTAATACCATTATACATTTTACCTACATTTTCATTTACCAGCACCACCAGAAATAACAGTGCCATATTTATTTAAGTATATATTTTAAGTTAGCCTGTCCCATAATATGTGAATATTGTTTGGCGTACAGCCTTTGAACATAAAAAAATGCAAATGGAAAAATAATCTTAATTAAATAACTGATCTACAAGTCATGCTGAGCTTGTAGAGCAGCTCCTCAAACTCTCCAAGGTGACCAGATCCAAACTGTTTTTTGAGGCACAGAAGTATTGATAACTGGCACAGGAGGTGGTCAGCAACTTTATGGCATTTGAACACTAATGTCCCAAATCCCCCACAGAAAGGGGGACATCTGGTCACCCTTGTTATTCGCACACACACGCGCGCGCGCGCGCACACACACACACACTTGGCTAACAAGCTAGGCTAGCGGCTAGCGCAACTCAACGCTAAGTGCCAGTTCAGACAGAATGACTTTAGTTAGCGTCATGTTTCATCGGCGCACTGGTGCAGAGGTTGAATGGTTATACTGACATGTCAGGGATGGGGTTGTGTCTGTTCTATCAGACCTTTGGTTTACTCCATTTGGATGCCGCTGGATGCTGCCTGTTATAACTGCCAACGCAACACCAACACAAGTATACGAGGAGAGAGAGAGACAGAGAGAGAGACAGAGACAGAGAGAGAGAGGCAAAGAAAGAGAGAGGGGGAGAACTGGAGAGAGAGAGAAAGAGAAAGAGAGAGAGCGAACGGCAAACGAAGCAAAAGAAAGTCATTTCGCAGTTTTGTTTTTTTTTCTTCCGACAGTGGGACCGTGGCATCCACATCCAACACAGAAAAAGTTGCCGACTGTTGCCAAGGCTACTAGTCGTCTTGATTCTGAATTGGTGCACGCGGGTCCATTTGGTTCCATATGCCATAGAACCAATTTCTCTAAAGTCCAAATAATAGTGGTCCCCGTGCCCGGACCACTTTAGATCATCGTAAAGTCACAACAGCGGAGTCTTTTCTTCCTCTCTCCTCTCCTCTGTGCGTGTGTGTAGTGCAGCAGCTGCACTGCGCCGTACGACGGTGCGTAACCGAGAAATCATTTACTTGATGATTGATAAGTTTACGCCGCAACGTTTTCTGGCTATTACAAACTGCGCAAAATTTAAGACCTAGATATAAAAATTCAATACTTTTTTAAAAGTCTTTTTAAGGTATTATTTTCAAATTCGTAAAATCAATGCTTTTAAGACTTTTTAAGATCCCGCGGGAACCCTGAATTTTTAAACATGAATCGATACTCTTGCGGACGTATCGATGCATCGTATTGTCGGCTGTTGGATCGATACATCGATTCAAAATCGATTTTTTTTTTACATGTCTAACCCCTAATTGTTCCCGATATGCAGGTTGCACAATTTCTGCACCATAGCATGAATTAATTCATTTTATAAAACTTCAAAAAAGCGAGTGTGGACAATACACAAATGAAGCTAAGCCTTTTCGATTGTTAAGATTATATTTCCAACTTTGATTCATGAAGTATGACCATTAGATCCAGGCAAAATGTCTACAGGCATCTTATTAAATACATCTGACGGGGCTTGAAAACATGTAGACTCGTCTTAGCACGATTCCATTGATATTTTTTCCTTTCATTACTGTTGGCCTATCCTTCTTCAATATACTCTGTGGCGTTGGTGCATGTTGATGACGCTGTTCGCGTAGCAGTTTACGAGCAGAATCAGAATATCATAAGTCCTTTCCTACCAATATATGCTCCCAGCGCCTGGGTCCCCCTGTGTTGCCATTCACTGGTGTGTTCTGCCATCCTCTATGGCAGGGTTGTCAAAACTCAAATACACAGTGGGTCAAAATGGATAATAACACGTGGGAACTGGTTACGAGGACGTCCTTCAAAGATCAATGTCCCTTAACAGCCAGATAAATGCTAAGATGAAAATGGATGCATGAAAATGTGTGATTAAAGCTCTTTACTATTCTGTGATCCTCACCAAGCACTGCTTTCATAGTAAAATAAAATGAGAAAGTTTATCAACCGAGTTGCATTCATTTTTCTTTTATAATTGTATATGCAAATATACCAGAGGGCCAGTTCTAATAATAAGTCAATATCATCCCGCAGGCCGAAGATAATTCATTCACGCGCCTGATTTGGCCCCCGGGCCTTGAGTTTGACTGTATATGCTCTATGTCTATGGGTCATATACAGGGACAGAGCATTGCTATTGCTAAATGCCTACCTGCTATGAGAGGGGAGACAATTGCATATATCTGCTGCCACCTGTTGCAAAGGAATCACTTAAATCCAACATGTTCATCTGCCAGGAAATAAGAGGAAAATATTTTTTTTCCAGACAATGGCAAAAAACTCGGTCAACATTGCCTCATAAAAATTGCTGTTGTGACTGCAGTGCAGTGGAGGTGGTGGTGTTTGAGGAACCGATAGAGTCCAGAGGTTTTGTCCAAAGTGCTACTACCACTCCGCATCGGTTAGAAAATGTCCAAACACACAGACGTAAAAAGGGTGTTATGTGGTTTCCTCCCTGCAGCAACGACATGCAATGTAATTATCCCACGTAATATTTATTACAGCGGTCATCACCTCGCCATTACCGAACTCCAGAAATGGTTTCGGAATTGCGCCACCGCCGCCCATTAGACCTACGAGCAGGTGACTGGGTTCATGGCGGAATTGCAAATGAGAGTGCACTGCACACTCGGGCAAACGGAGATAACCGCCCTGAGCAATAGCTGTGGTGGGATGTAAGAAAAGTTCTTATATAAGTGTTGTTTTTGGCAAGCATTTTTTACATTTAGTCAGTCTTAGTCTTTTGGACGAAATGATTTTTTCGTAATTTCTTCTTAGTAATTTGTATTTAGTCGACATCGTGAAAAGGGTATTTCTAGCCTGTCAGTGTTAGTTTTAGTAATAACAAGAGGTGCTGACAAAGTCATTTTAGTTATATTCAGGCTTGACGAAAAAAAAAAAACACTAATACAATACAGACTAAATTCAAATGCTTCTCTTCTGAGACAGGAGATGGCATTAATTGCAATAAATACAAAGGCAGCCACTCACAATTATTTCAGAAGTACTTCTTCCTTCTGTCTCGATGCTAGTTTTCAAGTTTTGTTGGTCCACCATTTTGATTTCCACTCACAGCTCATTCATGCCTCCCCATTTCAACACAATATTCATTTATGGAAGCTATGTGCACATTTTATGCAGTCAGACAGACATGAAGGGATCCCTTGATCCCATAACAGTGTGCCAGTGCTCAAAGATAACTTGAAGCAAAAAATTCAGGACCCTTATTAACCTCGAGTGAGGACACAGTTTGTCAACCACTGTACAAAGTAAATGTTCTTGACTGTCACTGCAGCATATCAATTCTATTTTGCGACAGATAAACAGCGCCGCTGTCAAAGATGAAGAACACAAAGCAAAATATTTCAAGAAAAAATGTTTTCAGATGGGTTTTAGACCAAGAAAGGACATTCCTCATTATGGAGATGCAGTGACAATGCACAAAGGTTGAATGGCTGTCGTGGAAATGGATATTATGTGCATTTGGTTTTGTTTGCTCATTTTAAAGTAAGAAATGAATACAAAAAAGAATACGATCAGCACTCGGTGGAGCGCAAACTTGGCCGTTGCGCGCACAAGTAGGCCATGGCCTACTGTACTTGTGCGTGAGCAGAGCGAGTGATGAGACTGCAAGTGGCCCGACTCCTCCGGGAGATAATACTCATGACAAAAGTTTTCTTAATTACGTCACCATTACGTTATCACCTAAACCAGCCAATCGGAGCACTTCGAGGGACGGTCGATGACTGTCCACCGGCCACTGTCGACAGACGACCGCGAACCAATATGACGCTATAATACACAGCCACAATATCTGCAAGAGTTTCCGTGAGTGTGCAAAATTATAACCACAAAGTGACGATAGTCAGTTCACTTCCCTGGCTCCTTCAGGACTCAATGCAAAACTCTCCCTTCCAACACGTCAGAGTCAACGCTCCTACCTCAAATAACTCCACTCAGGCCACAGCAGACAGTGATGGGCAGTAGCTTGTTACAAGTAGCTAAGCTACATAGCTTAACTACATTTTCCCGAACTTGTAGTGTAGCTTACTACATTTGTTCTGGGAATAGCTTGTAGTGAAGCTACACTACTTGTTTCGAGTAGCTTGTAGTGAAGCTACACTACTTGTTTCGAGTAACAAGGATTGTAGCTTACTACATTTTCCCACACACATTTTCAAATTCCACCCATTTTTAATGGGTAGAAAACCTCTAATATAGATCCCAAAACTTAAACATG
The DNA here is from genome assembly GCA_039105355.1 of Benthosema pterotum. Lineage (NCBI taxonomy): Eukaryota > Metazoa > Chordata > Actinopteri > Myctophiformes > Myctophidae > Benthosema > Benthosema pterotum. The sequence goes on along the minus strand of CM076985.1, from coordinate 17,446,324 downwards.
CCACTATCCTATGTTCAAACCCTCCGCTAAATTATTATCATTATGATTTTTACCCATATTGTTTTATTATTATGATTAGTATTTAGAAAGTTGTACATTAAGATGAGATATATATTTATATTATGTAGTGATGATGTAGCAAGCTACATCAAGCTACTTTTGTCATGTAGCTTGTAGTGTTGCTTGCTACAATTTTCTGGCGATAGCTTGTAGAGTAGCTTAGCTGCATTTTTTCGAGAGTAACAAGTAGTGTAGGTTACTACATTTTCCCAGTAACTTGCCCATCACTGACAGCAGACCACCGCGGTCTGGCACCAAGCCCTGCTTCTCCAACCCTTCCTTCCGCCTGGCTGCTCCACGTCTGTGGAATGCCCTGCCTGAGCCGGTCTGAGCCGTTCCCCGCACTCGGCTAGTTTTCCCTCCTAAAAAGTCAAATCTTTTTAAAAAGGTACCCTGCCTAATAACAATAAAAACAATAATAAAGAACATCAATATTGTATTTCTTGGACAATCTTTCCCCCCATAGAAAGCATGGCAGCGGGAACTAGTTTTACAGTAGCAGGGGCTGTTGTGAATTCAAGTGGGGGTGTGCACAAATGCGCGTGCACACGTTTCATGTACTAACATTTTTTTGCGCGTTCATATGCCCTTTAATTTCCCTCTCCACACGCAAGTTATATGAACAAAGTGACAGACAAGGAGCCTACAGATATACTCTGAAACAGCCTTATGTAGGCCTGGCCTACATGAATCAATATTGTTTTTGAACATACATAGTTAGGCTAGATATTAGATGAATATAGAATCCTCACGCAGGACAAACGCCGAACAGCAACAAAAAACTCGAACTGACCGTTCCAAATCCATTAAAAAGGGTCTAGGCCCATTTAGTCCACATGAGATTTGGCAAGGAGCAAAACATATACAAAATACATTATATACATATAAATTATAGGAGGCATTTTTTTTAAAAGTCCCAACAAGTTGACAGCGCAGCGCGCTTGGGCTCAGCGACCCGTACGTTCCAACCTCATCATCATCATCATCATCACAGCCCTTCCCGTTAGAATATAACAGTGGTTTTCAACCTTTTTGATACCAGGGCCCACTATTTCTTCACCATTTGAGCCACGGACCACCATTTGGTGACATGTTAGCCCAACAGACCAAAAAAATAATTATATTTTGCCTTTGACCACAATTCCAAGCTGGATTTGGGAAAAAACAGGCAAAGATCAAAATGATGAAAAAGAAAAAAAAAAAAAACATCTCCAACATTCTCTAATTGTGTTCACTTCTTAGGCTAATTAAGTGGGTTAATTCACAACGTGGATAGTTTGATAGCTTAATTTTTGACAGTATTATATCATTTAGCTGGGGACCACCTGGAACCGTCTCAAGGACCACTGGTGGTCCCCGGGCCACTGGTTGAAAACCACTGGACTATAAGAACAGAACACGATACACGTTTAATACACGTTAAATTTCAACAGCAGGCAACAGTTCAGTTGGCACGGCGGCCATAGTAATTGGTTAACAGGCCCACTATAATGGTTTTAGCCTACCTTATACTCCAAATGTGCCGTTTCGCTCCGTTATTATTGTTGTCCACCTCGACCGACAACTCCACACCAACGTCCACTTCAATCATAGTACCAGTTCCACTTATCCCAGTCGTCTCCTGCTGAACAACAGCTTGTTGTTTTGTCCACCTCGCCTCCCTCCGACGACAACTCCAAGGCCTTATCATCTTTTTCAGCAGGGGGTTTCAACAGTAGGCTATGTTGGTCGGATTCCAGGTGGTCCCCAGGCTAAATGATGTTAAGCTGGTCTAAGCAGATGTAACTCCCTGAGAGCGTAAAAATGAAACCAAATGGACCCTTGCCGGTCCAATGAAAAAGGTTGAAAACCACTGCTTTTCAACAACGTTAGCACTCGTCCCCTATTGCACACTACACTACTGCTCCTGCTGCTGCTGCTGCTGCTGCTGCTGCTGCTGGGGTTTTTGAAATAGGCCTACACTTGTTTTGGTCTTGGGCCCAAATAAAACACTAATTTTCTTCTGAGCCATGCTGACAACAACGCCACACCGATAAAATGGCGCGTCCCGCGGCGCGCATTAAAGGTAGGGGAAGTGATTTGAAATTCATGGTGTAGTACCAGCCTGGTGCACTAGGGGCCCCCAACAGTAGCTACACTATGTGAACCTGCTGCTCGCTCCTGATTGGAGGAGAATTGGTGGTGACCTGGGGGACTTTTATTAGCTCCTCTGCTAACGTGGGGGAGGGGGAAACTCCATATGTGGTTTCCACACCTTATAATAGAGCATTTTAACAGAAAAAAAAAATTTGGGTGATATCTGACAAAAGTGAAATCACTTCCCCTACCTTTAAGGAAAGGTATCAGGAAATAGCGTCAGCAGCAGTGTTGCCAACTGTCAAAATCCAAAATGCACTAGTGGTGCTTCCAAAATGTACTAGAATGCGCTAGATGCTTGCCTGGAAGGGGATATGACCATTAAATGACCAATAATCTTCTACATTCTCTAGTTGTGTAGACTTGGGCTAATTCACATGATGAATATTTTAACTCTTGAAAGCGTAAAAATGAAACCAAATGGACCCGCTAGGGGTTTTATTTTTACGCTCTCAAAGAGTTACATCTGGTTAATAAAACTGTCCATTTAGCCTGGGGACCACTGGTTGAAAACCACTGTCATAGGAGGAGAAATGGTGAAAAATGAGGGTTTTATCTCTGGCGCCTGTCAATCAATTTCACCCCAACTCACCAGCCAAAAAGCACTAGATTTTCCACCAGGAGTTTTTCACTAATTTTGGCGCTAGGGGGGTCTGAAAAAGCGCTAAATATAGCGACAAATGCGCCAAGTTGGCAACACTGGTCAGCAGAGATAGAGATAAACATAAACATATCCACGAGTTGGGGCCATAGGGGCTCCTTGTGTGTGTTCGGGCGGTGTTGCCATGTCTGCTAATTATAAGCAACATTTGACTCGTTTTATTCTGTAAAGTCGCTTGCAAATAGTTGCTGGTTGATGAGTTTTGGGCTTGTTTCTAAAGTGTACATGTAGAGCTCATTAGGGCCTTATTAGGGCCTGCCTCCTTGTTTAAAACAGTGGTTCCCACATTTCTTCCACACCAATTCCACACAATTACATTGACCCATGTCAATGTAATTGTCCACACTCGTCATCAACCTGAAAATGTTGTGTGCCTTCTTTATCCAAATGTTTAAAAAGTATTCCAATTACATTATGCACAACCTCACAATCTGTCGCTGTGAGCTTGTAGATCAGGTATCTTCATTTGTCCTTCAGGTTATCTGGTCACTTGTTTCTCTTGCAAATCTGGCAACACATCAAGAGATAACAGGAACTTATGCACACACACATTGTATTTACATGAATAACATGGGTCTGTTATTCATAAAATACTATATATATATATTTCGTGGTCTATTTGAGGGGGTACTGTGTCTGAGGGGAGAGAGCACCCTATGTTACCTTACCAATATAATGTTACCTTATTATCAAGTTATTCCCTTTAGCAGCAATTGCCTCAATATGATTTGGATTGCAACTTGCAAGTCCCTCTCTTCAATATCCCACATCTTCTTATCCTGAAAATGAATAGCACTTCACCTTTAAATACTGTATACAAAAGGATCACATAGCAAGCGGGGGGAGATTGAAATCTATGGCTTAATTGAGGGGTAGGAAATGGATTAAAGTCTCCGTCCTGAATTCGGGGGTTGACAGGAGTAAAAGCAATTATACGTGGGGCAAACTAATCAATTACATTCTCTATAACGGTGACAGAGTGTTAGTTTCCATGATCAAGAAGTACGCGTCCTCAGTTTCCATAAAATGTTCTGTGCCCTTGCTTTCATCTCAGAGTTTCTTTTGTTTAAACAAACCAACTAACACTGGTGACCTCTGTTCACTTTAATATCAGCAAAATATATTTCAAGGTAAATTAAGTTAGGGCAGAACTGTATGCCTTGCCATTGACTTCTTGGAGGTCTAATTTTCAACCTTGAGCAACCACTGCAAGAATGCCGATATTGAAGCAGAAGCTAAAAGGAAATTAATTAGATTTTGCCCTTAGATTAAATTAACAAAGGGCCAGGAGCCCTAAAGACCTGTTTCTAACAGCATGATTGTAATTATTGTTGCAGTATGTGTCATAATGCCCTAACTATGTCTGAAGGCCCATGCAGTGAAGAAATGTGAAATAAAACGTTAAAGACAAATTGTTTAAAGCTCAAATAACATAGGCCTACAGTACATTCTAAAATATGTTTAATGCTGATGATATTGTATATGTCCCTCAAGTTTATTTCTAATGTTTTGAGGCTCAATCACCACTCTGATATAACAAGTCCTGTCATTTTTTTCTGGACTTTGAAGGCAGTTTTGGCTGCAGTACCACAATGTCCTGAGGTTGTGGGCGTGCTGATATGCAGATTATTTCATATTTTAGTTATTATAATACTGTTGCTGGATAAAAAAACAGGCTTGTTTCCTTTGCATGTTTGGAAAATCAACAATGGTTGACTTTGTAGACAAAGTGGAAATGCAAATTTGAAACTGTATACTGAAGAAGAGGAGAAATTATACAAAGTAGGGTGCACTGATGACATCCAGGCCAAAATCACACAAGCTGTTCCTGAGAGCAATTTACATTAAAGCTCCTGATGTGAAAGCCTGATTATTCAAACATGGTTATACTGTTTATGTGAGGATAGAACACACATGGGAGCACAAAGGGAAAAAACATGTCATTTCCCCTTTAAGACACGGTACACTTCTATAAAGTTTGGGACAAATCGGCCTACTGCACTTGTTGAGTTGTAAATTGCACAGCGACCTTGTTTACACTGGTTACCTCGTCTTGGTATTGTCCCTACAGTACAATACAAAGTGTTATTCGTCTGTATAGCTCAAATCTATGTGAAAATACTTTGTGGAAAAGGTTAGGGTTTGTTGTATTGGTCAAGGATGAATAACCGATTCACTCGGGCTCACCATTGAGCAGATTCATGTAGAAAACGTGTCCTATTGATGTTGTAATGTACTGCATGCAACATCCTTGTGTAGTAGCACCAGAACAGAGCAGAGTTTAACCCTCCAAGGCCTGGACTTATTTCTACTTGGAAAAAAAAAGTTCTCACCCTTACTACTAGGTTGCACTACCATGATCTATTAATATATAATATATATATATATATATATATATTTTAAATATTGTATTTATGCTAATTAATTAATTGATAAATTCAAAAACATTCAATGAAATTCTAAACAATCAACCTCAACCATGATATTTATCTGAAAAAATAACAAAAACATATTTTTTTAACCCTTTATTTTTTTTTAAATAATTAAAGGGTTAATGTTGCTAAAAAGCAACACTGGGCCTTCTAGGGTTAAGGATTTACGTAAGGCCAGCCTAACAGGTTTTGAAAGGCTAAAGTTTAGCCACTAAACCTACTTTGTATTTTGAAATGCTTATTCTTCGTGATCTTAAAAAGTGGCCAACGTGCATGACTGATTCACTCAGGTTTTGTGTGCTTTGTGCATAGTCCGACGTCTGGGTTGGACACTTTCAGGCAGGCATTCCAATATAAATATCACATGCCTTACGCATTAAATACTGGTACATATTATAATATTTTTAAAAACGGACCTTCAAAATCCCTTCCAAATCTGTCAATGTGGCCTCTGGCCTGTCTGCAATGGACAGACATTTTTTTCCCCCTGCCTCCTTTCTTTTTTCATATAGGAAAATGAGGGTCTACAAGGGTCTTAGGTTAAGTGTTTATGTAATGTCATTTACATGAAATACCCAAAAAATGAAAGAACAGGCGGACAAAGAGGGCAAACTGAGGACTACAATATATTAAATGAATAGGAATAAGGGAATTGCCCATGTGTTTACAACCACGCAAAGTTCAAACTCATATTTCAGTAGAGGGATACAGTATTTTAACAATGTATGGCAGTATCGACATTATTTGCACAACATGAATAGGAGACAGAAAAAATGTATACCATGGAGGGTATCATCTGCATGCCTGCAGGCGAGAATCTATTGTCCACCAATTGTTGCTGTATTAAATGGAGCTTGATTTGATTTGAGTTGATTTATTTAACTCCGCGACTTCACATGAGGGGAATGTATTTTGAAAGGTAGATGCATTCTTTTCTTAATTAACCTGCATTTCAATCAGGGACTGTAACAGTCCCACATCAAATAAAAAAGGTTGTTTGAAGCTGCAACTATTAACATCTTCATCACCAGTTCCAGTGTGTGTGCGCGCGTGTGTGTGTGTGTGTGTGTGTGTGTGTGTGTGTGTGTGTGTGTGTGTGTGTGTGTGTGTGTGTGTGTGTGTGTGTGTGTGCGTGCGTGCGTGCGTGCGTGCGTGTGTTGTCTGTATGGGGATGGAAGACACATTTGTGTGCAGTCTGCAGGAATTTCAATGGCAGCGAGGATGCCAGTGGAGGAGGAAGATTGTTGGCGCAGTTCCCGTATGATTCCCCCTACATAACTCATAGTTACGTTGAGTTTCACTCACCGGAAAATGTGTGTGCAATCCATCACTTGTCTGCTGTACTTTCACCGTGGAAGAACACTAGAGAACATCCCTTATTATGCTAAACTAAACCCTTATGCATGTGCGTGCTTAAAATCCCCAAATCTCTTTTTACACTAACCATACATTCATTCCTTCACTGTGCTGAAGCAGATGGTATGTCTATACATGAAGTACCAATTGTCTGGAAAGAATAAATAAAGGGGGTGTGGGGGGGTGGATCGCTGTAGCCGTTGTAGCGTAATCACTGTGTTGGCTCAGCACTCGCCAACGCCTAGCAAGTGCTAAGCTGCTCATCATCTGTTGGGTAGTTTGTGAAGAGGAAAATGGAATGTACAGCTTGTTTGTGGTGGCCATCTAGGCTAGGGCCTAAGTCCCATTGTACAGTACATAGCCTAGCGGCTAGGCTATGTACTGGCAACCCTTTCCATACCAGTTTAAAAGCTTATGTAGCTATACAAGCACAGTTATTGTCAAGATTGAATTAAATAATTTAATCCCAATCGAATAAAGTAATAACAATAACATTGATCCTGTGTAAATCTCTGTACACGTACTCAGTATGTGTAAATCTCTATACAAATACAAATAAGTATTTAGGTGGCAGTAATGCACACGATTTCCAGGAAATTGCCACAACCTAGTTTGAGCACTTATGACAAAGAGATTCTATATAAAGAGGCGACACTTCCATTAAGTCCAATGGAAACAACCAGCCCCCACTGCCTCCGCCATATAGGAGTGATGACGTACTTCCTCTTGCTATTAAAAACTACTGTTCTGACTACAGTTCTTGGAAACGCCGCTAGATGGCAGCTCCCACCATCTTGGAGTGATGATGTCAGCGCACCATAGAGCGCTGGTACCGCTGCGCCATCTGGTGGTGAGTCAAATAATTGCATTATGTCGCCTCTATATAAACCCTCTTTGCTTCTGAGTTTGAGCATGACCGAGTTTGAGCACTTCTGGTGTCATCAGGTCACAGCTTCCAGTCAAAGTCTGTGTTGTTTTCACCGTTTCTGGGTTACTGTTGTAATTCAATGAGTGGACTTGGGTGATCCCAAAAGCTCTCGAAGCTCATGCCAGTAAAGACAGCCTGCCAATGTGAATCAATATTTGTGTTCTAGAAGGAATTCTTCACCATGCTTATTAAAAATAAATACAAATAATTACATCTGCTCAGTGGAGCCAAAATCTATAGGCCAAGTGGGGAGGGGGGGAGAAAGGAAGAAAGAAATATTGTACTGTTTTGTACAAGTAGTAAAAGCTTAAGTGCCTTCTATTGAAATTGTTTGTTGTTCTAACTCAATGTTTCTATTCTTGCATAATGTATATTATGTAAGAACAGAGCTTTAAAATACATTACATTGTTTACAGTATGCACTGTGCTAAACCCAATTTATGTACATTTGATTATGCAATTCTGCATTATTCTCTTAGCGAGGAGTCTTTTTGTTGATGTTATATATAATTTAATGAGTGAGCCTGAGCGATACCAAAAGCTCTTGAAGGTCATGCATGTTTGGAGAGCCTGTCAATGTGAATCGATATTTGTGGTCCAGAAGGTATTTTCAAAATGCTTGTTAAAAGATGTACTGTGTATATACTGTATACTGTATATATAAGAAGCAAAAATAATACAATAAACATTTCTCTCGGTGGAGCCAGAGAGAGAATGAAAGAAAATATTGTAATTGTCTGGTAGGCCATTGCAATATTGCAATAAGGCTTCTTTCTGAACTTCAATCATTATGAAAATTATTATTTGGTGTGACCAACAGTTAAAAGTACAAGCACAAACTGTCAGTACAGTACCTGTATTTCTTCTACTAACCTATTGAGTGCCTGTTTTTGAAAAGGCCAGCCACCATGTCCTGACAACGACATGCAAGGTCTTTAGGCAGTACTGGACCAATTTGACCTATAAATGCAAGTTCACCAATGCGTTGAGTTTGTAAAATCCAACAGACACAGGCTGTGTCAAAACAGCCACACTGATCCTTTATTTTCAATGGACCCATCTATCACACAGTGCTGCAATACACCAATGTTCTATTTCCAGGCATCGGCGTGCGGTGAAAGTGTTTTGGGTTTGTTTTCAAAACAACTGTACAGTTGAAGCCGCGTAGCAGAATGCTGCGCCCGTTTTTATGCTGGAGGGCAGCACTTGACTCACGTCGATACTGTTCAGCTATAGGTTGTTTCATCTAAGGCCTGATTTATACTGCCAGCCAAATACAGCCTGAATCAGATCTGAATCAGCCACATGCAGCTTGGAATCTGATTTGTTTAAATGAGTCATGTGACCCGTTAGACCAATCAGATTTCTATGTTGAAGTGACACAGATCTGATTCAGGCTAGATTTTGCTGCCAGTGTAAATCAGGCCTGAGTGTCTGCACCAGAACAGCTAGGGCGATAGAGGCACATGTAAGGTCACAGCTGGCCACATGGTGGTCAGTAAGTGGTATGTCAATTTAATTTAATTGGTAAATGTGCTGTAAAAATATTAGGGAACTCCAGAGAAAAGGAAAAGAAAAGCTGAAATATGAATCTCATCTTCAACATCCTGCTGACTTCAGAGGATATGGCCAGTCTCTTAATAATCATGAATTCACTCGTTTAAAATCAAACTGGTCTATAAAGAAAAAAAATCTGGCATAAGATATTAAGAGCAGAGTGCCTGAGTCATACTTGGCTCCCTTAGCAAAAAATAGTATACTTCAAGTTAATATTTTAAGTATACTTAAGTATAAGTATAAGCATAGCAAGTATACTAATAACAATGTACTTGTAGTACACTATAAAGTATACTCTAAAGTATACTACTTAATACTTCTACGCACTAAATTGGAACAACTTAAAGTTTACTTGAGCATACTATCAATATACTAGTTCTGCACTTCTAGTACATTTAAAGTATATCTAAAGTAAACTACTAGTTTACTTGTTGTTATACTTATGTATACTATTCATATACTTAAAAGTATACTCATCTATATACTGCTAGTTTACTAGTTATATACTTCTAACCCACTTATTTAGTTCATTTTAGTACACTTTAAGTATATCTTTAGTAAACTACTTTCTATACTCAAGTATGCTATTCATATACTTCCAGGTTTACTTAGCACTTTACTTATAGCATACTTTTAGTGCATTTCAGTTTACTTCTAGTATACTATTCATATAATCATCAGTTTACTATTTATATACTATGTTTATACTTGACAAACATTTGACTATACTTAAAGTATGCTTGAAAGTTAACATACTGCGTTTACACTAAAATAAGAAACACCAAGACAGCATTAACATGGCACATTTCACTGTATTAAACTTAAAATAAATACAACATGGGTCAACATGGGTCATCATCGGCACCAGAGATTTTCAACCTTTTTCATTGCAGTTACAATTACAATTATCAGCATTTGAGCCACGGACCAACATTTGATGACGTTTCAGCACCACAGACCACAAAACTAAAGTTTTTTTCATATCACCGTTGCCAAATAGATATGAACGAGACTAAACCCTGGTCAATAAAGTCAAGTAAAAATGTTTCTGTTTCTGTACATGTTTTTTCAACGTAGATGGAAATCATGTAAATCAACACATACTATTTACTCTAAGCTATTAAACTCTCAGACTTTTTATTATAAAACTTGAACATGGTGTATAACATGTATAACATAAAACAAAGAAGCTAATGTGTGGGGGGGGAAAGTATAGGCTTAATAGTTGTTAGGTAGGGATAGGTCGAGCCTGGCTCATGGACTATTTACATCGACATGGTACATCAGTAAGAATGTAGGACAAAGTTGGATTCCGTTCAAGCCTTTATTTCCTTTGCACAGACGAGCAGTGGGAATTGAGCAAGGAGGTGGCAGGCTGGACGGTTATGGTTTTTTCTACAATAGATAGAAACACATAATTAACAATCAATCATATCAAACAAACAATTCAACAGTGATTACACCACATGCATATTCCATAAAGCTATAATAATTGCATCTCCTAGAAGTTAACAAATAGCTAATCTATGCTGTAATCTCCAAGGCAAACAAATCATAGTCCTTATATCCCTCACCCCCAGATAAAGTCCAACATGTGAAACCAGAAGCTTGAATTGAACTCACTTCAGTGACTCATAACCGCAGCTTGCTGAGGCTCCAGAGCAGAGGGCTCTCAGCTGGTTGTTCTTGGGCTGTTGTTGCTGCTTTGGTCAAACAGGAAGTGAGAGGAGAGGCAGTCTTATATACCAAGCCACTAATGAGTTGTGAGTGGGGACAGCAGTGATTGGTGATTGACAATTGGGCAGGGATTCCATCCATGAGCAGAAGGGGGAGGGGGAGGGTGCTGACTAGGTGACTCTTCTCTACAATAGTACTTAAGTATACTAGTCTTAAGTATATATCTCTTGAGCATATAAAAAAAGTAAACTTAAACATACTAATCTTAAGTATATCTGTTGAGTATATAAAAAAGTAAACTTAAAGCATACTAGTCTTAAGTATATATCTGTCGAGTATATAAAAAGTAAACTTAAAGTATGCTTTTTCATTTTAAGTATAAACTAAGCATACTTATAGTATACTTTTATATACTGCTTTTTGGTAAGGGTTGGCTCCCTTCTGTCGCAGAACCGATCTACAAGCCCATGATGCACTGCACGACACTGTGAGCTTCTAATATTTTGCATGTGGTGCATTATACAGTAGTATAATCACACATCTTATTTGGATATAAAAGTTTTATGAGTAATTAGTCGTTAACTAAGTCCCTCTCCAATCCAGCCTTGTGCAATAGGCACAATAGAAGAGGAAAGCTTGACCAGGAAAGCTTGTCCTACATAGCAACAGTTGCTTAACGGTTCAGATTGGCATTGATCAGTAACTAAACCCTGTCCCAAAGAGAGGGGTTTTGAGAAGGGCTCATTGCACATGCCATATATTAGAGGTTTTAAATGCACCATGTTAACATTACTGTGCAGGACAACACATGGACCTATTTCTTCACAGGGTTTTTAAATGTGGCCTTGGTTTATTTTACATTTCTCATATACACACCTCCCAATTCCCCGGGAAACTGCCTTGCCATGAACTATCCAACTGAAACATTCTTGTACACTACTGAAACGTGTATTCTCTCTCTCTGTGTGCGCCCTCACTCACGCGTGTCTTGATGGTAAATTGTAATGTTTTACTGTAGTTCAATACAGCCCCAACAATTATATCATGTTCAGTAGAAACATTTACGGCTTTCCCTATTGTTTCAGAACAATTAAGGGTAACAAAGGTTCTCTTGTGATCAATAATATCTGGCCTGGCCACGTGCCCATCCCAGAGTTCATTGCATTAGAACGCCTGCAGTCAGAAGGAGAGTAGCAGTGCCAGTGGAGGCCTCTGCCAGATCTCTCGGGGTGACTAAATTGTTTTGCCGACGACGATGGCTAAGGTGACCCAAGCAAAGAGTATATTAAAGTTAGGGAGCTAGATACTGTAACTGTGTCACATCGCATTGTGTGCCATTTGTATATTTATCATCAGCTTGCCAAAAAAAACATCCCTTATATGCCAGAGGTTTTCAAACTTTGATTCTATGGACGGAGGCAGTGGTTCATTTTTAAGTCAATAGATGCCGGAGCAAACATGCACTTCTATGTGAACTTGTTTTGCTGTTTGTACGGTCACTCAACCCGTCCCCTGCCCTGGGGACAGATTCCAAAGCTGTCACCACAAGAAGAGGACTGTCCGTTTGTGTCCCACACAAATGATGTGATTAAATTATCACATAATATGTCCCAATCTGACCATATTATAGTCAGAGTGGTCAAGTAGTGGGGGACCCTCTCGAGGTACCAGAGCACAATCAGCTTTGAGTGAATTGAATTAGAGCGACATTAAACTACTCATTTGGCCTCAGGGATCCCTAGAGTTGGTCCCGACTGAAACTCCTTTTAAAGACCACTGCCATAGGCTACATTACTGTCGATTATTTATTTGTGCAGCAACATACTGGAAAATGCTCTCTTTTGAAAGGAGACAAGCCAATGCAGTGATTTATTTTCTTTCTTGTGTTTCAATATAACAATAACGACAACAGCAATAAGGTGAACAAAAGGAGCCTTTCACACAGAACACAATTTTCTCCAGTTTTACACAATTATACACCGGGAGGAGAGACCATGTTTCCACTTCAGTGGTATGAGATGCTAGCTAACATCACCATTATCCTTTCAATAGCAGTTGGTAGAGTACCTGGGGACCTGAATTCCAAAAAATGCCGTGAGAGGGTTTGGATCAATCCGATTTTGGCCTGAGGTTGACTGTACAGTACAATTGCCTTCTTAACCCTGGCCTAAGTTTTCTGGGGGGAAAGAAAATCTAATATCCATATTAGCAGCAGCAAAAAAATGAGTACTATACTGTAAATATTGCAAAGAACCCCAAATGGGTTACCAGGCCTGAAGGCTACAGGCTTCATGCCTGCATTCAGATACAGTATGTTGACTTAACCCCATGCCAAAGATCCAGCCCTTGGCCATAGTGCTGTCACTGCACTGAAAAAAACAACATACATACATACATACATACATACATACATACATACATACATACATACATACATACATACATACATACATACATACATACATACATACATACATACATACATACATACATACATAATAAGTAAACAAAAAGATAATCAAGTTAAAGGATAATGCTACATTCAAGGCAAGGTAAAGCATATGTGAGTCAGTTTAATTACTGAAACAAATGCTGTTTTTACCCTAACGAATGAAGGAAATGAAGGAAACATCATAAGCAAGCTATTTTTTTCCAATATTAGTTTTCATAAAAAGTTTGGCTTTACTGATAGTAACTTGTGAAGATACACAGGAAAGTGGGAAGGAGAGAAGGGGAGAGACATACAGCAAAGGCCATTCATGAACAAGACTCGAACACGCCACAAGGCCGGAGCCTATGTGTGGGATGCACCTGCACCACTCAGCCAGTCGGTGCCCCAAGTACAGCATAAGTTATTGGTGCAGCTTCTTATTTCTTTTTTCTCCTTCCCGTTACTTTCTCCAACGATGGGTTGATGGGGTTGTGGAGGGACACTTTAGCCTCAGTCTCCTCGTTAAGGAACGACCTGGCCTGATTTATCCTCAGTCTAAGTGAGGCCAATCAAGCAAGGAGGAAGTCTACAAGGTATAATTCTCAGCGATAATGCATCTCTTTGTAACTCTGAGAGAGCGCACAGCAAAATGATGTGTCCATTTGGTTCCACTGTCAGAGTAATATCACTTTCTGGACCAGACAACGTTATTTGGTTCTGTACCTGCATTTGGACGACTCCCACCTGTGCACGCACTGTCTGGCGTGTGCACACGTAGACATCAAAGAGGGGTTTGGCCCCAGCCCTTTTACCCATCTGTAAAAGCAACTACCCTCTCCAGCAGGGGTGGATGTAACATTTCCCAATTGGGGGGGGCAAGAGAAAATGGTATGAAGGCGACTTCATCGCCTGTGACGCTTCACACCATGGGCAATGAAGCCGCACCCAATACCATTTTCGGGTAAAAGGCTTTTATTAGGCAAGTAAAGCATCAGTAATAACATCAGTTGTTGCTGAAGAGACGCAGAATGCATAAAGCTAAAAGTCTGTTTTCTGTTTTCAATGATGAAATGCTGTTGGTTGGTGCCGCAGCTGTAGTTAGTTAGTAGCAGTAGAAGTGTTTCAAATCATTTTAAATATAAGCAATTTGAAATATCTTGTGTTGTTTTAAATGCCATTGTGTTTGGTGGGGCAGTCAGGGCATTTAGGGGGGCATTGCCCTGCTTTCCAGACTATGAAAAATTTGAAAGGATTGGTTAAGAAATCCATCCAAGTTGTTTTTTTTTTAAGTGCCGTCTTACGGAATCGTCAGCCCCCTGCCTCTGTAACCCGTGCCTGCACACAGTACTGAAGCCATGGCGTCAAAACCATGAACCCCTTGGCCCCGCGTCATAAAGACGTTTTCCATTTGAGAAACCCGCACTGCCCCCTCCCCTTTTTTAATCACCCGTTATACGAGCCGTACAATAAAATGTGTGACAGTAAATAAAACTGACCCAAGGAGTTTACATTCACATGTCGTGTTCTATACGTCAGGGGTTTTCAACAGGTGGTCCGGGGACCACCAGTGGTCCCTGACACGATTCCAGGTGGTCCACGGCTAAATGGACCCTATATGGATCTGTAACTCTTGAGAGCCAAATGGACCCGTTACACTCTCAAGAGTTAAATTATATTTCGGCATCTGAATTACTTAATTTTCAAGAATCTACACAATTAGAAAATGTAGAAGAATTGTTATTTTGACCAACATTTTGGCAGTTTTCTCTCCTAAATTGTGGACACAAACTTGAAAATCCTTAGCTCTGGGTCTGAGAGACTAAACTCAACATAAAAGGTGGTCTGTGGCTAAAATGAAAAAGGTTGAAAAACCTTGTTCTACGTAGATCCGTCACGTCACGTTCCTTGCATTCAACAGGTGTTGGGAAAACACTTGTGAATACCCATGCACAGGTTGTACAAACAACATGACATGCCTGCCTGCATGCATAATACTGTACAGGTATATAGTGTATAGAGAGATTGTTGTATTGTGCTTTTCCAATGTAAACGTATGTTTTCTCATGTCAATAAAGCCCTTTGAATTGAGAGAGAGAGACGCATCTTCAGAGAACGGCTGGAGATAAAGTTTACCAACACTATTGACAGATCCATAAAGATGTTTTACAGCAGTGTCCTCATCCCTTGGTAGCAGCAGCAGCAGCAGCTGCAAACTTCCGGAGACAGACGGTACAGATGGGCTGCATGGCGGCTCCACGCTCTGTCCGCTTCTGACCCCTCTACGCATGTTTAACCTCACCGTCGCATGGGATTTATACACTCCAACGGCACTCTTAATGAGAGCTCTGAGCGACAACGCTGGAACCAGCAACACTGGCATCCCCAATACTATGTGCAAGAAGTGAATCAGAGACCCCACTGTTACAGGACACCAGATTAACTTAAAGGTTTGGTGACATCCGTTTTGAGTTATATTTCTAGTTATTCTAGTTGTATGATCTCAATTACTCCCAGAAAACCTGAACGTTGAACAATCAGTGGATTTTCTGTGGTCTGCACTTTTCTCTGGGGGTTGGGAGGCTTTTGAGCTGCATTGAGAAAAAAAAACCTGACAATTGGATGGCAAATCCCATTGCCATACTGTACTGTACTGGGATTTGCAGACTGTGACATCACAAACAGCAGGAAAATCAGAGCACTTGTTTGAGACAGAAAACCCCAGACCACAGAAAAGCTACTGGATGTTAAAAGTTCAGGTTTTTTCGGGGTGCAATTGAGCTCTGAAAACGAAGAAGTCCAAAAACATGTCACAATCCCACTTTCATTCCTTTTAGGTGTTTGTGTTGCACTCATAGAACTAGATCTACATGTTTGCCACTGCTATACGTCTGAACTGAGCTGTGTGGTTTGCTGCAATAACCAGGTTTCCATCATATCAGATGTTCATTAACGCGCCTGCCAAATCACAATTGGCAGGACGGGGTGTTATTCTATTACTCTGAACTCCACACCCTCTCTCACTACCCACTCTTGCAAGACTGAAGAGAGAGAGAGAGAGAGAGAGAGAGAGAGAGAGAGAGAGAGAGAGAGAGAGAGAGAGAGAGAGAGAGAGAGAGAGAGAGAGAGAGAGAGAGAGAGAGAGAGAGAGACCGTGTTAAGCATGGAAGGTCTTTGCCCTGCAGCCATCTGGATTCCCCCTCCAGAGCCTGTGGGCTACAAGCCACCAGAACTCCAATATCCAATCGGCAAACCACGAGTAGCACTCAACTCCATATCCAGTTATAAATGCGCCATGGGTGTGTACGGTTCTAATGCATGTAACTTGAGAACCGTTTGCCCAAGACAGTTCACAACGGGTATTATTTATGAGGTTCCCAAGTTGCAGCGTACTCAAGTAGGCCGGTAGCCGGCGGGTACATACAGGTCTTATCTAACTGTAAATGTGCCACATCTTTACGTGTGTGCTATGACTGCTAGTGTGTGTGGTTGCATTACATGTAACACGAGAACTGTTTGCTCGACTGAGTTGAAAACTATATAAACTATACTGTATTGTGGGACACACAGTTGTCCAGAAAAACCACAAAAGGTTCTGGTCAGTGGGTCTAATCAGCCAATTAATGCCTCAGCCAATTAACTGCCATTGTGTCTACCACACCTGTCAATTGATTACTTAACAGGTCCACTTTTCAAAGTCAGTTTGCAGCACTCTTCAGACACAGGCAAACACACACACACACACACACACACACACACACACACACACACACACACACACACACACACACACACACACACACACACACACACACACACACACACACACACACACACACACACACGTGATGTGTCATGTGATTATGATTTGCAGGACATTCACAGGGATAATTTGTAAAGATTACATTAAAATTGCCACTCCTTTTGACAGCCGTCCATTTTTAAGCCTTTCATCACAGAGCAAAAGTTATCCTATTGTGTGGTCGATATAGATCCATGGTGTTTAGAGGATATTAATAGTTTCCCACAAAGGACCTCATTGATCAAGACGTCCAGAAGCCTCTGGTCTCCTGAGGCACTGGTGGTTGTCCTGTCATACCATGGGGTCAGCTCTAAAGGGGATAATCAACTCGGTTCAATGGTTAGCTGAAGCACTAGCGCAGGGGTGGGCAATTATTTTTCCCAAAGGGCCAAATGAGATGCATAAAATCTTGTGGAAGACTAAAGGCTGAACTAAAGTCTGCGTAGCACTGATTTAATTTCAAGATAAAAGTAAACGTAAGACCAACCATTTTGACACCAGGGCCCTCTATTCATTCAGAATTTGAGCCACAGAAGACCACCATTTGGTGACATTTTTAGCCCTCACAGACCCCAAAACTAAAGATTTCTTTTGCTTTTTGTCCACAATTCCAGACTGGATTTCAGAAACAAAACAGTCTCAACATACAGATCAAAATGACCATTAATCTTCTACATTCTCTAGTTGTGCAGACTGGGCTAATTCACATGATGAATATTTTAACTCTTGAGATTGTATAAATGAAACCAAATGGACCCGTGCGGGTCCATTTGGTTTCATTTTTACGCTCTCAAAGAGTTACATCTGGTTAACAAACTTTCCATATTTAACCGGAACTCTCTCAAGGACCACTGGTGGTCCCTGGACCACTGGTTTAAACCTAGCCTGGTTCAGCCCACAGAACCCATTCACTCCGTTGGGCCCCGCCCACTCCATTGGGTTCTATGGCACAGAGTCTGATAATCAGGCTAGTTTAAACCTTGGTTAAACCTGCTAACAAACATCCAGCACTCTGGTATTTTTGTTCAATTGTTGTTTATTCAGCATGACGTCTCTCAACCCATGCTTTTCTATACGATGCCATGGTGAACAAAACCCTTTCAAACATATTTTTTTTCTTCCATTCAAATAAATAACAAACCTATGGGGGGGAAAAAAAGAGTCACCGCGACATTATGGTTATGCCTCAGCAGGCGAACCAACGCTTCTTTCTGTGTTTGTTTCATGTCTCGCTCCTTTGTGTAGTTTTCACAGGCCCGCCGTGAAACTGATTGCACCGCCTGCCCCGCGCACTGTGCTGTTCTCTGATCTGCTCAAACCTGAAATAGAGTACACACACGCACGCACGCACACACACGCACGCACGCACGCACGCACACACACACACACACACACACACACACACACACACACACCCCCTCCCACCGGTGGAAACCACATATAGGCACCCGTACACACACACACACACACACACACACACACACACACACACACACACACACACACACACACACACACACACACACACACACACACACACACACACACACCGAGGGGCTAACCGGAGGTGACGCCTCTTTGTTCGAGAGACGATAATCCTCAGTGTTAGCCAACTCTGAGACTGTCAAAATTGACCCAAATCGAGCATAAAACACTGGGGACTGTCAGTGTACTGACTGTCATTGTACTGTGTAAACCTACCATTTCAATCATGTGGGCTGCACTGCCACCTCATTTTTAACCTTCATTATTAGTATTGCCATAGTATTGTGTCTGAATTGCTTCGGTCAGCACAAGTCTCCATCTAAGCCTTGTCTGCCATTCCTATCTTTTTACCACATTTTGTTAGGTTGTGTTGCTGTCTACTCTACTGGACAAAAGCAAAATAAATCTTTAGTTTTGGGGTCTGTCGGGCTAAAATATCATAACATAGTGGTCCATGGCTCAATTTCTGTTGAAAACCACTGATCTTTTTGGTACTCTTTAGGGCAATACAAACAAGGGGATATACCATGCGCAATGAGGGCTGATCACATATGAATTGTGCGAGGGAATATGTGTGTCCAACCGCGTGAATTAAACCTGAATAAACACAATGCTTATTAAAAGGGACACAATCTTTGCAAAACAATATACAGTATGTTAATGACAGTTTTTTATGTGTAGTTTTAGACACACACACACACACACACACACACACACACACACACACACACACGCACACACACACACACACACACACACACACACACACACACACACACACACACACACACACACACACGCAGAGAGTGCCAGGAAAGTGTTCTAAATCTTCTGAATGTCATTATTTTTTCCCATTTAAGTCATAATCTTATTTCTCCACTACTCCTCCAGAAAAATATAATAGAATGTGCTGAACATACATTATTAATCACCAATATATGGCTATAATTCACTGCACAAAAACATGGAATATGTCTGTGTATATTCACTTACAAACTCCGGTAAATTCCCTACATCACACAAACTACATCACACCAGTTATATTAAAACTCTTGGACAGATTAGAAGAAAAGCTAGGCTCGCTCCCAACAGTCTCAATAGTAATTAAATAATTTATAGAAAATCCTCTGTTGTGAATTTGTGCAAATGAATGATATCCAAAGACAGCTTAAGGTGTCTACTTTAAGGGGAAAAATAATTTTTTTTTAATACATTTGACAAAACGTATAACCTGTATTTTCACATTTCACTGTTTCCAGGGCTCATCCAGAGATACAGTAAATGCATCATTTATCATGTATATATAGTTGTAAAGTGTGTGGGGTCTTTTCTGGGTTTTGTAGTGCAATCACCACTTAAATGACTACATGTGCGGTGAGTTAACGAGCATGTTAATAAAATAAAACCAGAAACAACTTTTGGAGTGATAAGCAAACAGACAACAGAATAATCAATCACTCAAAAAGTCGTGGTAAATCTGTGAAGGAATTCAGTTAAAGTACATTACTGTATACTCCTGGATTGTACCGTCACACTTTGAGTTTTACAGACAAATCCAGTCCCCATAGTTGCATGGAGCCAGAACAGTCTCAATAAAGCTGAACATACACATCTGTATTCCTAATCAACATGCCCAGATTTTCAACTTGCATCTGTGATTTGTAGCTCGCATTTGTGTTCTGTATTTCAGTTTCAAATCCACACACCCAGGTTTGTAATTCCTGTTTGAATTTCAAATCCACACACCCAGGTTTGTAATTCCTGTTTGAATTTCAAATCCACAAACCCAGATTTCTATTTCCTATTTGAAATCAGAATTCACACACCCAGATCTGTGTTTCGCATTTGAATTTAAAATTCACACATCCACAATTCTATTTCGTACATGAAATCAGAATTCACACACCCAGATCTGTCTTTTGTGTTTGCAATCTTTATTTCACACATGAGCACAGATGTGAGATTTGAGGCCCCCTGCTGGACGCCTAATGCTAACTGCTTATCTGTGAGTTGTTTTTGTAACCTCTACAGTTACAATTCTTTTTGAGACTCTCTTGACATTGGGCGGAGACGAACGTCATCATTGGCTGAGGAATCTGTCAATCATTTTGACAGCCAATGATGATGGTCTGCCTTCAGCCAATCCTAGACCTCCTTACATTGTATCAGAGCATGCTGCCTTCTTCTTCTACTGTTGCCACATCCTGTGAAAATAAGCCAAACCACAATAATGCCATAATATAATACTAATACGGCTCTTTCAAAGCATTTATCATTGTAAATACTACAATTGTGACCATTTCGGTACAATACAGTATATATACACACACCTATGCTACTATACACTCAGTAAAGACACCAGAATGATTCAGTCAGTCACTCCCCCAAAGTTCCAGACCTGATATTTAAAGAGGTACTCCACTTTCAAAAAGACTTTTGGTCATTTTATGGTCTACTCAGCCTCATGTGAACACACCAGACAGTTTATAAGTTACTCCTTTCAGTATTTAGATGTTTGATGTTCATTAGTCTGCCGGAACGTCCTTCCTATACAAACCCATTATAACTTAAAACTCCATTTTAACCATTACAGATTATTCGAAAACAACCATTCTTTTTTCTGGTGACTGATATTGTCCTCCTAATATGTGAGAGGGCTGTGGAATTTCATACAGTTTTACAGTTTTTAGTTATTTTTAAAATATTGTTTTATTCATTTGGGTAGGCTTACCCAAATACATTTTCCAAAACAATATTTTAAAAATAAATGAAAACTGTAAATGAAATTCCACAGCCCTCTCACACATTAGGAGGACAATATCAGTCACCAGAAAAAAGATGGGTTGTTTTCGAATAATCTGTCATGGTTAAAATGGAGTTTTAAGTTATAATGGGTTTGTATAGGAAGGACGTTCCGGCAGACTAATGAACATCAAACATCTAAATACTGAAAGGAGTAACTTATAAACTGTCTGGTGTGTTCACATGAGGCTGAGTAGACCATAAAATGACCAAAAGTCTTTTTGAAAGTGGAGTACCTCTTTAAATATCAGGTCTGGAACTTTGGGGGAGTGACTGACTGAATCATTCTGGTGTCTTTACTGAGTGTATAGTAGCATAGGTGTGTGTATATATACTGTATTGTACCGAAATGGTCACAATTGTAGTATTTACAATGATAAATGCTTTGAAAGAGCAGTATTAGTATTATATTATGGCATTATTGTGGTTTGGCTTATTTTCACAGGATGTGGCAACAGTAGAAGAAGAAGGCAGCATGCTCTGATACAATGTAAGGAGGTCTAGGATTGGCTGAAGGCAGACCATCATCATTGGCTGTCAAAATGATTGACAGATTCCTCAGCCAATGACGACGTTCGTCTCCGCCCAATGTCAAGAGAGTCTCAAAAAGAATTGTAACTGTAGAGGTTACAAAAACAACTCACAGATAAGCAGTTAGCATTAGGCGTCCAGCAGGGGGCCTCAAATCTCACATCTGTGCTCATGTGTGAAATAAAGATTGCAAACACAAAAGACAGATCTGGGTGTGTGAATTCTGATTTCAAGTACGAAATAGAATTGTGGATGTGTGAATTTTAAATTCAAATGCAAAACACAGATCTGGGTGTGTGAATTCTGATTTCAAATAGGAAATAGAAATCTGGGTTTGTGGATTTGAAATTCAAACAGGAATTACAAACCTGGGAGTGTGGATTTGAAATTCAAACAGGAATTACAAACCTGGGTGTGTGGATTTGAAACTGAAATACAGAACACAAATGCGAGCTACAAATCACAGATGCAAGTTGAAAATCTGGGCATGTTGATTAGGAATACAGATGTGTATGTTCAGCTTTATTGAGACTGTTCTGGCTCCATATAGTTGCCTGTTAACCCCTCTTTTCCATGCAATTGAGTATTTTTACTTTGGTATACTGCAAGTGCAAGTATTGACGACTTTTTTTTTGTTTCTACACCAGCTGCACATGGAATCCCAGCCCTCCATGTCTCATCCATCTCCGTCTGCGTCGGCCTCCCGTTTAATTAGCTGGAAAATTCAGTGAGGTGTGCAGGGGGCCTCGTCCAAGACGTAACTGTGACTCTATTGCAGCGATTCCCAACGCGTGGAGAGAGACCCGCTGGTGGCAGAAGGAGCATAAGCAATCCATGGCGTCAGCAATGCCGCTGTGGTTCCGCATTGCACTGTGTTTGCAGTTATGGTTAGGGTAAGGGTTTGGTTAACCCTTAACATCCCAATGACGTACTTGACGTGTCCCTTTGCTGGCCAGTGATTTTCATATTTTTTTATTTATCAAATGATTCCCATGCAAATAGCATCTAGAAGTCAGTCTATCCATTATGTGCTATATAACTATAACTATAGCCAGTAGGAGTCAGTAACCAGTAGGTGTCAGTAAGTGGCTGATTGCCGGAAGTGGCAACGGAAACATAGAAGAAAAGCTTCTTCTTCCAGTCCAGCGGGGACATGTAACTTCTGGGGAACTCCAGCATAAACATCATCAGCCGGTTGGTCTCGATCCCTGCAAGAGACCGTATTGCCACGGCGATTGATGGATTATGACATACAGACGATGGTACGACGCGCACCCAACAATTTGTCATTTCTAGGTGAGTAGGACTTCGCCTAAAATTAATGCTTTATTTTAGACAAAACAACCTTATACGTCATGTACATCAGCAAGCAGATCCACAAAATTCATATCAATTCATTAGTAGTCATAGGATTAAGGTTGGGGTTGGGGCAAGGGTATCTATGAGTTGACAGATACAACACTACCGGCTGTCCTGGCTCATCCTCAGAAGCCGGTGATCACACGCTTCCTCTCACTGGTGGACGGTATACAAACCGCTCTTTTGCTTATCTGTTTGAACAATGGAATGTACCTATAGCAACCATTACAGGTTTTCTAGCGTGTCGTGGGACACCCAAGGGAATAACGTAGCATGATGGGATGGTAAAGTCAGCCTCAAGTGTTATGTACTATATATTCATCTGCTTGTTACGTATTTCTTTGGCACATCTTTTAGGACTGACAGCACCACGGGGATAACCGTATTAACGGTTCCTATTCCAGTAATTCCAACGCTATCTTGCTTGCTATTACTATGTTCTTTATCACCCACCCCCCTCTCCCCATCTCTCCCTCTTTCTCTCCCTTTCCCTCTCTCTCTCTTTCTCTCTCTGCCACACTTTCTTTTGTTGAAAAATGCCTCCATCAGATCTAATGTTCCCTGGTCCGCTGGGAATTCCGTACTCCCCGCTTCTTACGACGGTCCGCGGGACAAACGACTTCGACTAATAGAAACGCCACCGTATATAAATTAATTCGCCCTATTGTGTCAGCAGGTTGGGAGTATACAGTGGTACATACGCTCAATAATATCTCGGTTTGTGGCAGCGAGGCGGGCGAGGGATTCTCGCGTCTGCGAGCAGAAGGCGCCCCCCTCCCCAGCCCCCCCAACCCAAACCGTTATCTGCCCCCTCGGTATATAATGCCCGTGTGAGGGGGTTCGCGTTGCTATCTGCCTCGCTTTTGTGTTTGCCTCTCAGCCTCTCTCCTCCGCTCTCCTCTGAAGCTTTCCCTCCTCGCGGCTCAGTTCACTGGACCCTGACAGCATTTCATTAGATGGGAGGTCCCCGGGGGTGGAGGAGGTGGAGGAGGTGGAGGAGGAGGAGGAGAAAGGCGGCCCTCCTCGTCCTCCACCTCCTCCTCCTCTTCTTCCCCTCCGCATCCCCATTCACTCCCGTTATTGTTTTTGGAGCTCGCCTGCGCGCATCTCTCGGCTTAAATGACTGTTAATGAGATGGGAAAATATGGCCGCCATCTCCAGAGATGGACACTGACTGAGCGGGGGCGGGAGGAGGAGGAGGAGGAGGCGCCGGAGTAATTGCAATGCTTCGCTTTAATTTCACTTTGCTGGCTGTTAAGTGGCTTCATCGGAGGACAGCACACAGGTCCTGATGCCTGTGCCAAAGAGATTAGGGATTACCAAACTGTAATTCAAATATTGACCTTAATGTACAGTAAGTTTGCTTGTTGTGACAGTGCACAGTGCCCCCACGATTAACATATCACTTGCAGCAAATCACTTAGAGATGTTTCATACTCCTATTTGATATTACGAGAAGGGGGCAAGGGCAGATGTAACATTTCCCAATTGGGGGGTGCAGGAGAAAATGGTATGGGGGCGGCTTCATCGCCTGTGTCGCTTAAATGGCCATACTGGGCATTTAGGGGGGCATTGCCCCCCCATGCCCATGCCTAGATCTGCCCCTGCAAGAAGGATTTGGAGAAACCTAGCGTGGGACCAGCCAGTGTTGTCTAATGTAACATTTGAGTCACTTCCTGACTTGCATAATGGAAATTACGAGTCAAAAAGTACCCTAGCCAAACTGAGTATATAGCGAAGCGAGAAAAAGACCAACGCAGAGCATGAGGCTGGATTCCAGGCTGGTGTTCTGTCAAAGATGGTTCACCGCACTGATGCCAGGTGTTGCTCCTCTCTTTATATTCAAAGTGCTAAACTGAAGTACGTCTCGGGGAGTGCAAAGAGGTATTACCACCTGTCATGTGCAAGCACCCGACGAGCGCTCAGCCAAAAGCTTAAAGGCAAGCTTCTGAAAGCAATTCATCTGGGTTTTTCCCGTGTTCTCTTAATTATGATGGTGATAAATTACTGTAGCCATGTGTAGCAGTGGCTCAGATAGCCTCTGCCTGATGGCCTCAAGTCTAATATCCTCTCCCGGGTCCATAGGGATATCATATTGGTCTAGTGGTTAAGATGTTGGACTTTCACATGGGAGACCCGACCCCTTATTAAAAAACAAACAAACAAAAAAAAAAAAACAGGCGAAGAATATTGTCAATGGCTGCACAGTGCACCCCGTGCCCAGCATATCAGGCAACTGTAATTTACCAAAAGTTTGAAACAGTGCTAGACTGCGTCCCTCGTTCAAGCGATGCCCCTAACCAAACAACCTCATTACACCACAACACAACATACTGTACATACTGTACAGGGAGCATACAATTTCTGAGCCAGAACTGAGCATTGGCTCCCACAATGACAGCAATAGTACAACAGCTTGAATCACACTGTATGCAGAACACACAACGCAAGCAGCAGCAATACAATAAAAGGAAACAAATAAGATTCTCTAAGTGATGGCCAGGGTCCCATAGATAGAGCCATAGTGTCCTCTCACCAGTTCATCATCGGATGAGCCCTTCAGCAGTGTCTGCCATATAGCTCCTATATACAGTAGCTTAAATACAGTAGGACCAAACCCAACATATCTTCCTCATCTCCAAGTCCTCCCATACATGAAATGGATTCCTGTATAAACAAGTCCAATAAAAAAATAGAGAGAAATCATATAATTACCAGCTGCATTATTATCCTCTCTCAGTTTCAACACAAATGTGAATAGAAGACACTATGTAAATTGTCTTGGATAAAAGGTGCTATATAAATGCACCAATTACTACACGCATGCACATCGATGATGTTTCATAGCAGCTACTAAAAAAATAAATATTTTACTTCCTAAGTGGTGACATTCATACAGTATATAAAGCAATACACCCCAAGCTAAAATCAAATCTATTGTGACTATTCCTCCCCTGCTGGGAGCTCCCATTGTCAATGACATCATCCGAGTGTTTGTTTACAAGCCTCAGCTTGTGTAAACAAACACTTGTGCTTGGGGAGTGCGTACCAATAACCTGCATTCACACGGAGGGTGTACTTTCTAGGGAGTTGTTTGAATTGTAAAAAAACAACAACAAAAAAAACGTTTATTTAGTTGTACCAAATGAAGGGAATGAACAGACAAAGTGAATTCTGTTCTTTTATCCCATTTCCCCCTTAAACCTCTACTGGGTGGCTGCGGTAACACAGTCGTTTGTTTAAAAAGTGGTTAAGACAAAAAAAAAAGATCACCATACAGCCGGCGCCGCTGCCAGCACCTCCTCTGATGATTTGATGTGTACAAGCCTGATCCAAACAACAGTTCAGTTGATGCAACTAAATGAGGCAAAGGGGAAAAGGGGCCTTGCCAAGAGCACTACTGGAGCCACAGCTGTTCTAATGGGAATGGAGAGGGAGAAGCTGTAGACAGTCTGATTACACACTCAATCCATAGCCTTAATTTAACTCGGGAGAGTAGCTAAATGGAGCCGAAATGGACCGGCCCATTTGTATAATCTTCGGGAGTTTAGGAAGACACGTGTATCCCATTCTCATAATTGATCTTCCTCTCTATCCTCACACTAATGCTCGATATAAGATACACGGAGGTGTCGTTTCAAGTCGGCCCCCATGTTTTGGAGGTGCATTGCAAATTGCATGCATTATAGTGAAATGAGAAAGTAAATCTATTGAGTAGAGAAAGTATTGTCGTTATGATGGTGTGTCGCTATATACCAGAGGGCCAGTTCTGTAACAGAAAAATGTCATCCCGCGGGTCGAAGATGATTCATTCACAGGCCCGATTTGGCCCCTGGAGCTTGAGTTTGACATAGTGTGATTTAGAATAAGTGGTTATTTGCGATTGCAAACTTAATATATTTCAGCCAGGACAACTCAAGAAGGGTTTAATATTAATTTATTGAATATAAACTAAGCAATATATTTATCAAGGTTTGGCGGATAAATTGCTTTTCGGGTACTTAGATCAAGCTGCAATCAAGATGGAATCTTTGAGAGGATTCCAGGTGGTCCCCAGTCTAAATGATGGAAAGTTGGTTAACCAGATGTAACTCTTTGAGAACCTAAAAATTAAACCAAGTAGACCCGCAAGGGTCCATTTGGTTTCATTTTTAGGTCAGCCCAAGTCCTCACAATTAGAGAATGTAGTGGAATGGTCATTTTTGATCTGCTTGTCTGTTTTGTTTCTCAAATCCAGGCTGGTATTGTGGACAAAAAAAACCCAAAAGAAATCTTTAGTTTTGGGGTCTGTGGGGTGAAAATGTAATCAAATGGTGGTCCGTGGCTCGAATGCCGAATAAATAGAGGGCCCTGACATCAAAATGGAGAGGGAGACAGTCTGATTACACAGTCAATCCATAGCCTTAATTTAACTTGGGAGAGTAGCTAAATGGAGCCGAAATTGACCCTCTGGTTTAATGTTTGGAAACTGTGTGTGTGTGTGTGTGTGTGTGTGTGTGTGTGTGTGTGGGGGGGGGGGGGGGGGGGGGGGTGTGGGTGGGGGTGCACGCGTGTGCGTGTGCGTGTGGGTGCGGGTGCGCGCGCACACTCTGGCCGCGGTTTGCTCCAGTGTGTACACATGGGTGTGCTTTTGTTAGCTTTGTTGTGTCAGCCGGTGTGTCTATACGGCTATGCATGGTGGTGGTCCGGTCAGATCAGCAGCAGAAGGACAACAGCCTGACCCAGATGATGAGCTGGTGATTGATCAGGGCACTTTAGCCCCAGAGGGGGGTCCCCGCTGTGTCCACAGTGGGCCCACAGCCATTTTCATCACTTTCCCTTTTAGACCCCGGCAGGCTCGTCCCGTGCTGATGAATGAAGACGAGTGCGGCAACGTGGGGTGGGGTTGGGGCGGTACGAAACATGGGCTGTTAAAAAGGCTATGTGGATGGAAGCAGCAGCACACGTATGCACAGGTACGACCGGGGGCTGGGAGTGCACGTGTGTCAGGCTGGGCAGGGCCTGCAGGGGGGGGCTCTAATAAATGACCAATGCTTTGGGCCAATTACTCAATTAGCTGATCTGACAAAGTGCTTCGTCTCTCCCCCCCTTCCTGTCTTGTTTTCGCTCCGGCGCGGAACAATGTTTGTCCTCACCTCGCAGAGGTGGAGGCAGGGGTGGATGTAACATGTCCCATTTGAGAGGGCAAGAGAACATGTTCAGGGGCAAGAGAAAATGGTATGGGTGCGGCTTCATCGCCTGTGGCGCGAAGCGATGAAGCCGCACCCATACCATTTTCAGTTACAGGACTTTTAGTAGTCAAGTAAAGCATCAATAATAACATCAGTTGTTTTTGAAGTTGCAATAGACACACAGCATGCATAAAGCATGTTTCACATAATTTTAAATATAAGCACTTCTTTAATTTCTTGGGTATCTTGGGTTGTTTTGCATGCCATCATGTTTGGTGGTTCAGACTGGTCATTTAGGGGGGCATCCCCCCCCCCCCCCCCATGCCTAGATCCGCCCCTGGGTGGAGGAGAAAGGGGAAGAAGAAGAAGCAGAGGAAGGTGTGTGTGCGCGGCGTGTGCAGGGGGATGGGTGGGTGGGTGGCTGAGGGGGGGGGGGGGGGGTGTCTGATCTCAGACCAAGGTCAAAGGAAGCCGCCAGTACACACAGAGCCTCTCGATTTTTCAATTTTCACCCCCCTACTACCACTCCGTGTTCTTGTCTGCCTGTTCATCCATCAGCTGTATTATAATGGGATGTCTGCTTTGATGAAACTTTAAAAGAGAAATGCTAAGAGGGGAGCGTTTTTTTCGTAACAACACACGACGCCGACACTGGACTTCAGGTGAAAGTTAAAATTTAAGTCCAAGGAGACTCGTACTTGTCCCGGCATTAAGTCATCATCAGCACACATGTGGGTGCATGTGTGTGTGTGTGCTGTGTGTGTGTGTGTGTGTGTGTGTGTGTGTGTGCGCTGTGTGCAAAGAGGACAGGACGACAATCACTAGTTCGATAGGAAATAGTCCAACATGTCATCATTCAGACAAACCAATACTGTATATATACACCGTAGAAAATTCTTGGTTAATTCTTTAACCATAGATCCAACAAGACAATAGTCGACATGGCAGACCTATAGACTGAGACGCCGCAATACCATTTCTATTAGGCTGTCCCTAACCCAAACTAACCCTAACTAACCCTAACCCATGCTAAGCTCCATTACCAACCCCTGAATTTAACCTGTTTCACCATAGACGCTAAAAAAATAAACATAAACATAAAGCTGAAATTTCGTCAATGCAAATGTCGGACTATGCCTGTGTTAGTATTGTAGAAACGTCTGTGCACCCCGAGCAAGTGCAATGGCCAAATGGTGCATTTATATGAATACTTTATATGCATCCTTTATCCACGACGCTTTACATATCACATTCACCCATTCGCACAAAACATTTACAAACCGATTGCAGCAGAAGCCTTGCAAGGCACAACCAGCACATCGGGAGCGATGTGGAGTTCAGCCGGGATTTGAACTGCCAACCCATGCATCACTGGACGACCTGCTCTACCTCAGGAGAGGTGTGCGTGTGCACACACACATCATCACGCATGGTTGTTTATCATGTTTTTTTTCCTGCAAGTGCTTACAACATACATATATCATGAGAAAGGGCCCCCCTATCCTCCCGCAACGCTCGTTCAATTAGCAGAGTGCAGTAATTATCCTCTCTCTCATTACTGGGACCCGCAGAGAGACTGGCCTGAGGAGCTCTCCGGGACCCCCTCCCCTAGATAACAGTTACACTGGAAGCCACTAAACCACTAAGCACACCGCATGGCGCACAGCGGGTTCTTATCAGGAGGTACCAGCCAGCCCACAGAGACTACACTTTGAGGAGCGCTGCACTTCATGGCCCCCCGTGAGTATACAACAAGGTAAGTCGTATTGACATGGAAATGCAGACACGCACACAGGCATAGATTTATAGGGGTGGATGTAGGGAGTGATATGAATGAAATGGAAAAGAATCAGATTATTGAAATTATGAGTTTATCCTTTCCTACAGTGAGTTAGACCAAATTCCAGTACATCCCTGGAGCCATGTAAAGCAGAAATTTTCCCAACCTAATGAGCCCCTGGAACACCATTAGGAAATGAACCCATAAGAGGAGATTTGTATGGCTCTCGCAGTGATTCTCATCTCGTTTGATTGCAAGAAGATTGCATTAGGCTACGGGCATCCATTTACAATTTAGTAGGGATTTAGGCCTATAGCCTAAATCCTAAATGTGTCTATATGTCCCGGGGACCCCTTGAGAGATTTTCTCCTGCAGGAGTCATAGGCCTACATGTTCCCTGAACCCTATGTTCCCTCAACCACTTGCAGTGACTTTGTGGGGGCATAACTCACGGGGGTTTTGGGGTAAAACAAGGAAACAGGGATTTGCTCTTATTGTACTGTCAGTGTGTGTGTAGTAGTGATGCGCCGGTCGCCTTTTTTTCATAACCCGCCCCACTCTGCCCCGCCAAGTGTGCCAGCCCGTCCGCAGAAACCCGTCCCTCAACATTTAAATCAACAGCCCGCAGCCCGCAAAAGAAAAAAAGCAGCCTATAACGACGTGCAACAATATCTCAGTATAAACAGTTGGAAATGACCCAAAACCTGCATTCTCCCCTGCAAAATTAGCTGGTATACGAGGATTGGAATGACGCTTGTATAGCCTAATCGAGAGAGAAAAAAGAAAGAGAGGGAGAAAACGCGCACGAGAGAGAGAGAGATAGAGAGAGAGAGAGAGAGAGAGAGAGAGAGAGAGAGGTGACATCGTAGTTTAATAAGTTCAATTCTGTTCACTTCACTCACTTGTGTGTAGCCTGCTGTAACCACGTTGTCTGTACTCCAGATGAATGAATGAAATGGCCACTCTACAAGCTCACAATGCTGACGGAATGCACTGACTGTGAGCTTGTCGATCTGCTATAATTCTATCTGTGCGCACAGCTGTGTGCGCCTTTCAATTAAAGAATGAGCGTGTGCAGTTGCGCTCATTCCGCTTGTGGTCGGTCAGAACGGAGAGGCAGACCAGAGGACACTTTGGTCAGGCAGGAGCTAAACTCCCTTTCATAAGCAACACACATTGATGAACAATAGAACAATATGATGTTTTCAGCAAGAGTACCGGAATGTTTTTTTTCTTGTCCTTTTGGGGGGGCAGCCCGCCCCACCTGCCAGCCCGCTAACTGTGCCAAAATCTTAACCCATCCGCCCAGCCCGTGGGAGAACCCGTGGGACCCGTCACTACCGGGCCGGCCCGTGCATCACTAGTGTGTAGGGGGTGAAATAAAGAGGCGCTGCTCTGCACCATCAGTTGTTTCAAGAGAGAAATATAGCAATAGACCTTTCAGTAAGCCCCTCCCCAAACTGCTATGGTCCAATCACAGCTAAGCATATGTGATAGACAAACCGCTCCACCAATAGCTTTCCTATATGATAAAACATTGTTTTTTTTTTTTTTTTTTTTTTTTTTTTTTTAATCACACATTTTTCCACTTTAGGGCACGCCTTGTTGACGAATTGGAAAGAGATTTTGAAGGTCTGGTTCCAAAAATGAACCAGTAGTTAATGTACTTTAGTAATGTCCATTATATTTACATTGGGATGAATGAGCCTGGCTGGAACAGTGGACAGTGGGGAGAGGACGGGGCTTACCCAAAGGTCTATTGACATTCTTGCTATTCCTACACCCTATTTTTACATAAATTAGGCCCTATTTTCAACAAGGGCAGGACAAATATCGATTTTAATCATTCTGAGGGGGAGGGATATATTTTCACTAAAGTCTGATTGACTTAAGGCTCTTTCAGAGTCTGGAATTTCGGTGGCCACCGCGAGCACCGCTCAGAGCACCGTGACCACCGCTATTTCAAAGTCCACTGTCAGCACCGCACCGCGCTGTGGTGTGTTGTGTGTTTTCTTTTTTTTAACCAGCCGTTAAAAACAAGCAACCACCGCGGTGCGGTGCGGTGGTTAGTAAAATCCGAGAGGAGGGCTGGGAGGTGCGGTGGTTGCGGTGGTATGACGTCATATTGTAGGAAACGGTGGTCGCGGTGGGCACCGAAAATCCATCTCTGAATAGGCCTTTACTATTTCTGAAAATAAAATTAAGGTCATATGCCCAAAATAGGGACACCGGCTTGAAAGTGGCCGCCTATTTGTACGAGGCTTTTATTTATGAAGCCTACCTCTCAGAGTCGCTGTTGTGAGTGTACAGAGAAGACTAGGCTCCCATTAATATTGCCATCATCATAACCTTCTAGAATATTGCGGACCAGTGACTCCAAACCTGCAAAATAACTCCGCTGAGCAGAGTTAATACAGTGCTGGAGATGAGAGCTGCTGCCATGCTGCTACATTTCGGCCACAATGGAGGTGGAACTGATGTCAGCCGTATACTACTGAGTGTTTGAACTGGGTTGCCACATTAGGGATGCCAGGTAGGCTGGGTTAAATGAGTCCAGTGCAAATTTCTGCCAGCTTCCGGTCCAGGACTTTGAAGAGGCACCACTGGACTGGCCATACAAAGTGAACGGAGTTGCACAATCCTATGTGAACTACAGTGAATCAAGCCTACTAATTGGCTTTTGAACCTTTAAATAATACAGGAACGTAATACTTGTTAACTAGACAATATGAGGTGCATTCACATTTTCAAAGTAAATAAAACTCCATGGCATCTGGCATCACAAACAGAAGCGGGTAACATATGCACCGTGTCATGTTTGTGATGTTTTTCTGCTTGCCAGAACTACGAGCGTGAGCGTGGTTAGACAACAGAAGTCAGATTAGAGCGTCTCCTCAGGTGGAAGCTCTGATCCGGTTGATGCCGGTGGTTCCTGTTTCCTCTGCGGGGGCTGACTG
This sequence comes from Benthosema pterotum, assembly GCA_039105355.1. Lineage (NCBI taxonomy): Eukaryota > Metazoa > Chordata > Actinopteri > Myctophiformes > Myctophidae > Benthosema > Benthosema pterotum. The sequence goes on along the minus strand of CM076985.1, from coordinate 17,413,202 downwards.
AGGATTCTTTTGCCCTCAGATGGCATATGTGCTGCTGTGCACAAAGACAAATTTAAGTTAGCAAGGAAAGCGAGGTACTGTAATCTTCCATGATTTGCTGGAGGCTGTCAGAAGAAAGTAATAGGATATAGCCGGATCTATGCATCTCTAAGAACAGATCTTCAGATGCCGGGGACAGAGAGGGAGAACAACATGTCCCTCTTTTGTGATTGGAATCCGAAGTTTGTTTTTTTCCCAGTATCTCGGATAGCCTCCGTATAATCATCGTCATTTATTATTGAAGACGGTGCAGCGCGCGCTGTAGGGCGACATACTGTAAAGCATGTCTCACGCTGTTTAGACATTGCAATTGTGTTCATTTATTCATGTATGCCTTCATCTTATGAGGTAGTGATGAAGACATACAAGAATATATGCTTTCTGCTGGAGTGGGTGAGTGAGTGATTGAATGAGTTTGTTGGCTGGTGTCTGAGGCAGACATTTCCCAAATACGAGATTAAAGATTACCGTTCAACTGAGAGGAGGAACGACCCACCAACATCATCTCAGTTCCCACAATTCAACTTGTTCCGCTCTGCTATGATCAGGTTGGAGTAGCTCATGTCAGGGGCGGATGTAACATGTCCCATTTGGGGGGGGGGGGATATGTTGGAGGGGCAAGAGAAAATGGTATGGGGGCGGCTTCATCGCGCGTGTTGTTTCGCGCCACGGGCGATGAAGTCGCCCCCATACCATTTTCGGTTACAGGACTTTTATTAGTCAAGTAAAGCATCATAACATCAATTGTTGTTAAAGTTGCAACAGACACGCAGCATGCATAAAGCTGAAGGTCTGACTCAGAGAGTTTTCTGTTTTCAATTGATGAAATGCTGTTGGTTTAGGGGTGACACAGCTGTAGTTAGTTAGTAGCAGTAGTAGTGTTTCAAATCATTTTAAATATAAGCACTTTAATTTGAAATATCTTGGGTTGTTTTGCATGGCATCGTGTTTGGGGGGCAGACTGGGTGCCTAGATCCGCCCCTGTGTTCCGCTCTACTCTGATCAGGTTGGAGTAGCTCATGTCTGTGGTCCTTAAAAAGACGCCTCTTCCTGCCTGGTGCGTAACCAATCAAATGAAAAAAATAATAATCATTTACGCCCCAAAATATGGGTGCAAACAGCTTAGTGAAACAGGCTCTGGCATTTTTTGCACCACCCGAAGAACTTCAACATTCAGTTCTGAAGGTGAGAAGAATGACACAAACATTTTAAGAGCCAGCTCTGATCCGGGGAGAGGAAAAGAACTGTTAGTTTGGGGGAAGGAGCAAGCTGAGTGTGTAGCAGCCAGCGGCGGGGGGTGAGACTCTTTGAGAGTTAGGACAGAAAGGCTTTTGGCAGCCCCCCACATGGTTTGCAGCTGAGATTTTCGCAGTAGTTTTTTTTTTCTTCCTCTGATTTTGGAACATAACCATCCGGCAGTGCAGGCCTGCCAACACTAACGGGCTAATCTAGCATGCAATGTTGTTCTGACTTTGAGTTTGTTTCCACTTTGACTTAATGCAGCATGCACACACTACAGAAAACAAACCAAGAAGAGCTTGAGAAGAGCACAAAAAAACCCTATTTAATTTCCCCAGGCTTTCAGCCTGATTCCGAAGGATACGGCCTTTACATTCTCTATTGTGCGTAGAAGGAGATATTTTGAATTATCCAAGTAATACAGTCTAATACAGTATATCCTATTAGAACTGGAGTTGCTGTCTTTTTGTTGTTGTTTCTGGCAACCGTGCTATTATTATATTAAGTCAGTCAGGACGGATGGAATATATGTATTTATTGAATATAACATTGACAATATATTTACTCTGGTTTGGTGAATTTGATCTGCTTTTTAGGTACTCCGATCTAGGGCATCATTCCCAACCATAGGGACAATGAATCCCCCGTACCAGCAGATCCAAAATTAGTGCACCGACCGAGTGCCAACTTGCGCACTGCACACAAGTAGGCGATGGCCTACTTGTGCGTGAGTGAGCGACCAGAGAGGAAGTACCCCAACACCTCCAAGAGATAATACTCATACTCTTACATCAGCATTACATCATCACCTAAACCAGACGATCCACTGACCAACGACCGGTCGTTATAACCGACGAACAAAGACCGCAAACCGATTGCAGGACTTGCACTCGCTCCGCTCCACGCAAGTAACGACAGGTGGTAGCTGGGCTGGAGGAAGGTGATCAGCAAATGTTTTAGCACACAGCAGCACAGGATTATCACTGTGCAGCAGCAAGCAAGAAGAGACTGAGCAGTGCAGACTTCCGCATTGGATGAAAATAAGTTAATAGCATCGTTTTGCACTACCTCCAAAACAGGAGAGGTCCTGTGATCTGCATTTACTAATTTCATTTCAAATCAATTTTTTATTTCATAAATCATTGAGTGGCGGGAATTGTGAACAGATCTGTAATGATGCTGGAATGGTTCATTGGATGGTTCTGTGGATTATTTTGTTTGTTGGGGCTGGGGGTTGGTGCATATTTCCACAAATGTTCTAATGTTCTGTTCCACTATTTCTGACAATAAAATTAAGGTCATGTGCCCAAAATAGGTACGGCGGGTTGAAAGCGGCCCTCCTATTTGAGGGAGGCCTTTATTTATGAAGCCGCCACCGACCCCTCCGAGCCGCCGTTGTGCTTGTACAGAGGGGTGAGGACTCGGCTCCCATTAATATTCCCATCATCATAACCTTCTAGAATATTGCTGAGGGGTGGGGGGGTGTGTGGGGGGGGGGCTCCAACATGATGAAGCGTCACAAACTGGTGGCGACTGCATGTTGTTTGGTCACCCCGAGGGTCCGAATTTTAATCACACTCTGTTTCCAAGCCATTAAAAAGAGCAACTGACGTTTATTAGGCGCCGGAGAAAAACAAACACGCCTTAATTGGCTCACATTGAGAGTGTTCCTCTCCGCTCTCGGCCCTGCGTCGGGGGAATTAACGCGCCGCGCTAGCGCGGTTGCAGGGGCTCATAAGAGCAGGCTGACCTTTGGAGGGTGGCCGCCGCACTTCTGTTCTTTCGAGTGGACATTCGGCAGCAATACTGCTTACAGTCAAATGGCTTGTTAATGTGTTTGAACTCGCGCGGGTAGCATTCTCACTTCGTTCCTATCCCCGCCACGCACTAATTGCTAATTACGTTATGTAATGGCAAAGCGTTAACAGATGGACCAATTTGATAAAATCCTTTCAATGCAGTAATAGCACTGAAAAACAATTGCTTGACCGTATGTCCATTCTATACACGCTTAACAAACAATTACGCTTTTTTCCCCTTTTTTAATCCTCTAGCGTCTATGAGACGTTCGGAAACCTTGTCTGTCAGTCAGTCAGTCAGTCAGTCTATCTAAATCTCTTTTTCTTACATTAATGGGTTGAACACTTGATACTTGATATGAATATGCACATTCTTATTTGTATATGAATTATGTTTATTAAAATAAACATATATAATAAAGGTAATACTAATATTAATAATAATCATAATAATAATGGTAGCAGTAGTAATAGTTGTTGTTGCTATGCCCATACACTCACTGGCAAATTCTCAATGAATAACATTAAAACTAAATTATTTAGAACGCAATGTGCAGTTCTCGCCCATACAGTTGTATACTATACATGTATACTGCATAGGTGATGCTCAGTTCAGTTTCTTTACCCAAGGGAAATTAACTGGTAGATGAAAACGCACAATGAAATAAAAAGGTTTGTTTGTGTGTGTGCGTGTGTGCATGCATGCGTGTGCACGTGCGTACATGTGTGCGTGTGTGCATTCTCTGCAGGTAAAGCGTCATATGGACGTGATATGAACATGCAATGCCATCTTATTGAAGAGTTCTCACTCCTGGTGATAACATTGTCATGCTGACATGAACATGTATTTTTTGCCCCCTAATAATATCTGCAGTGATATAGGGAGACCCATGTTATGAACAAACATGCAGTAGCAGGGACAGATATCTGGATAGGAAGCCATTGAACGCTTACTGAAAAGAAAATATAATTCACCAGCCATTCCCATAAAATGCATAATTATTCAAATCGTGTGGAAAGACTGGTCCCTTCGCTGTTTAGGTCAAAAGCATCAGTTGAGTGAAGTGGGTATATCTGAATGGAAGATGCTATCATTAAAGATGCTGTCCAGAGAGAAAAACAATTTACTGTATACTGCATAATTAGGCACATCCCTGCCGTATTTGAGAAAAATGTTAGGTCTAACGTAATGGACTGTTGGGCCACCAACGGTCTTATAGCGGTCGAAAGGTTGCAAAATGATTTGGGACCTCCTGAGTAAAACACTGCATGGTGTTGACCCACAAATATGGCACCCCACCCCATATCTTCAAAACCTGATCTGACTCAACCCGTGCTGCAAACGCAGCATAATGTAACACATGTCCCAGACTCATCGCTTCTGGCTCCCATACTTCCCGTTATAGTTAGAACTGCAGAACTACGCCGAACTCTCTTCCATAATCTGAAGACTCGCCTATTCTTAACCCATAGCGATTGATCCAGGGCCGGATTTAGCCAGCCCTACTAGGGTGGGCTGGAGGAATGGCAGGGTGGGCAACTCCAAAGTTTTTTCATATGAAGCAGTGGTTTTCAACCTTCTTGACACCAGGGCCCACTATTTATTCGGCATTTGAGCCATGGAGGAACACCATTTGAGGACATTTTAACCCCACAGACCCCGAAACTAAAGATTTATTTTGCTCTTGTCCACAGTCAAACATACAGATCAAAATGACCATTAATCTTCTACATTCTCTAGTTGTGTAGACTTGGGCTGATTCACATGATGAATATTTTAACTCGAGCGTGTAAAAATGAAACCGAATGGACCCGCAATGGTCCATTTGATTTCATTTTTACGCTTTCAAAGAGTTACATCTGGTTAATCAACTTTCCACCATTTAGCCTGTGTACCACCTGGAACCTTTCATTGGGTGGGCACGATGCTTGTTTGGGTGGGCTCGGCCCACGCCTGCCCCCCTCTAGATCCGGCCTTGGCTTGATCCCTAGGCTTGACGATCATTCCATTTCATTCGAATTGTAAATAGCAAGTGTAGGTAAGGGTGGGTCGCGGGGAGGAATGCGTGTCAGGAGTGATTTGTGACAGGAGGGTACTAGAACTGTGGGACTGATGAAAGGACAGGAGGCAGAGCTGCAGGTGGCAGAGGATGTCTTGATTCTCAATAGGAATGACAAGGAAGGACAAGATCAGAAGTGACATTAGAGGACCAGCCAAGGTCAGAAGGTTTGGGGACGAAGCAAGAGAGGCAAAGCCAATCAATCTGCCATTGTCTGGGTGCAGCGCGAACGGCATCAACGCTGCATTTGTGAGACAAGAATGTCAGTGATGTACAGCACAAAACTATGATTACACTGTAGCGCTGCAGTCACCCTAAACAACAAGTACCATCACAAGTACCATCTTGTGAAAAAGACAGAACATGTATTTCTCCCAAATTTCCAAACCTGCACAAAAAGGAGTCCATATCCAAACAAGAAGTGCCTTTGTTTGTGCTTGCAACACACATACACTTGATGATCGATTGATTCCCTTCCACTATTTGCACATGGTCATGGCTAAAATAAAATTTGAACAAAAACATAAAATAATTATACAAATGAAATTGTGATATTGTGCCATCCATACATTTTCATAAAAAAATATAAGTAAGTATACGTTTTTCATTGGAAAAAATGGGTAGAGCGCGGTTTTACGGAATACATTTAGCCATGTGTCGCCCTGCAAAAAAGAGACTTAGCCTCTTTTTTACATAGGCATAGCTCGAGAGATCTACAACCATTGGGGGCTTGTAGACCACCTACTTAGATCAAATTCAAGAAATAAACATATATTTTTATCCCAGATTCTTTTTCTTTTTTAAATGTTCAAATCCTGCTAAGGAAAACAGGCATATTTTGGACATATTCAAATGGTGATTAATCATGAATAAATTCATTTTGAAGCTGTGATTAATTTGCTCAAATGATGTAATCATTCAACAGCCATAAAAATAAAATAAAATAAATACTGACTGCCCCCTCCCTCTGTCGCCAATACATCATTCACATCATCCTGGACACGGACCCTATACATTGATTTTTAATTAGCAGCACAGCAGCAATGCACTGTCGAGTTAAGCAGTGTTTGAGCAACAAGCGATAGAAGCCAACGACACTTATAAGTCCATTCTGGGAAGAGTGTGGGCACTGTAAGGAGTATTATTGTCCCCTCGGCACTAAACTGAGTCAATTCCCCAGATAAGTAGTCAAGCAAGGAGACAACACTTCAGTAAAGGACCTCTCATTATATCCTTCATGACTGCACTGAGGGTGGCCAGATGTCCCTCTTTGCGTGGGACAGTGCCTCATTTTCAAGATTTTTCAAGCGTCCCACAAATTGAGACTCTGTCCCACATTGCGACTGACAGGCATCAGTGTTCAAAATGCCCTAATAATTTGTAGTGCCCTCATAGTTGGATTTCTGTTGTATCATTTCTTGCCATGTTTTTTTTTTTTTTTTTTTTTAAGAATTCCCCCATGGTACCACTATATTTCCACATTCACTCTAGAGAGGCCACATGACATCGCATACTGGCATATCAAAAGTAGCTGATCTACAATCTCAAAACGAGAGAGATTGTAGGGATTTGAGATTATGATCAGCTATTATGTGTAAAGTGGAATCCTGAAGTATTTTTGGAATATTGACATCAAGATGTTAATAATTTGCTAACTACATTTTGTACCATTTCCACACTTGTCCCACACATGCAACACTTCTGTCCCTCAAATGAACAGTTTGGATCTGGTCACCCTAGACTGCGCTGAGGGAGGGATGGCGAGGAGGGAGGACGGTGAATATCTCCTCGCACCACATTGTGCCAGTATAGGTGGCTTATCCTTAATCAGCTCCAACACCACAGAATGGTCAATTTGTGATTTGCACTCTGTGTCAGACTCGCCGTGTGCCGTGAGTGCAGCCAGGTCATGGATCCAAATAATTGAGCAGCCAATAGATCACTTTCATGGACAATATAGCGTTAGTCTGGTTTAACCGCTCCCCCTCGAGAGAACATTTAATTTGTTAATTCGGTGAGCGGGAGCACAAGTGTCAAATAATAACATTTAATTTGGAGGATAGCTTTTGGACACAGTGAGGCTTGGAATGATGATATTGACTACTGCATGTCTAATATCTGTATATTGTGTGTGAGACACGTGATGGCCCAGGTGTAGAGTGACCGGGTGGTAACCGCAAGGTTGCTGGTTCGAACCTGGTCCCTCCCAGAGTTGGTGTCGAAGTGTCCTTGAGCAAGATACTGAACCCCTATTTGCTCCAGTGTACAGTTTTGTGCCTCGCATGTTTTCTGCTGCCATATCTAAAGGACCCCAGAAATTAGGCTATATGAAATTGGTACGCCGACCCGATCCTAAAATATGTTGAAAGACCAGAAAAGATTTGAGTTAAAAACTGCTCTGAAATAGTTTAAGATTTGCGCCACAGTTTCACCACCTCAGCCCTACACGTTTCAGCCATTTGAAATTAGACAATCTTCAAGCTCACAGTGAGTCATGATGTGTCATGTTGTCATGGCTTTGGGATATGGGTTATTTTGCATATACTTTTATTACTTTATAATACATTTGAAAACCTGTGAAATTGAACATTCTACATAATGAGTATGAGTACTTACTTTCTACTTCATTTTGTACATTCCTTTCGTAATATATTGTGTTGTCCCATGACAACATGTCAATTATATAATGTGATCCTGGACTCTACCCTCTACAAACCCGGGGACGGCAACGGACTGACCTCATGCCTCCTTATGAGTCTAATCCGCTTTTCACCTGACAGGGGAGATTTTCCCTGGTTGGATGTATAGCGTGTGTTATTCCAACCAGCCCCTTTCCCCTCCATCAGGGGATGGGGAGGCAGTTTAGAGACCAGGATTACTACATGTTTTTGTGAGGTTATCTACCCTAGGGAACACGGAGAGAACACGCAAACTCCACACAGAAAGGCCCTTTCGCCAACCCTGCCTTGCCGCCTCGGGTGTGGGCACTGATGACACAGAGGAGGAGACACGCTGTCAGCACCCACAGATACTTTCTACTTTCACTCACTTTAGAGTGTGTGTCAGCCTTGTTTTCCCTTTCCTCCGTTAGTGTCAGTGGGGAAAAAACACACTGTTCAAAGGGCAACAATTCATTTGCCTGTCAACGCGTATGGCGACACCGAGAACAAATGTTGACATAGCACGGAGTCACACCAGAGCAATACAGCGCATAACATGTTCGCTTTCAAGGGAATTAACCCATTGTGTCGTGATCGGATTCTAGTTTCTGATGCTAGATTCTAGTTCCTCATGCTAGATTCTAGTCCCTCTCAGTAGACTGTAGTTTTTGAAGTTAGATTTCAGTTTATGACACTAGATTCTAGTGCCTGACACTAGATTCTAGTCCATGATACCAAATTCTAGTTTGTGACACTAAATTCTAGTCCCTGGCATGAGATTCTAGTTTATCTGGAAAAAAAATCCAGATGCTTAACATATTTCATAGGAAGGACCCCCAGAAATGTATTATTTAGCTGCAGAACCTCATCTAAAAACATGTTGTTCTAGGGATCCCCCAGAAGCAAAGATTTGAGTTAAAAATGTTTGCATCTGTTTCCGAAATAACGTATTTAAAGATTTGCACCACATTTTCACAATTTTTCAAAAATAGCAGAACTACAAGCTCATATCGCGCCACTCGGTGGCGCGATATGAGCTTGTAGATCTGCTATTTTTCAACAGCTAAAACACCCACATGCGTTCAGAACACAAAGGGTTAAAGGTGTTGCAGCCACGCAGCGTACCTCCCCTTACCTGTCAGCTCACACCGCCTGGCGTCAACGCTGGCAGCCTGGATCCTGGGCATAATGATCCTTATTTCTGTCCACCTTCTCGTGGGAGCGAACATCTGGCATCCATTAAGTCGCACGATGATGAAAATAAAATAAACGTGCCAGTGTAAAGCTAACAAATGGGCCGGGACACTCGAGGGGTTGTGCGCATGCTGGCTTCTCTAATCCATTTTTTCCTCGCCGCGCCGCTGTACTGCTGTCACTTGTTCATTTGAGGGTGACATACAGTATGATGACACGTTGCGACTCTGACGCCGTCTCGAATGATCGTTTTTGAGTTATACACCTGCAGTGCGCACACTCTTTCACCAGTATATCGATCATCATCAAGGTGACTGTGGCTCAGGAGGTAGAGCAGGTCGTCCAGTGATCTGTCTGTGGCTCGGCGGTTCGAATCCTGGCTACATGTTGAAATGTCGAAGTGTCAATGACATTGAGAACGACAACCTATGGACACAAGGCTACAAGTGGTTAAAATATAAAATTTTAGTGTTTCAGCAATCAACATGTTTAGTTGTCTTACGGAAGCCTGGCGAATAAGCCAGATGCAATTCTGTATTGGCAAAAAGAAAAATATATCTACATTGTTTTATGAGTGAGTCTGTCTGATGAGAGGCTATTGTCCGTCTCTATGTACTAAACTGCTTCTCTTCTCGTATCGCCTCGTATTCTCATATCGCCTCAACACAATGAGATATTCTGGCAAACATGGAAACCTGCAGTAATTTGGGCCACTTCAGATCTTTAACTTCAGTTTTCACTATAAATATGGAACAGTGCACATTAAAATTGTCAATTTCCTGAGCTGCGGTGGCGAGTTCTTTTTTTCTTCTACTGCATGAGTGTTTTGCTTACAGTATGTGGGTGAAGGTGGATGGAGTGTGCTGCAACTTCAGACTTAATCAGGGTATGATTTTATAACCAGGTCATACTGTTAAAGGCCCATTTATGCACCCGTTTAGAACCAATAATATACATAATATACTGTATATTGCACAGACATCAACACAGGCATCTGTGTTCATATATTGTATATTATTAAGGTTTACTCCAACGTTCAAACCAAAACTGTCTCTATTTTCTGTTTGATTTATGTCACATTAGTTGGCAGAGGCAGCAGACTCACATTAACTCTGATATAAATCCCTCAAGCAGGGGGAAACACATTTAAGCATTTTCTACACATTCTAACCCACACGAGACAGTGCTTAAACGTTTGTATTGAAACTGTAGTGCCTCCAGCTACACATAATATCCCAGGCTTTTTAATAGACAATGCACTCTTTTCAAATGCTTGTTTATCAGATTGTACATTTTGTAGGCTATGGCATTGTTCTAGGCTACCCGATCCGCATATTTTCTTGGCATTTAGTCCTGTCGTTAAAACATAACTTGAAGCTACACACCCAGGTTGGCATTATCGGTAGATGCAGGACATTCCCTGACGGCCTGTCACTATAATCACATATGTGGCGTGCAATCATGCCCTGTCAAAAAGAGGACAGAATTAAACGACGATGTCTGCAGGGGCCCTAGTGAACACAGCAGGCCGTCGATAATCAAGATGTGATTGTTTTGTTTTCTGTCCGCCCTGAGTCCAGCGCGACGTGGCAAGCCCGAGCGTTGCCGCCTGTGAGCGGGTTTGTGAGTCATCTTTGGACCGTCTGTCAGAGCACCAATTTGACTCTGCCATGTAAAGTCATTTATCAAGAACCTCTTTCCCATTAAGACAAAGAGGAAAGGGAAAGAGGGAAACAAAGAGAGAGAAAACAAAAGGATAATGTCTGTGAAGAGGAGGAGGAGGAGGAGGGCTAAATGTTTTACATTGATGTATTCACAGCCTCCAGCGTGGATGAACATTAGTCAAAAAGAAAACATGATGCGGCAGCAAGTAATAAACACATTTTCGCACATTTCGCTTTGGGCAAAACTGGGCAATCCATTAACTTAATTCCCGCTGAATCAATTGTTGTAGCCTAATGTCAACAGCACAGACAGCTTGTTAGCACCAGCATACGAACACCCAGTTTATTATCCTACGTGACCCTCGTGTAATAACAGCAATGGCACTACTGGTTAGTCAAAGCACTATTCTATTACAGGACAACTTCAACTGATTCGCATTAATACAAATCCATAAAGGGCCAAAACAAACAAACACTGGTAGGAGGTGTACACAGGGAAGGAAATCTCACCATTATTATGGATGAAGAAGTGGTCCTTTAAGTCAGGGGTTTTCAATGTTTTTTGATCCCAGGGACCACCATTTATTCAGCATTTGAGCCACGGGCCACCATTTGAGGACATTTTAGCTCCACAGTCCCCAAAACTAAAGATTTATTTTTGCTTTTATCCATGACCATTAATCTTCTAGTTGTCTAGACTTGGACTAATTCACATGAGAGATATTCTAACTCTTGAGAGTGTAAAAATGAAACCAAATGGACCCGCTAGGGTCCATTTGGTTTCATTTTTACGTTCTCAAGAGTTACACCTGGTTAAGCAACTTATCTGGGGACCACCTGGAACCCTCTCAGGGACCACTGGTGGTCCCCGGACCACCTGTTGAAAACCCCTGCTTTAAGTCCTAGTACATGTTACTGTTATTTCTATTTTTACATTGCCGTGATACTGCACAGTATAAAGTCTCCCACACCAAACATAAATGCTGTCCCAGTTGGATTAGCGACTCATGGGATTCCCTGGTATGCAAATGTGATCTCTAGATAAAACATTAAAGGTGTTCGCTATTTTAAGATGTAAACTATTGATTGGATTCTTCTTCAATGCCTCTAGAGATGAGCAGTCCCACCCCCTCGTGACATCGCCCTGGTTCCAGAAACGGATTCCCCATTCATTTTCCTCATTGACTTTTTGAAAATGATCTATATACAGACGACTACACCGCGGACAGAAGTCAACTCGGGTTTGTGACAAATCATGACAACACACACAATGTTTTGGGACAATCAAATAATTTCTAAGAGGAGAAACAAAAAAAAAGGTGTTGCATCCTGCTGTTTTTTTTCTTGCTAATTAGAATGTAAGAATATTGTCTATCTTGTCATGATTTTCCAGACTCCGAGTTGGCTTTGTCCGCGGCGTAATGGTCTTAATATAGATCATTTTCAAAAAAAAGTCTATGAGGAAAGTAAATTGGGAATCCATTTTTCTGTAACCAGGGCGGTGTCACAATAGGGACGGGCCTGCTCAGATATATAGGCAGCCATCTAGTGCACTGTACAGTATGCAACATTTTGTCCTTGGGCAACTCACAAAAATAGCTGCAAAATCTGCACCAATGAGCAATGAATCATTTCCTATGCACTCTTTCTCGATCAAACTCTTATATATAAACTCTATATCGGCTCAATGCGATCACCCAAAAAGAATCCTATTTCATTGAAACTTGTACTTTCTGTATATAATGATGCTCCAACACCTCGGAATTATTCACTAGAAATAGCCAGTTTGAACTTGTTGCTAGTTTGATATAATATGCAATTTATAGCCAAGAGATTTTGTGCAGACGGAAACAGCAGAGACCAAGTACTGTTGCAACTACAAATAGATGTTATGAGATGTCTGAAGTTTTTGTTCACAACCCAGAGTGGTTGTGTGTTTACCTTAGTTTACATTATCATTGCGTGAGTACAGTACAGAGATGCTATACGAACCTATGACCTGTGATATAATAATTGTAAGCTCAGGCATATTAGAAATGCTTATGCAAATCACTGTGATTGATTGTTGTTCTACAGTGCAGAGTGCATATTGATTAAAACTAGAAAAATCGAGCACAGACCACTGACAAAAGGCCTGTTATTGTGGAACTGTGGTGTAATGTACACTGTCATATACGTAGGCCTACAGTATGCCCTCCACATGCCCTCTTTTGGGAAAAGATACTATTTGAAATGCAGTTACTGATTAGCTCTGATTATTTTCTGATTTCTACAGCTTCTGCCTACTCCGTGCCAATGAGCCCGATTCCAGACTTATTTGCATGGAGGAATGCTCAGTGACTCCATGCTATGAGGCTGGCTCACCAGGCTGGTACAGTAAGTCCCTGCGACATACATAGCACTGTGTCCTAAGGCTGTACTTGTACATCAACCCCCCTAGCCACTGGCTCACCTACAGGCCTGTTTCCATAAAATCCTCTCCTCTCTAGACATTGTCCCTCTAGTTTTTCTCTCTGAATTGCTCTTCCGTTGGATGGGCCCTTGTTAGTAAGCGGGGGTAAAAAGTTGATGACGTTGATGGCGCCGGCGTTGTTGATCACCACGGTCCAATTCATACGTTATCATCATCATTTTCATCCCCCGCCGACTCACACTCATATTTCTTTTTTTCTTTTTTTTTTCTTTTTTTACCATAAGCCGCTCTTTACAGGAATCCATCAACGCGGTGCAACAGTCTCAGCAATTGCTTTAACCCATTTTGTCTGGTTTCTGACACGAGATTCTAGTTTCGGGTGCCAAATTCTAGTTTCTGGCTCCTACATTATAGTTTTGACATTCTAGTTTCCGACGCAACATTCTAGGTGCAGACACTAGATTCTAGTTTCTGATCCTTGATTCTAGTTCCAGATGCTCGATTCTAGTTTTTGGTGCTAGATTCCAGTTACTGTTGCTGGTTTCAATTAATTCTAGTTAGATTCTAGTTTCCAACACTACATTCTAGTTTTTGAGACACTAGATTCTAGTTCTTAACGCTAGATCCTAGTCTCTGACACTAGTTTCTAGTTTTTCTGAAAAATCTATTTCTGTGTCAGTGATGCTCAACATATTTCATGCCAAGGACCACCAAAATTATCTATATTTGGCTGCGGACCCACATCTGAAAACATATGTTGTTGTAGGGATCTCCCAGCAGCAAAGATTTGAGTTGTTTGTTCTTGAAATAATATATTCAAAGATTAAAAAATAGCAGACCTACAAGCTCATAGCGCGCCACTCGGTGGCGTGCTATGAGCTTGTAGGTCTGCTATTTTTCAATAGCTACAGTATAACGTAAGGCTTAGAACACCAAAGCGCGTTACAGTAGTACAGAGATGGTTAAGGAATAGCACTGTCATGTCCTCGTGTCCTCCCCAGCTCCCGTATACTTAAAATCCGTGTGTGATCCATGGAGGGAATTGCCACAGTTGACATACAGTACAATACGCTACATCAAGTAAACACGGTGTAGAAACACAGCAGAGCGTCACCTGGCGACAGCGTGCTTCAAACCTGCTTTTTCCACTCTCGCGTGAGAGATGGAGATGAGGATGGAGAAGAAAATGATTCCTGACCGGGTAAAGCAGTGGTTTTGGTTTTCGACCGGCGTTCCGGGGACCACCAGTGGCCATTGAGATCTTTTCAGGTGGTCTCCAGACTGAATGACAGGTTGGTTAACCAGATGTAAATCTTTAAGGGTGTAAAAATGACACCAAATGGACCCCTGCGGCTTGAGGGTCCATTTAGTTTCATGTTTACACTCTCAAGAGTTAAAATATGATATATCATCTGAATTAGCCCAATTCTACACAACTAGAGAATGTAGAAGATTAATGTTCATTTTTATTTGTATGTTGTACTGTTGTGTTGCCCCAAATCCAGCCTGGAATTGTGGAGAAAAGTAAAATAAATCTTTAGTTTTGGGGTCTGTAGGGCTAAAATGGCAGCAAATCGTGGTCCCTGGCTCAAATGCTGAATAAATATTGGGCCCTGGTATCAAAAAGGTTGAAAATCACTGAGGTAAAGGGAGTAGATGCATCATGTAACTGCCAAAAGAGTCACCGGGGAACAATAACCATCATCCCTGCTGGTTCCCTTAGGACACACACTCCAGCGCCGCCATGGATGGTCTCTCTCTCTGTTTAACTCTAATCTGATGTTTCCATCCTTTGTTCTCCATCATCTTTTCTCTTAAAAAGAGAAGCCATGCAGAAATGTCTGTTGTATGCATCACACACACACTCCATATTTGGATTTGACCCAAATATGGAAATATGCTGCTCACAAGTAAGACGCTGCCAGTGTTATTTTTGGCAGGCATTTTTTAGATTTTAGATTTAGTCTGAAGTCTTTTGGACGAAATGCCTATTCATTTTAGTCACACTTTAGTCATTTGGAAAAAATGCTTATTTAGTCTTAGTCACATGTTTTCATTTCTATCCTTGATAGTTTTAGTCGACAGGAACTCAGAGAGGTTTTAGTCAGTTTTAGTCTGTAGAAAATCAAAACCTTTAGTCCCATGATAGTAAAAGAAATTAAACGAAAACATGTATTTAAACTACTTTAATGAACTCAGAGTATAATAATTTAGATTTAGTCAGTCTTAGTCTTTTGGACGATCGAAAGGCTTGTTCATTTTGGTCACATTTCAGTCATTTCTATTCATGATAGTTTTAGTCTAGTTTTAGTCGAAAAGGCTATTTTAGGTTGTCAGTTTTAGTCTTAGTCCTGAAAAAGAGGTACTGACCAACTCATTTTGGTTATAGTCAGGGATGATAAAAACAACAGTGGACGCTGCACGTCTTATTTGTCACCACAACTTCTTTCTTTGGATTTATCCCTGACCTGTGCTTTGTTTTAACAGTTTGAATGATTTATTTACTATAGAACGGGACATCCGTCAATGAGACAGATGTAGTTTCAGAACAGTACATAGTGTATACAGGCTGATTCATAAAGTGATAGAGTTTCTGTTTCTCAGCCCTCCTCCCTGTATAGTTCTTGGCGGCGGTGGCACATTAGCTCATCCTGAGGAATAGCTTTGGATGGATGTTATGGCTGAAAAAGCTCCGTCTGCCTGCCATGCACTGTCTAAGCTGTCTGCCCTGCGCCTTCCCTGGTGCAGGAGAGTCAGCCAGACCTGCCATTAACTGTCTCGCAGGTTGTCATTTCTGCACGTTTAGATCAATTATTATACCAAAATGAAAGTCTGCACCGTGTGGATTGAATTCAGATGTATCAGTTTTATCCCGCGAGAGCAGCATCCTAATGTGTGGCCATGACTTAGTGATGCAGAGAGTATAGCCTATTTAAAGTATAATTAAGGACACTTTTTTAGACGAAAATCAAAATACATATAGCCTATAGCTATATATCTTTGCATGTTTCCCTTCTACGTTGCTTCTACTTTGATGCTGCTGCTGTTTCCATGCAGACAGAAGCTTGCTTTGTCCTGCAGACGGTCCGGAACTTTGTTGTTGTCAACAAATCACAAAAAAAAAACAATGTGTGTGGGGTGAGGCAGCATTTTAGCCAATCACAGCACAGCCATCTCCAGCAGTTTCATAATGAACCAATATAGTGGAGGTGAGATTCTGGGGGGAACAAAATGTACTTTCTGTAGAAGTACTGTCTGGGTGGACAAATTGCAATAAAAGGGCCCTAATTAATGGTCTTGTACAACGCCCACAGAAAAAAATAAAATACAAAAAAAGAGGAAAATAAATAGCAGTTCTTAGAATAGCATACGAACGGAAACATGCTCAAGTGTTGAGGCTCTAAAAAATACAGTAGAACTCTCAAAGAAATGCTACACCCACGGCATAAACATAAACTCTGAGCTCGCGCTCTAACTTTATGAAAACCGCTATAGCCTTACTGACCCTACAGCCAACACATAAGCCGAGAGTGAATACGAATGAAAACGTCCCAAGATACTGTATATATCGCCATGGAAGTCAAATGCAGAAAAAACAACAACAACTGGGCACTCCCGGACCCGGTTCACACACACACACAAAAAAGAAGCCAAACCAAAACAAAAAGAGAAAAAGACAATTCTGATAGGAATGCATGTACTACTCCGATCCAAATAAGTAACAGTGACTTAAACAGAACCCTTTTCTCAGTGCAACACCGTTCCATTTATTTCAGCCTGCAACGTCAGCACCGAAACCTTCCTCCAGGATTTACGTCGCATGGATGACACTGACAACCACTGCAGTAGCTACCGCTGTCAGCTGTACTGTATACAGCACTACGACATCAGTAACCCGCCATAGTAGTGATCCCATCATTTGCGGGCAACCACTGCCTTTTGCGTTGACTTAAACCATTCTGTAATGCACTTGCGGTGTTTCAACTTTCATCGAAAGTTGAAATACCACAACTTTCGATGGACGACGCAACTTTGGTGAGTGGCACGCTATGAGCCGTGAACGCCTGCCATTTTTGGTGGAGAATGCAAGTATGCAGCACAAATCTTTCAGCATGTTCTTTCGAAGCGAATGTTCTGTAGAATCTACAGTACAGCGTCAAGTCGAAACGGGTTAATTGCGGCACAAACCCGCAAGCGGTTCGAATATACATGAAGGATAGCGACGGAGCGTTTCTGGGGATACGCAGAGAGGACACGCACACGCTCTCCTCACTCTTTGTGGAATGTAGCCTGTGTGACTCACTCCAATAATGAGGGCGAAGGAGGTTAGGCAGAAGAGATCATAGCCATGCATGTAGGAAGACCCCGGGGACCCTGGTGGGGGCACAGAGTTTTTGCCACTGGATTTACACCCTGCGTTCTGAAAACATCAGATCTGCTGTAACGGATAGGCTTTTTTCCCCCCTCTCTCTTTCCCCCCACGCGAAAATGTCACACAATGGCATGAACTCAGGCTATAGTTGTAGGGTGTTGGCGACCCAACATGTATTCCGCCGCCCAGAGGCGGATGTAACATTTCCCAATTGGGGGGGCAGGAGAAAATGGTATTGGGGCGGCTTCATCGCCTGTGGCGCAAAGCGACACAGGCGATGAAGCCGCACCCATACCATTTTCATTTACATGACTTTTATTAGGCAAGTACAGCATCAATAACAACATCACTTGTTGTTGAAGTTGCAACAGACACGCAGCATGCATAAAGCTAAACGTCAAGAGTCAATGATGAAATGCTGTTGGTTTAGTGGGGCCACAACTGTCATTAGTTGTAGTGTAGTAACAGTAGTGGTGTTTCAAATCATTTTAAATATAAGCACTTTAATTTGAAATATCTTGGGTCGTTTTGCATGCCATCATGTTTGGTGGGGCAGTATGGGCATTTAGGGGGGCATTGTCCCCCTAAATGCCCATGCCTAGATTCGCCCCTGCCATGCGATAATGTCACACGATGGCATGGGCTCAGGCTACAGTCGCGGGGTGTTGGCGACCGAACACATATTCCGCCACAGACGTGTGTCATCGCGCGGAGTATGAGACTCATTAGGCACGCCAACAAATGAGTGGAAACCTTGAGAGGTTGCGGCTCGAGGCGGCCAAAGGTGTTTGACGACGCGCCCCGCGGTGGCAGCTAGACGAGGAAAGGAGATACATAATTCATAGTTCCATGGAGAGAAAAAAGAAAGAGAACCAAACGAAAAGAAAAAAAAGGAGATTAAATGAATCCGCCTCTTGTCCTGTGAATGTTTTTCACCGTAGGGCCTATAGCTCGGAAGCGCGTTCGTCAAATTGAAGCTCATTATGAAAGGCCTCCCTTGTTCACTGTCTTACAGGACATTTTTTTCATGTTCTTTTTTTTTTCAGAACACAAGGGACTGCAGGGAGGACCCTTGTGGATTTATTCCTCCCGGTTCTTTTTTTAGCAAAGCGGCGGCGGCAGAAAGACTGCGCTGCTGATCATCATTAAAAAAAAGAAAAAAGAAAAAAAGAGAATGCTCAGACAATGAGGAGTCCCTCCTCAATCTGACCTCGTCCAATAGGCACGTTAGAAAAGGAAAGCTTGACGGAAAAAGCTTGACCTGCATAGCAACAGTTGCTAAACGATTTTGGACTGGCATTGGACAGTGACTAAACTCCGCCCCCAAAGGGTGGAGTTCTGAGAAGGGCCCATCCTCACATCCAATGACAGCCAGAGAAGAGCAGGCAGGACCACGTAACCTCAAGGCACTGTGCGGTGGTGGTCGCCACATGGCCCCTGAGTAACTCATCTACACAGGGTTCATTTCCGACTCAAGCGTTGAGTGTTGAGGGTAATTAATAACATTATGCTCTGTAATTACCTTCCATGTGTCCCCCAACAGCCCAGGGGAACGGGACTGCAGCTAATGGGAGTAATGCTTCAGGTTTTCCAGAGCAGCCGCACACTGGCCACACAGTGTCTAATACTGACCCATTTATGTTGAGCAGGAATAAACTTTGCCTAGCAACTAAAACCGTACTTAAAACCGCACTGTGATTCTCGTGTTTGTCCAGGAAAAAAAAAAAAAAAAAATAACAAGAACAATTCTGCGACCATGCAGGTGCGTGCCAAACGTGTGCGTTTAATTAAAAAACTTTCTACTGTAGCTATCAGACACAGACAAAGCTCCTCTGGAGAAAAAAGATACTTAACCCGTCCCTTCCACACCCCGCCACATTTGTCTCACCCTGCCTTCAGCTTTAATAAAGGGACATATAAGGTTAGCCAGGGGAATTTGCCTTCCCTGAACCTCATTATTATGGTGCAAGTTGAGCCAAGCACCGCAGCAGAGAGAGAGAGAGCGAAGCCAAGGATACCATCACATTTTAATTGAACAGATCATCCCCTCTTCTCCTATTCCCAGCCAGGGGTTTGCGTTTCTTCCTTTGCTTTCATCCTGAAGACTTTTTTTTTTGAGGGGCGGGAGACCACAGACAGTCAGTGGTTGTTGTTTGCCTCCTTTGTTAAAAGTGGGCCTGTAAAGCTCTTTGAAAGTAAACTGGGCTGATCTAGACATGGGCATGGGGGAGCAATGCCCCCCTAAATGCCCTGGCTGCCCCACCAAACACGATGGAATGCAAAACAACCCGAGATATTTCAAATTAAAGTGTTTATATTTAAAATGAATTGATTTGAACACTACTACTGCTACTAGCTACAGCTGTCTCACCACTAAACCAACAGCATTTCATCATTGAAAACAGAAAACTCTCTGGGTCAAACCTTTAGCTTTATCCATGCTGCGTGTCTGTTGCAACTTCAACAACAACTGATGATATTATTGTGGCTTTACTCCCCCCCCCCCAATTGGGAAATGATATATCCGCCCCTGTTGGGCTCATGCAGTTGAGTTGAATCATCGTTTTATAAAATGAGGAAGAGAGAGAATAACTCATATTGATGCAGTGTTGTGGTGTTGGGAAACATTCTACAATGAACCCAGGCTACACAAACATATCAATAGTGTTTCATTAGAGGAATTGGCATCTGTTGTTTTCATTCAGTGCATGCGCGCAACAATGCTGAAAGTCAACTTCTCGTTTGAAGAGAGGAAAACAACATTTCCCTTTATTGTGCTTCCTTGATGCTAAAGAATTTCTCATCAAGGTTAATGATGCCGTTGTTTGTGTTATTTCATCATCTCGAGCAAATTCCTCCCGTTTGAGCAGCAAAAAGGTCAAATTCATCATCAAGTTTCCCCCTCCCTCCGCCTGGATTTTAGACTAATTAGGCATTCTGAACTCCCCTGCTGTATCCATGCTGTTAGATTAATCAGAGTTGTATAACCAGGAGATAACAAGGATAATGTCAACTGAAGAATGATAATAAGCAATTCATTCAGTTAAAAGGAGTTGGCCGACTACATGGTAGGCTCTAGGTTATTATGTGTTATGCTTGTCTGTTTTGTTTTCATGTATTTTGCTTTTACCTTTCTTCACTGATGTCTTTCTAATTGGTGTCTAACCTGTGGGAAACCTTATAAAAACAGGTCAAAGTTGTGCAACTAGTCACAACATGCAAAGATTTCACTATGCTTTATGTAGCATGTGATATGTCTAACTAGGTGGTTTTCATGATGCTGAATCCATTAAAAAACACATTGGGAAAACTGACATAGCACTTGCCCAATGAGCTGACAACACATTTATGATGATGGGTGTTACAGGGACTTGTCCTACCTTAATTCTAGTTGCCAGCATGGGGACAGTGTTGAGACGCACAATTCAAAGGTCCATGTATAGAATCCAGTATAAACAAACTCCAAACCTTCAGCTTCACTGTGTGTGTAATTAGTGTAAATGTAAATATACACTGTTCAATATAATGTAACAAAAACGGTTCTCTTCTCATTTCTTTATTTCTATTGTTTTACTTGTCAGCTATTGTGGTCAAAAACTGTTTTGTTTTGCTGCTGTCCTCATTTACACATGTGTGCGCGTCCAAACCTGTCCCTCTCTCACTCTTCCCTAATCAACAGGTTCCATCCTGCTGTGAGAGGTGAAGGCCTACGGTAGTTCATTGCCCAGACAGCGGGGAGCAGCAAAAGTGTCCAAGCAAACCATTAGATAAAATAGAAAATTTGAAACTAAATTGGCAAAGAAATAACTAAACAATGGGTATGGTTGTCTTTAGCCCAAATAGTGTTTTCTGCACAAAAGTCGTGCTTGGAATGGATTCAGCATTATGAAAACCCCAGTTGCCTGATGAAATATTGCATGTTTTGCCTTCTATACAGCAGATTGTGAATAATACCCAAACCTTGACCTGTTTTTATGAGGTCTCCCAAGGGAGTTGAATTTCAATCTTTCAGTGTCATGTTATTAGACCCCATTAGAAACACATTGGTGAAGAAATTTCTTGGTAAAAAATTTACATAATGTTCTCTTAGTATGAAGGTGTCTGTGATGAAGGGCAGGGTTCATCTTACTTCATCCAAAACCCCTACGTTGTTTCTTATAGCTCTTCGGTCAATAACCAGACCATAAAAGTGGGAAAAGCAGTGTCTCTGAGAGCAGAATTCAGAACTCAACAACTTTACATATTGTACTTTGCCTTTCGAAATTTACGGCAACTCTGCACTGTTGCTCAACCTCTGCTATATGGCAAATAACAATAACATAAACCCAAGTAAGATGAATGGCCTTCACCACACTACACCGAGTCAGACAGCATATCAACTCATCTCACTGAGCCGAGCCCTACCAGATACGCCATATAAATAGTGTTTACAATTCCTTTCGTTAGTGTGCTTGTGTCCCGTTTGATTTATCGCTAATGGGGCCCGGCACTGGAAAAACCACAGCTCTGTGTGACATTGCCAGGGGTGATAATGATCAATCCTGCCCTGATCTCCTAGGGTTCCACATTTCGCCGGGATGTTTATGGATGGTGCGATGAAGGCACCACAGTCCACCTGGGCTGCTTCGCATGTGGATGGAAATTGATGGAGCCTGATGTGACGCCTTGGAAACAATGAACCGTTACCTACCTGGAGGAACGGAGGGGGAAGGAGAGGAGCCTTGCGAGAGTGCCATGGTAGAAACATAATGAGGGCTGTGGGGTCATGTTCAAGGCCGCCCCGGCTTCTATTATGTTGCTTTCAGTAATCGTTGCACCTATTATACAGTCGCCTAGTGGCACCCTAGAGGGTTTGGTGAAACAATGATTGGCACCTAACTGTCAGAAATGGTTTGTGCTATACCGGGAAGTGACGTGTGATGTAATATTTGTACATCGTAATCAGTGTTTGTGATACAAATCACGGCTAAGATTGCGGCCTAAAGACTTGGTGCTATATTTTGGTCATTTTATTTTGAAGATTGAGGCTGAAAAGGAAAGCTGTAGCTTTCTGAACCAGTCAGGGTCGCATGCCTTCTGGCGATATACTCTGTTCCATTTCTGCTACAAGTGAAACACATGGATTTGTTTATACTGGTCAGACAGATGGCCAGCTCTACCAGTTTCATTTCACTGTGTCTTCAAATAACCTTACAATAACAACATAATATTGACCCTGCTATTTTTGTAAGGTCCTCACACAAGGACAACTAAAAGCACGGCAGGTCAACTCAAAAGGCTTTTATAAAACTAAAAGTAAAATTGCCTCAAACAGATGAAAATAGACAGAGACACAGGTGAACAAAAAAACAACAACAAGTCAACGGAGGATAAACAGGCAGTGTTGTTTCTAAGCAATTTGGAGCCCCAGGCAAGATTTTCCCAAGGGATAAAAATATTAACTAGTATTTTTAGAACAAAATATGTTCTTAAAAAGAACATATTTTGTGTTTTAAATGTTCAATCCTAGTTATAGAGGTCAAGTATAGGCTAATGCATTTATATATATGAGGCTTATTAGCCTGGGATACAGGCTAATAACCACAGGGGTGGTCACCCCTGTGCCCCCCCCCCCTCATGGCGCCCCAGGCAACCGCCTACTCTGCCTAATGGCAAAAAAGCCCCTGCAAACGGGACAAAGGAGGAGTAGGATTAACAGTAGTAATTAACAGGGACACAGGCACATTCAAACATGGGGCGAACGTATATGTATATATATATTTTTGTAATTATTATTTTTCCTACTAGACCCCTGCAAAAACTAAAGTTGTCCTTTAAAAGCTTTTTTTTCACAGTATAATTGTATGGAGTAGATTTGCCACTCAGTCACTGTGAGGGCGGAGGACCCGCCCCATGTGCATACTCTCCACGGCTAATTAAGGAGCAGGCAGTGACACGTATAATAGTATGCGGCACTCAGTGTGACCGTGGCATTCCTTCTTGCCAGTGCAAGTAGCCTGGAACAAGTCCTGTAATAAGCAACATGCCCAGGATATAATATTGATATATAATTGCACCCTTCCTTAACCAATTTAGGCCTAACCTAGGTTAGGAATAAAAAAATATTATTTTTTGAATACTGTACATACTGTACAGCAGTGGTTTTCAACCTTCTTCATACCAGGCCCCACCATTTATTCAGCATTTTAGCCACGGAGGACCACCTTTGATGTTGAGTTTAATCTCTCGGACCCAAAAGTATGTTTTTGTCCACAATTTAGGAGAGATAAACTGACAAAACGTTGGTCAAAATAACAATTCTTCTACATTTTCTAAATGTGTAGATTCTTGAAAATGAAGTAATTCAGACGTTCAATATAATTTAACTCTTGAGAGTGTAACGCTCTCAAGAGTAAAGTTACAGATCTATAAGGGTTCTAAGGCTATTGGTTAACAACTGTCCATCATTTAGCTGAGGACCAACTGGAATCCTCTCAGGGACCACTGGTGATCCCCGGACCACCTGTTGAAAACCACTGCTGTACAGAATCCAAAAATGGATTCCCGACCTGAAAGGGTTAAAGCCCACCATCTGCTAATTGACGCTGTTAGCGAAATGTTGGCGCAACATAACTTTAAATAAGCCTATTATATTGCTCCCTAAAGTGTTGGGTTGCTAGCACATTTGGACCATGCGTTCTTTGGATACTAAACTCCGCAGCTTTGATTTCGGTGCTTATCCTAAGGCTAGGTAACTTTAATAACTATAGTTTATTCGAGCAAAACGGCCGGATCTGCTCCCGTTATTTTATTACAACATTGCATCATAGAATTATCTGTGCAGGCTCCATTTACCAGCATGGCTTCCAATGCTTTTAGGTTAGTGTATCTCGCCCTGACAGTTTTCATGCTGAAGTAGGACCCTCGTGGCACAGCTGGCTCTTACCGTATGAAATGACATTTGTCCAAGCCTCTGATTGCATTACTGTGAGATATAAGTGCCTGTACACGTTGCATGCGCTGCATAGGTTAATCATGCTCTTAGTTGTCATTGTAGTTTTGACCCCGTACCCTTTGGCTGACTGTAAATGGAAAACTTGCACAAAGAACGCATTAGACCAAGAGTGACCAAACTTGTCCATGCCAAAAAGACCCGAGTCCTCTAGGCTATCCAGCACTGAAGCTGCCATGCCGGTGAAAAATGGTCCGGGATGCACTTCCGCTTGCTCGAGCTGTTATAGTAATGGTATTTCCGGGCAGTATTATGGGTGCTTCAAAACGCCACGGAGCAACTTGTATTGAAAAGAATAGCAAGAGGTGGGGCTGTTGCTCCAGTCTGACTTCTGTGTAAGTTCAAAGAAAAATACTTTAGTTTAGTTTAGTTTAGTTTAGTTTAGTTTAGTTTAGTTTAGTTTAGTTTAGTTTAGTTTAGTTTAGTTTAGTTTAGTTTAGTTTAGTTTAGTTTAGTTTAGTTTAGTTTAGTTTAGTTTAGATATTCCTTGACAAGGATACCTGACAATACATACTGTAGGTCTAGATTTTCGTCACGGCTAAAGCCCTTATCCCTTAACTTCCTTCCATTTTTAAAATATTAAAAAATAATTTTCACTAGTTAAAATGGTCAGTCTACAAGCTCACAGCGTGTCAATAGATTGGTACGTTGAACTATTCCAAAATGTTTATCGAAATAGTAAAACAAGGATAAGGGGTTTAGCATGTGACGAGAATGGAGCCCAAAAGCTATTCAAAAGTGACACTATTCAAAAGCTACTGGCCCAAAAAGGTGTAGGCTGAAGCTATAGAGAGGGTAGAGGTAAGGGTAGTTGGTGGGTGGTGGGCTAACCCAGGGGTTTTCAACCTTTTTTTTTTATCCCAGGGACCACCATTTATTCAGGATTTGAGCCACGGACCACCATTTGAGGATATTTATTTTGCTTTTGTCCACAATACCAGGCTGGATTTGGGGAAACAAAACAGTCAAACATACATTCCAAAATGCCTAATTCAGATGAAGAACATTTTAACTCTTGAGAGTGTGAAAATGAAACCAAATGGACCCGCAAGGGTCCATTTGGTTTCATTTTCACGTTCTCAAGAGTTACATCTGGTTAACCAACATAGCTGGGGACCACCTGGAACCCTCTCAAGGACCACTGGTGGTCCTCCGACCACTGGTTGAAACCTATTATGTTATTTATTTTAACCTCTATTGTATTTTTAGTTGTATTGTATTTGTTCTATTAGGACCCCAGGAAGACTAGAGGCTCAGGCATGTGTGTCTAATAGGGATCCTTTAATAAACACAAACATGAACCTATTTCACTTACACAACCCGGCCAGTGCTGTGTAAAACCTGACCGATGCATCGCAAGGCGACACTTTGTCAGCGCGATAACCCTGTCAGCACCAGGGAAGCTCATAAGATGACGCGAAATGACGACGTGAAACAACAGAATCATCTTATCAAGGTTAGCTGACATGCAGCCAAATAAAAGAGGCTGCCATCTGAGCATGCAGGTCAATCAACCTGCCAGATGATAGCTCACAAGAATAACTGTTGCTATATTCATGTGTAGCAATGCAGTATCGTTGCCGGACACCTGCTGCAATCCTATGAGAAAATACAAGCACAGTGAGAAAGCAACTTCAAAAGAGACCATGGATTTGTGTCAAGGATTCTAATCGGAAATGGCATTATCCAGGCTCCAGGCTCCTATGTGGAATGTCTTATCAGGGACCAGCTCACACAGCTCAGCAAAACAAGTTAGAATTCCGCTGGAGAGTGCCGACCGTTCCTGTCTGGACCATAAGTCAAACTCTGTCCTGAATTCTGTAGCTTCTGTTAAAACAAGACGAAACAAATTGTACAGAATTGTGGCTTGTTCTTTTGTCTGTTTGTTTGTTTTCAAAGATATTTGAATACACAGTTTACGGTGTGCTGTGGGGTCATAGCTTGTTTTTCCGATGCCAAACTGATTCTATGCGGATCTGATCTCAAATTCCATAGATTCACATTTTCCTTTGACTGCTGTGAGATCTCAGCATTTCCCCAGTCCTCGGGGACAGTGCTCGCTGTCTAGCCTTAAGGCAGATTTATTCTTTTGCATAATGTTCTTTGGCTTTTCAAAATGTGCCACTCAGAGAAAGGGGCTTTCTGGGTAAGCAGCTGTGCCCAGAGAGCCCATAAAAAAGGAGAAAAAAAGAGAAAATAAAACTATGGCGACATGCAAATCTCCAAATACTGAGACGTACAACATGTTGTGCACAGGACCTGTGTGGCGATCAACTGCCAACTGGTTGAGCAAGGAAGGGTATCCCTGCTGCTATGCACTGCTGCGAACAGTGACACACAGGCACACAAACACACTTCAGAAAATGTATCTGTATTGCATCACTTTAAGCTCTGAAACTTCAACTTCAACCATATTTATGATATGTAGGCTTATTATTCGAATAATAAGTCTACATTTTATTACCAAAAACAAAATACGGGAAGATATCTAAATGTCAATTATCACATACTAGGAAGATTAATCTTTTCTCCATTTTGAAATGGTTGACCTACTTTATTTATTTATGTATAATTATTAAATCAATATCAAGTGAGCACACTGCTCAACCAGTGGCGCTACATTCAATAGAATAAAGAAAAATAGCTGATGTAATACAGAAAACTTAAAGCTACTGTATATGGGGCAACTCTGAGAAACAAGCAAACATGAACTGAAAGTAATCTAAACACAATAACAGCACTAATTGTTGCTAACAAAGCAGCACCATGAAATTATACTAAAGGTGAATGAATACACAACTCAAGCATAATTGAATGTAACCTCCTTACTACCGAGGCAGAGAAAGATCTATATTGCTAAGGGTGCTCTAAACTTTTCAAGTCCCAGGGTGCCTGATGTGGCAATAGTGCCCTGTACAGTGGTACACATGGTATGAGGAACACGACAACAGCTGTGAACAATCAATGCTTAAATATGACATGACAGCACTCTGTGCCCTATGCCTTTCATGGCCGCCTCAATGCTTTTCCAATGGATGTGATGTGGTTTGACTAAAAGACTTGTTTGGTGTTTGATCATTGTTCAAACGACATGGCTTCCATTGGAAAAGCATTGAGGCTGGCATGAAACAGGGACAGAGAACAGGACATTTTTTTATGTATATGGGGCCCATGTTGTCAAGGTAGGTATGTAGGTAGATACCATGGGTCTCGGTTTGACCCAGGGTATGGCGCTGCTGAACTGATCACCGGATTGTGATTTATGGGGCTTTGTTTACAAACTGCACCGCTAGTAACTCGCTATTGATACCTAATAATTGGAAACGGAGGTCACCCATTACTGTCTCGGATTCGAAAGCACTCGCGGCCCATTGTGCAGAACTCGCTTATTGGCGCCTTTCATGCCAAAGGTAATGATATGACCCTCCCTTTAATGGAACTTAATAAATTAGTCTTTATAGGGCGCGGGTGCTTTATTGTTTGCTTGGAGATCCTCCCTTGCCGCTCGGCTCCCATGGGGAGGCGTCGATGTTGATGCGAAAACAAAAGCTTCTTGCCCTGCTGACGCCAAACAAACTGGTATCAGACGCAACCTTCTGCTCCGCCTGCGGGGACCTGCTGGGAATAACAGCTGTCAGTCCAAACAGATAGAGGACAGGACAAGCGAGTCGCCCGGTTCACAAACTGTTACATTCAGATGAATCAGTGATGAATATTCAACCATATAATTGGTGATAATAATAAGGGTAATAATAATAATGGATCGCATTTCTATGCACTACGTCAGGGGTTTTCAAACTTTTTCATCTCAAGGACCAACGTTTATTCAGGATCTGAGCCACGGACCACCATTTGATGACATTTTAGCCCCACAGACCCGAAATCTAAAGATTTATTTTGCTTTTGTCCACAATTCCAGGCTAGATTTCGGGAAACAAAACAAGCAAAACATACATTCCAAAATGGCTAATTCAGATGATGAATATTTTAACTCTTGAGAGTGTAAAAATGAAACCAAATGGACCATTTGGTTTCATTTTTACGTTCTCAAGAGTTACATCTGGTTAACCAACTTAGCTGGGGACCACCTGGAACCCTCTCAAGGACCACTGGTGGTCCCCGGACCACTGGATGAAAACCCCTGCACTACGTATATGTAACGCCCGGGATTCGAACCCGGGTCTCCCACGTGAAAGTCCAACATCTTAACCACTAGACCAAGAGGACATCCCCTTGGTCCGGGGGCAGATATTGGTTTTTCGAGGCCATCACGGCAGAGGCTGTAGCCACCTGCTACACTCACCTCCCTTTTGACCTCCTTCCACGGGGAAACCCGATCCGGGTCACGGCACCAATGTAACGCCCGGGATTCGAACCCGGGTCTCCCGCGTGAAAGTCCAACATCTTAACCACAAGACCAAGAGGACATCCCCTTGGTCCGGGGGAAGATATTGGTTTTTCGAGGCCATCACGACAGAGGCTGTAGCCACCTGCTACATATATACTCAAAGCGCTTTACAATGGTCCATTCATACATACATTGGGAAGTACAGCGGTAAACAGTCAACGCCAGTGTCCCCACTTCCACATTCACACACCAGTGGTGGCAACCACTGGAGGCAAGGTGGGGTTCAGTGTCTTGCCCAAGGACACTTCGACATGTAGACAGGAGGAGCCGGGATTCGAACTGCCGACCATCGTTGGATCATTGGCCGACCTGCTCTACCTCCTGAGCCACAGCCGCCCCATGATGATGACGATGGCTGAAGGCGTTTGTAAAGACTGTAGATTCATAGACTGTAGAGTCATACGCTGTACATGCAGAGTCACTAGCAAGTGTGGAAATGCAAGGAGTGCATGTGACGTGTTCAATTAACGGCATGATTACATTAATGGGTGCATTTTTGAGCGGTGCCTCCGCTCCATTATGGAGCTGTGTCCGTCCATATGTCTGTATGTCTGTCCAAACACGAAAAAGCACACCTAAAGCGGCCGGTAGACGAAAGCACAGAGTAAAGCACAGAGTACAATACAATATGAGCCCTGGTGCTATCTGGATGTTCCGGGGACCCCGGAGATGTCCGTGGGTTCCCATTTCACAAAGATTTTTTTTGCCCCTTTATTGATGGATAGTGTAGACAGACAGGAAAAGAGAGAGAGAGATGCAGCAAAGGTCATCTTGAGCAGGAATCGAACACACAACTATAAATTGTATGTGGCAAGCGCCGGGACCACTAGGCCAGTGGGTGCCACCACGGAGGGTGATCTTTATTTAGAGATAAAGTACACTCACTTCTGTAACAATTAAGGTTTAGTTAGATGGAGCTGCCTAATTTAAGTAGCAATGTTTTGTATTCGGCCTGCATCCTCCGCTACTTCATCACAATAAACGGCCTGCGATACAGACGATGATGCCCTTCTGTTGAGACAAGCTGTTGTGAGTGGGTCATTTAGGACCCGGTAAAGAGGATATGATGAACCGGCCCGATCTCCTAACTCAGGGGTTTTCAACAGGCGGTCCGCGGACCACCAGTGGTCTTTGAGAGGATTTCAGGTCTTTGGGGCTAAAATGTCATCAAATGGTGGTCCGTGGCTCATATGCTGAATAAATGGTGGTCCCTGGAGTCAAAAAGGTTGAAAACCCCTGTCCTAACTCACATTTTAGTGGTGTTCAGTTCATGCAACCAAAAGGCGAGCTCATACCCAGCGATTCTATACGCCGGAAATTACAATTACAATTGCAATTTTGAAATGTTGCAGATGCTCTTATCCAGATTGACGTGCTTGTGCAAGGACAGAATGATTGCCTGAGCCTTTGCCAAAAAAAAAAAAAGGGTAAACGGTCATGTACAGTTAAGAGTAATATGAATGTTCGGCCAGTTTTACAGTACTTAGGAGACTAAATAAGCAATACTAAGCTACATAGTCATCAATAAGCGAGTGCAAATGTGAAGACAATACCAATCCTGTCTGACTGTCTGAGCTGTAGCCGACATGTTAGAGGCACAACGGGGTGAAGGGAGATGGAATAGCTCTCTGTCTATGGGTGATGAGGTAAGGTTGCTAATGAGAGGGCTGAAGAGAATGATTGCGGAGTGAATCCACTCTACTGTCCCCGACTGATAGAGGCAGGTCATTCATTCCACAGCTTGGGAGCCAACGGTTGGCTAGGGCGTTGTTGTTGTTGTTTTAGGAGAGAGAGATAGATGACCGGTAGGTCACAGTGTGCAGGTTTGAGAAAGGACTGTCGGGGCAAAACTGGGCAGGGCAAGGCAGAAGAGAGCTGTAGTTCCAATAGTTACTCAAATCTTTCAGTTTTGAGACTCGTTTGTTTAGAATACTCAAGTATAAAGACATCTTCCTAGCCGCTTTATACAGATTCTTGCTTAAATGAAGCAAAATGCCAAAATGTGAATGAATGGACGAATTAAAGAACGAGTCAGTCAGTCAGTCAGTCAGTCAGTCAGTCAGTCAGTCAGTCAGTAAATGTTTTCCCTAAGCTGGCCTTCTTGCTTTGTATTAGCTGCGTACTTGCGTGCATGTGTGCGTGTGACTAGTGTGAATGAGTACCATTCTGTTTGAGCTTGACAATTTCAAGGACATGGAGTGGAGAGAATGCATTGTTTCCTTTGCCTCTCCTTTGCCTCTCCTCTCAGGGAACAGTCACTGTGCAACGCACTGGGAATATTTACTTCCCATTGGTCAAATATCTGAACACAGCCCCACTCACCCACCCAAGTCAAAGATAGTAGATAGACATAGGCCTATAGATTGACCTACTCAATGAGAGACCTTTTTGTGTGTCCTAGAGTTGGAGATAAGGGAACAAAAAAGTTGTTATATGCAATCTTGGCAAAGAAAACGACAAACTCGCAGGACTCAAAGTAACACAGACAGCACAGCTGTTTTGCAAATGGAGCACGAGCACTACTATATGTGCTTATCCCTCCGGCAGTCCAGGTTTTGAGTCAGATAACACAGCACTAGGTCGTACGTATGTGTTGTGTTGTGTTTATTCGGTTCCAACACAGCTAAGCCTCCGTCGATACTATAGTGAAAACATGTCCGCCGACTGCGAGTGCATCACCCTCAACCCCCGCGAATAAATAAACACTTGAAAATGAAGTGGGAGAAAAACTGAAGGTTGCAGGCAGCCCTCACCTGACACTTCATCAACTATGAATGCATGCTATACGGTGGGGTATTCAAGAAAGACCCGCACACACAGCACCTGACCCTGTGTCAATGCCATGTGATCGATAAAACCACCCTGCAACTTTAACCATTTCGTCGCAGACAGAAAGCACCCCGCCGGATCTTCGCCCCCCCAAAAAATATATACAGTATCTCGAATTCTAATATGAACCAGATTGTGAACTGTGTGTGTGAGCGTGCACACATGCATGTGCATCGGTGCACATCGGGGACAGTGGGCCGCGAGGCAGACCTCATATGTCTGCCAATTCCCTTTTGAAAACGTCGCGCCGCGTTGAATGTCAGGCCTCCTGCCGTGATTGATTATGTTGCCTTTTACCCAAGCCCTCCCAAACCTGGTGGCAGGGGCTGATGTAACATTTTCCAATTGGGGGGGGGCAGGAGAAAATAGTATTGGGGCGGCTTCATCGCCCGTGGCGGGAAGCAACACGGGCGATGAAGCCGCACCCATAACATTTTCGGTTACAGGACTTTTATTCGGCATTACGCATCAGTAATAACATCAGTTGTTGCTGAAGTTGCAACAGACACGCAGCATGCATAAAGCTAAAGGTCTGACTCAGAGTTTTCTGTTTTCAATGATGAAATGCTGTTGGTTTAGTGGTGCCACACCTGTAGTAATTTTAAATATAAGCACTTCAAATTGAAATAACTTTGGGTTGTTTTGCATGCCATCTTGTTTGGTGGGGCAGACTGGGCATTTAGGGGGGCATTGCCCCCCTCCATGCCCATGCCTATATCCGCCCCTGCCTGGTGTAAGGTGTGACCGCCGGCATGGACGGCGCCAGGGGGGGGCTAGCAGGGGCTCTAGCCCCCCCTGCTGGAGGCTTAGCCCCCCCTAAGCCCCCCCTGGCCAAAAACATGACTGTGATGAAAAATATTCAGGGAATAAATAAAATATATGGAAGACCAAACTGACTGACTTTCATGTAAATCATTGCTATAAAATCATGATACTTATTATTTTTGGAATGATGTATAATACTGAAATAATCCATTTCTCAGAATTCTCACCACCTGTCATTTTCGCCCGCACGGTCACGTACGCAATACGCATTGCAATTCTCCAATCAACAGAGCTTTGTCTCTGCTGAGTATAAACAGAGTTACGACAACTCCGTCCACTTCATGGGGCCAGT
The DNA here is from genome assembly GCA_039105355.1 of Benthosema pterotum. NCBI lineage: Eukaryota > Metazoa > Chordata > Actinopteri > Myctophiformes > Myctophidae > Benthosema > Benthosema pterotum. The sequence goes on along the minus strand of CM076985.1, from coordinate 17,380,417 downwards.
CCAGCGGCGGCAGTTTGCCCCTAATCGTGCTGCATTAACAGAGCTCGAGCGCTCCGTTTCTGACCCCTTAATGTCGCAACTCTTCTACTAGATGGGCCCTTATAGAGTAATGATGGTTCTGACTTCCGCGATGGGCTACTGTGTTGTTGTTTTCTGCAGTATGCGCGAAATAGTTTTATTAACACTGGCAGCCTGCCTGCCTGAGCGAAGCCTGTCCAGAGGGGAAAGGAGCCGGCCGTTTGTGTGTGTGTGTGTTTGTGTGCGAGAGAATCAGCGTATTTTTCGTCCCGTTCGCAACGAAATCTATGTAGAAGAGCCACCATTGGACTGACCCCATGAAGTGAAGGGAGTTTGGTAAGTCGGTCTACACATAGCCTCGATCCCCTGGCTCTCATCCGCGCTGGTCTACACATCTAGTGGAAGAGGTGCGACATTGAGGTGTCCGAATTTGAATGGCCTCAATAGGGACAAACCGTAATAGTTCTATTGGCTGCAGCGACGTGTGTGTGTAGTTCTGTGTACTGCTCAAATGATCAACTAACGTGGGCTTTGGGCGAAGAAACCCTGCGTGAACGTTCTGATCAGAATAGCCTAGTTTAGAGTAGTTCATTGTGTTCACCTGGCGCTAAAAGCATGCTAATAATGACTGCTAAATGTAAACAAATGTATGCTACAGAACAGGCCATCAGATATTCAAATGATAATCAGGTGGCTTTTGTTTAACTGCAAGCTATAGTGTCAATATGCATAGAGTAATTGGGGAAACAAGACGCTGAGAACAACAAATCATGACTTGTAAATCTTTTTTTTATACCAAACTGTAAATAAAAGTACCAAATGAAGAAGAAAGTTTCTGTAAAACATGCTTACAGAAAGCACAATACAACAGGCGGTAGATCATGCCCAAATCCCATTGAACCATTTTGTAAAAAAGAAAAGACGAAAGATTTAGAATTGTGGGGGGCATCTTTTTGAATCGAGAATCGAAAAAAAAAAAAAAAAACGGAAAATCGTTTTTGAATCGAATCGTGACCCAGAAAATCGATTCTGAATCGAATCGTGGGACACCCAAAGATTCACAGGCCTAATATATATATATATATATATATATATATATATATATATATATATATATATATATATATATATATATATATATATATATATATATATATATATATATATCATTGTTTTGCCGAAATTCACTAGCCCCTGCTGAAAAAAACTCAGCCCCCCCATAGCCCCCCCATGCACAAATGTCTGGAGCCGTCCCTGACCGCCGGGAGTGCCATGATGAGGGAGGGGGGTGGTCTTCTGTCTCGCAGCGTTCGTCAAACTTGTTGATTGGCTCCCTGTCCTCATCTCCCCTCTGCAGCCTCCCCTAGTGAGTATAATGAGGGATTTGGGGGGTGGTATACGCACTTGTTCCTCCGTCCCTCGGCTTCGTATCCCCCGCAGAGAGATGTTTAGAGACGCATGTTTAGAAGAAAGAAGCCGTTTTCCAGCTGAGATCAGACACGATGCTGGGGAGTCGTGTGGAGATATTCCCCCGAAGTCCTACTATGACCCCATGCATACTGGGAACCATGGGATGCTTCTGAATATTCCCATGGCAGTTACTGTATATATAGCAAAAGCTGCGCCATGGCAGAAAGTCTACGAGACAAGCCTCACTTCTGAAGACAAACTTGGCTCATTCAGCCTTCTAGATTTTGACAATGAAGAGAATTTAACGTTTGTTTTGAACACAAACACGATCACCCGTCGCTAATGTCCCAATTCAATTTCTTGGGAGTTTGGGCTTGCGATAGTACATGAACCACGTGACCAGGCTGCTCCTCAATATCACAACTCTGGCTCTGGAAAAGCATCTCCTTCATGGGCTGAGCTGAGTGCAGTATGTGTTTCAATTGCTCAATATAGCGTGACATGAGGTCGGAGGTGGTATTACATATAAACATACCACCAGTCATCACTGTGTTTGTCTGGTGACAGGAGCACAGACAAACAAGAATCCATTTTCTACTGAAATGATACACATGCGCCTATATTTTACCATATGGTAATGGATTTTTTTTGGATTATGTTGTCCTTGTTTGATCGTCAATGGTACAACTACTGTATACTGTATCTATCTACTGTAATTACCGATAGAGTTGCTTAAAGTATTCCAAAAGTAACTGAAAGTAATCAGTTACTTTTTAAATTGGGTAACCCGGATTATGCTACTGATTAGAATTTTTAGTTACGTTATCGTGTTTAACTAAGATCTAAAAACCAAAACAAATCATGATGGCAGCATCAGGCCTCTGTGAAATGCTGCTCAATTAATGCCAGCATTTTCACATTTACCAACACCAGCAAGAGGTACATAAAAAAATAATAAATAAATAAATAAATAAAAATAAACAATGTGAGCATCACAAACGTTCCTGAGCTGGTGGAGACCCGTACTCCGAGGAGCAGTTTATCTAGTTTTTTATTTAGTTTTTCAATTCCACATGTCAGAGACTGGCTCACGTTTGTTATTATTTTTCCTTGCCACATTCACCGGCATGAAGCGGAAGAAGTGTATCTTATATGCCAAATGCAAATTTGAATAGCTAGCTATAACTTCACCACCAGTTATTCTATTTAAATTAGTTATGGGATCTCCAGCATATATGCTATACTCAGTGGTGGCACAGCAATGTATGATTTACAGTCAAGAACCCTAAATAGGTATAACGAGAAAAATATTCACAATGTGAAATTCACAGGTACACCAACATGGATAGCTAATTACAGGCCCAAGGCTGTCTCATAGAGGCAGCCAGACAAGGACAGTGTGGGGTTTTCACAACATCGCACAACTAATCGTCATGCACCCACTGAACCAATTCCCAATGCCATGGCAACAATTTGATTAGTGGCTTAAAAACACATCCTGTTAACTTAATCAGTGTTTTTATTTTATATCACGCCTTGCCTTTAGCTATACATGCCTATAGCAAATTGAATAATATTAAATTAACCCATTTTAACCTAGACACTAAACTAATGCTTAAAACACCAAAAGAGGTTACCTGTATGCTAATTTGTATGTGGTAATTTGTAATGATTTGCACCATTTTATATCAAGTATCTGTAGGTTCGCCATTAGAATGACTAACTTGACCTGCCAAAAGGTTCAAGGCAAAGGTTTCCTCAGGAATAACAACCACAGCACACACAGTATACATTCATCATACAGGTTTAAATGACTTAAAGCATGCTTATACGGATTGAGCAGTCCTAAGAAATGTAAATTAAATTACAGTTATAAATATACAAAGACAGATTGATAGACATTGCAAATAATTATGCTTCTGTACCAATTCAGACCAACAAAAATAGTATGAATATATTAGCACACACCACCAAGAGTGTGCATTTATATATCCAAGGCAATTTACATTGTGCATATTCACATTACACAGAAACCATGCAAGGCACAACCAGCACATCAGGAGCAATTTGGGGTTCGGTGTCTTGGCCAAGGACTCTTCAACCTGTACACATGACTCGAGTAGTCCGGGATTCGAACTGCCAATGCACAGATCATCGGACAAACTGCTCATATCCTGAATAAACTAACTGTGATGACAGGCTGGGGGGGGGGGATGCAAGATAAGAAACAAAAAAATATATTACCAATGAATTCTTGCTCAAATATGGCAGGACGGTGGGTATGAGATTATGAAAACAAAAAGGAAATGTGAAAATGTGAGATTAGCCACTGGCCGGTGAAAGGACACACACTAAATGGGGGACAAATTCATACAGTGTTGTGTCTGCCTGTCTGCCTGCCATGCTGTATTAATAATGGATTTATCATTGTCTTAGACATGACACACAGCAAAGCCACCAGCATAAAAACATTAAAGGTTTGTGTTGCGCTGTGTTGTGTTGTTTTGTTATCACACACGCACACAGAGATGTCTGCTTCTTTGCATAGTACTCCCGTTCAAACGTTCAAAATATCACATGAACCTTGGCCATGAATGCAGCTGTTGCTTTTATCATTGGCTGATGATTGGCTCACTATCACCCTATAGCGATGAATTGATTGGCTGAGTTAAGCACTAGTTTAAGATACTGTAACACTGAACGCAGCAAAGTGATTTGCCGGAATGACATTTACAGTATGATGATTGGCTGGGCACAGAATGTGATTCATGTTGATGTATGACGTCTCATATTATTTGCCATTGACAATGAAGGGAGAAATTAGTGTTGCCAAGTATGATGTAATTCAAACAACCAGTCATATAAATATAATATATAAGCGCCCCTCACTTCACATGGGTGTGATTTTTGAGTGTTGGGAACACTCTATCCAGGGTTTGATGAGGTCCGTGTCGTGATCTTCATATTTGGACACGGGCCACATCCATATATGGAGCTTGTCATGAGGTGTGATGGATTGACGGCAATATATGGTGGCGTGACTGACTACTGACTGACTGCAGTGCTCTGCATCTCAATAAATATATTCCATTATGCATCTGTGAATGCATGGAAGTGTCCTTGTCCCCGTCCCAGAGCTTTTGTGCGCTCCTCCATCGGTGAGAAGAATGTGTTTGCGAAGGGGTGAAAGGGTTAATGTAATATACATCATTTATAAAGCACTATTCAAATGCTCCATTCAGTAGGCTGTCGGCTCAAGGATCCACCACTCCTGAATCTGAGTCTGGTCTGGTGCAATGCAACGGGTCCTGGAACCGATGAGTGCCACCAGAGTGAGGGATGCGATGTTTCACAAGACTTCGCAGAAAACCTTGATGACCTTGGGATACATCACTGAGGCATAAGGTGCATTCATGCAACTATCTTTCATCCTGGTTTGAAACAAAGTAGTCCATGGTTATTTCTTTATTGGTTTGACACTCTTTCTTCTGCACCATTTCAGGTGAATAATTTAACACTTTTACTCCAGAATTAGCGCTCTTAAACTATGTCTCCCTGCCCCATGATATGGTTGCTCACCTTTGGAGCACACGCCAAAGTATTTGCGCAACTGACCGATGAAAGTCTCGCCGCAGATAGTCCCCCTGCTTGTTACCGACCAACCAGAACAACGACCATCGCGATGCCATACAACAACGATGTGCACTCTGTGCACCCCGTTCACTAGAATGAAGCTCATTTTCACAGCAGCCTTTGTTGCTGTTCGGAGTGATGGGTCCTTTTAACTGGTGACGTCATCCACGCGCACCTCATATCCATAGCTCTCCAACCAGATCTCCCGCTCAAAATAAAACCGATTAAAAACACTGATGAGACAATTAAAAGACAACCCGTCATGCTGTTCTACAAGAAAAGACTTGCCTAAGTCGTCCTTGCTAATAAAACTGTTAATCATGCCTCTATTGAAAACCAACAGTCTTTTTATACAGTAGGGTACATGAGTGCTTATTCAATTCTTCTATGATATTGCCTTGGGCTGCTGCACTGTACGCGGTCCTGGAGGGATCCATTCTGTGATTTCTCCTGATGGAGGCTAGTCATGGCATGTTCTTTAGCCAGATCTCTCGTGCTATGAGCTCCTGCTATTTTGTCATGTCTAGAATGTTTCTCTCTCTCAATATGGCTTAAATCATCAGGCAAACTCTGTCTCGCAGAAAACGGTTCTCCGGAGGGGTAATGTAATGGCTTTGGGTTGGTCTCCTATCTAAAGAGTTGCACACACAAGCAACCTCAGCACATAACGGCTCCTATTTGTCTAGCAATTATGCCTTTTGGGATTGAGCATGTCATTGGAAATTACAACGGGAAACGGCAAACCGTTTGGGATCAAATACTTCATTGTGGACTATATTATGAAAATATAGTCCACAAGTGCCCTTTGAACCCTCGTCCACGAAGAGTGCACTGCCAATGAGAAAATGAAATGTGTGCTGCCTTTGTAATGGAAAACAAAAAGTGACATCAACAGATATTAAGTTGCTTGATGCAAAGAAAATAATGTCTGTTATGGGATAATTGTTAAACCCCAAAGAAATATTATGTCTAATGTGTATTTTTTTTTCACAGGACAACATAGTGTCATGCTGCTCTGCAGAATTTTAATTGGGCATAACATGCAAGAGACTGTAAGTCTGGCTTTTGAATTGTTGAACTTGCTGTTTGTGAGACAGCAAAGAAGGAAATGGTGCGGTCTGTGATTTCATAACACCCAGGCAAGCACTTTTATTTGTTTCTCCTCCTTGCCTGCTCCACGCCCACAGGGTTACTTTTAGGTCGATACATTCGATACATGATACACTCTTATTATGAAACCAATGCATACTGTATATACAATACCAGTATAGCGGAGTTACAGTAATATTTGAATATCTATCCTGGTGTACCTCATGTGTGTTTGGATGTATATTTTACACCCAACCTTGTCTACATACCTGAGGTATTTTATACATGTTATGCTGACGTCACATTGACACTATGGCACTCACAAGTGATACTGAAATGTAAAGCCTCTAAAACAGGGCTGGGCAATTATTTTCCCCAAGGGGCCACATGAGATAAACAAAATATTGTGGAGGGCCAAGACTAAAGGCTGAACTAAAGTCTGCATAACATAAATTTAATTTCTTGATAAAAGTAAGAGTAAGACCAAACTTTTTGATACCAGGGGCAGCTATGGTGGTCCCCGGGGCGGTCAGAGTCAGCCAAAGGGCCGCATTTGGCCCCCGGGCTGCATAATGCCCAGGTATGCTCTAAAAGCATCACCAATCTTTTGTATGGACACGTTTATCACGCTGGACATTGATGAAGAAATCAGCGATGCCAGTATAGATGCCAGATTCCATTTGAGTGATTTCATTGCCAAATCCCATTAGCATGTTAGGAGGGGCGCTGTACCACTACTGTGTGTACATTGATGGATCTCTTGTTTTCTGATGCCTTGATTCCTGATTTTCATTCTTACAATTTACTGGCAGTGACAGTACAGAAATTGGGATGACAGGATGAAAGTGTTTAAGCCTGATTCACACGTTGTCATGTGACAGAAAATAGATTATGACAGAGTAGGCTATAGATTTAGCATTACTTTGATGCTCATGACATTTGAGTGTATGTCAGTTTTAAATGCATTTCTGTGCCTCTAAAATGGGGGTGCGAATTGACATAGACAGGCTGCATTCAAAATGAATGCCTCACAGACATCTGGAACTAATGGAAGAATAGCTTCAAGAATAAGCAATTAAGGATGGAATGCCGTGATGTTTGTATTTTTTCGGATTTTGTAGTATACATAGTAACTGATAATCTTGTAATCCGTTTTTTTTCTCAGTTTTGTATTTTGTGTGCGTGCGTGCGTGCGTGCGTGCGTGTGTGTGTGTGTGTGTGCGTGTGTGTGCACAAAATTCCTCACAATTTTCTCTAACCATTCTGACAACTCAGCGTCTCACATTTACAATAGACGCAGCGTATGGAATCTGTTTGGAAACAGATACTGTATGTTTCACAACATCAGAACAAAGACATTCAATGCCAGTGACACACACATATCCATGGAAACAACTTCCATGCACGTTACGAGCACACTGCACAATGCTTTTAGTTATGTCTCAGGCTTTTACTGCATAGGATTCCAATGCTCTGTTCAAGGAGACACTAACTGTGCATTGTTGTGTTCCACATACTGTAATATCTTATACAACCTAGATGATGGCGCTATACCTATTGGCGCAAAGTAGTTCAGTTTACTTAACCAACTCGTATAGCATGACCGGCAGGGGTGTAGTGGAGGGGGGACGCGGGGGGGCAGCGTCCCCCCACTTCTCACATCTAAAATATTTTTTGGGGCAAAAGTAGGCCTATGTTTTTTGTCCTGTCATTTACTTTTATGGATACTATCAGGCACTGTAAATAATCTTTCTCAATATGCTATACTTGTTTTTATAGCGGGTGTGTTGCGCAGGTGCACGCAAATGCGAATGTAAATGAAAGTGTGCAACAGTGCATGCACGTGTAGGGGAATTCCGCTCATTTTCAATATTTTACATCACGTTTCATGTCATTAATATACCTTAGAGATGTTGTGTGGACATGATAAAAAGTTCCCCCATTCTGTGTTTCCTAGAAATGGAGGTCTGAAAAAACATGGTGAAAAAGCATGGTGAAATACATCTTGATGACATCATCAAGATGTATTTCACCATGTTAATGAGTTTCCTTTTTTCTGAGAGTGTACAAATGGAACCAAATGGACCCGCCAGGGTCCATTTGGTTCACATTTCTGAGAGTGTACAAATGGAACCAAATGGACCCGCTAGGGTCCATTTGGTTCACATTTGTACACTCTCAGAAAAAAAAAAAAGAAAATGGGTGGAATTCCCCTTTAAGAGGCGCCCCCCCCACTTCAAGACCACTAAACCACAGACTACTTTTTTTTCTTAAAAATATAGTATAGTTTAAAACCTGGACAGCAGGGTGGTGTCTGTATAGCAAACTTGAACCACAAGGCACAGCTGAGCGCTGTCTCTAACGTTGTAAAGTTTGCTAGAGCTGACATCAGGCTCACAAATGAGACACACGACTACAGGGAGGCAGTTCTGTGTGTGTCAAAGGGGGGCGTTCAGTATGCAGATCAGAAGCAGATGGGGGCAGGTCTTTAGCAACACAATCTGCATCTTGAATCACGTGCGGCCTCAGAGTGCCATAGCTGCAACATCCAATTTGCACGAGTCCCTCAGGTAGCAGTTGGAGCGACACTTGCTTCAGCACCAAGGACAGCACCTGCAGTCACTTTCAGGACCATAGCCAGCAGCTGCAGTCACTTCAGGACCATAGACAGCAGCCGCAGTCACTTCAGCACCAAGGACAGCACCTACAGTCACTTCAGGACCATAGACAGCAGCCGCAGTCACTTCAGCACCAAGGACAGCACCTACAGTCACTTCAGGACCATAGACAGCAGCCGCAGTCACTTCAGCACCAAGGACATCAGCTACAGTCACTTCTGGGCAAGGGACAGAAGCTCTGTCTGTTCCAGTCTCCCCCCCCTCCTCTCTTTCTCTGGGCTCTCTTTTAATTCAATTCAAAGGAGCTTCATTGGCATGAAAAAATGTATTTACATCGCCTAACCCTAATCTCACACTAACCTACATTTTTCAAGGAGGTTGGGATGTCGGAAAACAATGGGAGGCCTCTGGAGATTCCTGTCACAAGGTATATTGAGGGCTTGTGTATCACCAGTATTTCTCGGTATACACGGGCATGACTTACGGATGGTTACGGTAATACTGTACCTAAATGTTAACTTATTTGTGTGACAATGTCAACTACCCGCCCCCCTCCCCATCCTGCCCCAAATACACACGCACACACGCCATTACTTTATAAACATACAATTTCTCTTGCCTCTGGTGACTGGCTGTGGCCTCTGCTGATAGTTAATTAATCAAGCCATGTTCTGGCATGGGCACAGAGCCGCACTCTATTAGAGGTACTGTGTGAAGTGAACCAGTGACTAATAAGGTCCCTGGAGGTGACACTACATCAGGGCGATGTTGGCCTGGACAGGGGCCTGGTATCAGACATCTCTTCACCCTCCCCTGGGAATACCAAGGCTGGCTTTTTGAAGGAAGAAGTGTTTTTTGTGTGTGTGTGTGTGTGTGTGTGTGTGTGTGTGTGTGTGTGTGTGTGTGTGTGTGTGTGTGTGTGTGTGTGTGTTATCCTTTTAGCATAATTGTAAATATAGGAGGTTCACCGTTGTACTGTGTCGAAGAACACCTCCGCAGGCACCCTTACAACCATACTGACAGACAGTATACAGCACTGACTTCAGGGGCGGATGTAGGCATGGACATGGGGGGGGGGGGGGGCAATGCCCCCCTAAATGCCCAGTCTGCCCCCCACAAACACGATGCCATGCAAAACAACCCAGGATATTTCAAATTAAAGTGCTTATATTTAAAATGATTTGAAACACTACTACTGCTACTAACTAACTACAGCTGTGTCACCACTAAACCAACAGCATTTCATCATTGAAAACAGAAAACTCTCTGAGTCAGACCTTTAGCTTTATGCATGCTGCGTGTCTGTTGCAACTTCAACAACAACTGATGTTATTATTGATGCTTTACTTGACTAATAAAAGTCCTGTAACCGAAAATGGTATGGGTGCGACTTCATCACCTGTGGCGCGAAGCGACACGGGCGATGAAGCCGCCCCCATACCATTTTCTCTTGCCTCTCCAACATGTTCTCTTGCCCCCCCCCCTCCCCCAAATGGGACATGTTACATCCGCCCCTGACTAACTTCATTGGACATACAGGAATGCAATAGTGGGGGTGGTCATGTGGTTCATGTATGAGGCCACAGACTCGCATGCATTCTGTAACTTGCTTGCATAGTGTGGCCCCATTCGTTGTACTCATCCAACAGAAGCCTCATGAAGAGAACAGAGTTTGCATTACAACGTAGTTTGGGCTCCATTTTCGTCACGATCTAAACCCCTTATCCTAAACCCCTTATTATTATTTTTTTACTATTTTGAACAACCTTTTGGAATAGTTCAACGTGCCAATCTATTGACACATTGTGAGCTCGTAGACTGGCCATTTAAACTATTGAAAAATGTTAATAGTTTAAAAAGGCAAAGAAGTTAAGGGGTAAGGGGTTTTGCGGTGACGAAAATGGAGCCCCTAGCGTCTATATTTCTATGCTCTAGTTCACAGCATCTTGGCATGGAACTAGAGTTTGCCTATTGTCTCAGGAGGTGATGTACCAATGGCGCATTGGCGCCGTCTCCAAAGTTTTGCATGCAACCCTCTCTGACTTCAACAACAGGGAAAGATGTCTGTTACTTGGCCTCTACAGTGCTGCCTTTAACACATGCACACATGCACAGACACAGACACATTGCACGCACAGACACACTTCTAGATATCTGAACAAGTACGACACATGCAAACGCTGAATACTGAATAAGTCATACAGGTCCGCTACATACTATCAAGAGTCACCATAACCTCTATAACCTATAGCCTGCCAGCCATTTCCAAACAGGAGGCATGGGAAGCAAGGTCAACTTGCAAAAACAAAAAACAAAAAAGCAACATGATGCAGACGAGAAGATTATTGCATGCACAAATATATGTGGTAGAATCAAATAGTTTATTGCCGGGCTTGGGTGCAGTTCCCTCAATAGGAATGATACAAGAGAAGATCTATTTTCTACAACACGCATTACCACACAACCAAGTACGGGAAAAAGTATCAAGTTGAAGTGGGAGAAACTTTGGAATTTGACATGGTTGAAAGGGACAAGGGGGGCAAGGGCGGTCAATGCCACAGGCCCAGGAAGGTGTTCCAGTCTGAGGGAGAAAGGCTTCTCTTCGATGGAGAGAAATGTATACAGCTGCCAGCCCACATATGGACCAATGCACCACAAGGAGAGAGGATCAAGGGAGGCTAAGGGAGGCAAAGGTGGCAAGAATCAGAGCGGATGTCCAGACAATGTCCGCAAACAATGAGGCAGGTCACTACTAGAGAGGTTTTCCGGCCAGGGTTAGACTAAAAGGTGCCAAATGTGTTAGAGCGCTGTGCTACTGACCATCCCTGCCTAGTATAGATCACAGTCTGACCTGCTGCATTCCAATCCCAGGACAAGGCTGTCTCAGACCAGTAAGAAACTAGAAAAATGTCCTTCTGGGCACAGGTCAGGTTGTGGCCTCCTGGTGGAGTGAAAATGCCATTTCTTCTCTTGCCTTTTATAGTAATTGGATGATTTGATGATTTTTTTTATGAGTTGATGATTTTTTTTCCCAAAAATGTAAAAATTATAGTGGCGCTATAACAGGCCAATGTCAAAAGGGTGCGGTTGTATTTGTCTGCCTAGTATGAAAGCGCATTTGAAAGCCAATTATAGACAATTAGAATGGAATATTAAATATGGGGCAGATCTGTCTTGACCAAATGACTGTAGAGATACTGTGTAACAGTTTGCAGGATTTTGGGAGTACTATGAACTAATGTGTTTTGCAAAGACCGTCCTCTTGGTGGTGCTATAAAAAAACAAAAGTGAAAAAATACAGGTCAAAGGTTCATCCTTGTCCTATAGGGAATGAGAATAAAACCAAAGAGATTCTATATAAAGAGGCGACACTCCATTAAGTCCAATGGAAACAACCAGCCCCCAGTGCCTCCCCCATATTGCAGTGATGACGTACTTCCTGTTGCTATTAAAAGACTACAGTTTTTGGAAACGCCACTAGATGGCGGGAGCGGCACATGCCGCCATCTTGGAGTGATGATGTCAGCGCATCATAGAGTGATGTTACCCTGCGCCATCTGGTGGTGAATTGCCTCGTGTCTCCTCTTTATATAAACCCTCTTTGACAAAACAATAAAAATGTGCAAAAGCTGCTTCCTGGTGGTGCTATAAGAAGCCATTCTGTTTTGTAGATTTGTCCTACCTTAATTCAAGTCGCCAGCATGGGGTCAGTAAATAGTTCAGACGCACAATTCAAAGGTCCATGTATAGTTTCCAGTATCATTGCATAAAAAACAAAATAGTTTGTGTGTGTGTGTAATCAGTGTAAATGTTTAAAGTTCAATTTATCTATTGTTTTACTTGTCAATTATTGTGGTCAAAAAGTGTTTCCTGCTGTCCTCATTCCCACATGTGTGCGTCTCCAAACATGTCCCCCTGTCCCTCTCTCACTCTTCCCTAATCAACAGGTTCCATCCTGCTGAGCTGAAGGTCTGTGGTAGTTCATTGCCCAAACAGCGGGGGGCAGCAAAAGTGTCCAAGCAAACCATTAGATGAAATAGAAATAAATAAATTGGCTTTAACACAGGTAGTGTGTGAGGATTAGTAGGTAACGGACGTCTGTCCGTTACCTGCTAATCCTCACACACTCCCACTCCCACTCTCTCACACACACACACACACACACACACACACACACACACACACACACACACACACACACACACACACACACACACACACACACACACACACACACACACACACACACACACATTCACATGGACGGACGGACAGAGTGCAAAACATAATGCTCTTCACCATGCCTCCAGCCTGGTGGAGACAACACAGAGGGGAGGCCAAACAAACAGTGTGTGTTGAACAGTGCGGCTATACAGTAGAACTAAGAGCCCTGCCAACACCACCACAGCCACAGCTCCAACTAGACGCCCACAGGTTGCGGAGGGCAAGCGAGGCCAACAGACGAGGTATCTATTGAGAAAAGGCCAGGCAGAGGAAGGCTGAAAACCCACCTTAATGATGACCCCGGGTCATCGTTTACCGTTACCCGTGTTTTAGATCATCTAGCAGAGGGTCTCTGTCCAAAAACACAGGACTGATCAATGCCAAATGCCTTGTGCATTGCCAGTGGCAATAGGCACTGGGCAGAACCATAGTAGATTTTATTTTACTTTAATCAAATCCTTCAGTCGCAGTGACATCACAAAGGCTGGCCACATCAAATACAAGATCAACTGTTGTTATAGCGTCTGGGCATGTGGAAATCAGCAAAACCGATTCCTGACAATTATTATGAAATTATGAAACAATCTGATGTTGAGTTTTTCATTCGCTTTGTGGTTAATTTTCCTGCTGTGCATAGATGGCGTCTGTCAAAGGAGACGTTGTGTCAGACAACTTCCTGGTCAACTATACTAGAACACATTAGGATGAATTAAGATGCAACATTGCTTTGAACCCAGGCGACATATGCAAGTCTCCTTTCCGTCTGCCAAGAACTTCATGTGAAATGACTGCCTTTGAGAGGTTTGCAATTCAAATGTAATGGGCTCTCCCTGTGGGGGATTTTGTGTTTCGCCTCGCCAAAGTGCAGAAGAAAAGAAAATTGCTTATTTGGAAGTATCCTAAGGGTGGCGAGATTCAGAGAAAGGAGGCCTTGTTACTAGGAAAAAATGTTCACTTAGTGCAAGCTGCTCCGAGTAAAGCTTCCCCGAAAAGTCTGATGTAAAATTACTATGGGTCGGGAGATACATACACTCTTTTGTTTCCAGTTAGCTTGGCTTATCAAGGTACATTAAAGTATGACAGTTTTAGACTAGATTCTTTTTTCCATTTGTAATATTATTATTTTATATAATAATTCTCTTTGTGTTTCCCTGACACATAATGGCTTATCTTTCACAAGGCGTTGGAGTCATGCAGGGTCTCGGGGAATGGAAATTTACTTCACCTCTGACACTTTTAGCAGATTCATTATTTTAGATCGCCGTATGAATTGCGATTAAAAGCAGATATTACTGTACGGATCCAACTCTCAGTTTGTGCTCTGAGAGTGTCTCTCGAACCCGCAGCCCATCTCTATGTAACACATAGATTGTCTGAAACACATTTTTTATACATGTGACAATACATGTCACATGTATTGTCTGAAACAATACTTTGACCCTGATTGGCGTCCCTAATTTGGAAATGTCGTTATGAAGGGCCATTCACAAAGGGATTTTTTTAACCTATAACTATAACCTTTAACTATATAGTATAAAAAAGTATAGTATACTATACTTGTTTTAACTATATCATATGTACATGATGGCATCATGACAAGTTGAGAGATTTATACATTGAAATACATGGTTGATTTCATCAAGCCGGCCAGGGGTATAACACTAAAACTCAATCAATAATAGATATGACTAAAATATGACTGAAACAAATAAGCATTTCGTATAAGACTAAATGCCCACTAAAGGCAACTATAATGTTGCTTGTGTGAGGAAAAATAATCAACCAGGTCTGACCTTAGAACACTAACTGTACATTAATACGCAGCATGTAGTTATTAGATTTATATAGACTTGATTAGATTGGTTTAAATAATGAAAAATATTATTATTATACATTTAAAAAAAAGTTGACGCTGACTAAAATGGACAAAAACATATTAGAGTTTTTAGTCTCCGGTGACTAAAACAATCAAGGATAGAAATGACAAAAATGTGACGAAAACTAATAAACATTTTGCCAAAATGACTAACATGTGACGAAAACGAATAAGCATTTCATCCAAGAGACTAAGACTGACTAAAACCTAAAACAAATGCCTGCCAAAAACAACCCTATGTGGAAATGCCTCTGATGTTGGTGACTTCAAAAGTATTTTGTTTCACCTTGTTGGCGTTGTGTAAGCAGCACCCAGTTATGTAGGCACAAAATGTGATTTTGAAGCGACCGACTGTCTGCCCGTGGCGTGGGCTTTCCTTCGATCGTGAAAACCCCGCTCAAAAGCCGAACGGCTCTGCGCGGGGAGGACCAAATGAAAATCAATTACTTGCTCATAATCGGTTATCAGGTTGGACCGCAAAGGACACAGCAAACAGTAGAGCTCAGCAGGGCCTGACGTCAGCTCCATAAATCATACTCCTCCTGGTCTAGATTTAACCCATTGTGCCATAATCAGATTCTAGTTTCTGATGCTAGATTCTAGTTCACAGCGCTAGATTCTAGTTTCCGACACTAGATTCTAGTTCCTCATGCTAGATTCTAGTCCCCCACCGTAGATTCTAGTTCCTCTCAGTAGATTGTAGTTTCTGAAGTTAGATTCCAGTTTCTGACACTAGATTCTAGTTCCCGACACTAGATTCTAGTTCCCGACACTAGATTCTAGTCCATGACACTAAATTCTAGTTTGTGACACTAAATTCTAGTCCCTGGCGTGAGGTTCTAGTTTTTCTGGAAAAATCTCTTTCTGTGTCAGTGATGCTTAACATATTTCATAGGAAGGACCCCCAGAAATATCTATTATTTAGCTGCAGAACCTCATCTAAAAACAGAAGCAAAGATTTGAGTTAAAAATGTTTGCTTCCAAAATAATGTATTCAAAGATTTGCACCACATTTTCACAATTTTTCAAAAATAGCAGAACTACAAGCTCATATCGCGCCACTCGGTGGCGCGATATGAGCTTGTAGATCTGCTATTTTTCAACAGCTAAAACACCGAAACGCGTTCAGTACAGAATACTCCTCCTGGTCTAGATTTAAGAGTCAAGCCGATTCAGAAATCCATTTTGATTTCCACTCTGGCAGCGGAGGATAAATCAATAGGCGCACTCTTACACTTATCATGTAAAAGGGCATTGGATGCCGCCTCATAAATCTCCTCCTATGACTTTGCATCCTTTCCTTTCTTCTCCTATATACCTTTTGGCAAGAGTACAATTTTGGAAATTTAAAATAAAACAAATCAGGGTCCCTTGCACTTGTTCATGCAACAACATGCTTGAGAAGCCGCAGGCCCTTTGATGTCTGAGGAGAGCAGATGTTTATCAAGCCAATTGTACCAGGGCACCAACCCCAGGATGCCGTCGTCTGACACCGCTACACTTTGATTCCTGTCTCATTCTGTGCCACATTGTTGGCACTGGAAATGGGGCTTTGAAGATCTGACTTGGAAGAGGGGGCTGTGGGGTAAGGGGGGGCAACACATATTATGCAGACATTGGAAAATGATGAATGGATTGCAAATTTATGTATATTTATGGCTAGTGTGTAGACGATGTTTAGGAAGTCATTTCCAAACTAAACTGTAGGATCCCTTGCAAAAACAAAACAAAACATTACAAATCGGATGTAGACGATTTGTGAAGAAAGTCAAACCACATGCCTGAAAGGTTTTTGGTGTTGTTGATGTAGTATTTTTTTATTTTTTTCATCCCCCACTTTTCTTTTAATGTCTTGTTTTTCATCCAGCGCCTGCAGGGACATATAGGCCCCCCGCCTATCATGTTTATCATGTTTGTCTGTCAACTAAAATGTTCCCGCTACAGTTCAACATTATAGCGCCAGAACACAAAATACTGATTTTTCAGGCATTGCAAGCTCCTCTGAGACCAGATATGGGATTTGGCTTAACTCCACTTTAGCCAGAGGCGGTAATATATTATGAGATTGACTCAGAGCTGTACTGTTGAGTTAACATCCCCTGCTGCTAGCAGAGGAAATTAAACAAAAAATGACCAATGGTGGGCAGTTTTGGCAGAACCGATGTACAAATTGATGTTGATTGATGTGTTTATGCGTGTTTAGTAGATTAATCATTGCTACAATTCCACAATTTGACGGAATTATACAGTCTAAGATAGACAGTAAGCTAATGTGCAGTTAGTTCCCTTCAAAAACAAACAACAAAAGTGAAAAAATGAACAAAAAGACAAAATAGAGAACAATAGTGATTTTTTTTTATATGTAACCTAATTAGGGCCTGAGCACTGCAATGTTTATGCTTTGTTTATTCCCTTTGTTTATCACACTTTTGAGCTGCATAATGTTCTAAAAAAGTTGCGAAAATTGAAACGCACGTGACTAGTGGCGTAAAATTCCATATACTAATATTCTCAAAAGGGGGCGTGGCCTAATGGCGTAATAGCACCCCCGAGAAAACTTTGTGTTGCTTTTTATCACAACAGTGCAACTGCAGCTACTGCGATACCGCTGCCCCGATTCCCTGGCTCATCTCCGTCTCTGTCCTTTCTCTCACTTGCGAACAAAGACCCCGAGATGTACTCATGCCTGGAGATGCGCATAACACCAAATCTTCCAGATTTTATTGGAATACTAATACATATTCGCATTTGAATAGTCATGAGCCCCGATTACGGGACAGCTGCCCCAATTTATGTCTTCTCTTTGTTTGACATAAGCACAGTTTCAGGTCAGTCGTTAAAAGAATGAGCATCCACAGGAGGATACGGGTGGGGAGAGGGTACACACTTCACAGGAAGGCTTTATGCTTGTGGATGAACCATAGACAGAAATCTTAGCATATGTTGGCTCGTGGGCACAAGGGAACGGCAAACTCCTGCAGTTATATCCTGGGAGAGCATGGGAAAAGAGAAGTCACCTTGATTAAATTAGTTGTGTATGAAAATGGGGTTATGCCTACGGGGAATACGTGACAAGGCCTCGCAAGAAAGAGAGAGAGGGAGAAAAGAAAAAAACTCACATTTCACAGCCTTACAAGAGTGACTTTTTAATTTCCTCCCCGTTTTTTTGTCACCAATTTCATTTCTTCCTCTCTCTTTTTGTCCCGTGTGGCCTTTGAGTGTCAGGATCAACGGAGAATTCTCATTTGCTTACTGTCTCCTGCGCTCATTCACGTTGCAAGATTCTATTAGCATCCTCCACAAGGTCGGGGTCTCTCTCCATCTCTCTCTCTTTCTCTCTCTGTCTCTCCAGGGCTGGATCTAGCCAGCCCTACTAGGTTGGGCTGGAAGGATGGCAGGGTGGGCAACTCCAAAGTTTTTTCATATGAAGCAGTGGTCCAGGGCCCACTTTTTATTTGGCATTTGAGCCACGCACCACCATTTGATGACATTTTACCCCACAGACCCCAAAACCCCAAACGATTTCTTTTGCGTTTTCTTGTCCACAATTCCAGGCTGGATTATTTGGGAAACAAAACAGTCAAACCTACTGATCAAAATGACCATTAATCTTCTACATTCTCTAGTTGTGTAGACTTGGGCTAATTCACATGATGAATATTTTAACTCTTGAGAGCGTAAAAATGAAACCAAATGGACCCGCAAGGGTCCATTTGGTTTAATTTTAACGCTCTCAAAGAGTTACATCTGGTTAACCGACTTTCCACCATTTACCTGGGGACCACCTGGACTCTCTCAATGTCCACTGGTGGTCCCCAGACCACTGGTTGAAAACCACTGACATTACCTTTCATTGGCTGGGCAGGATGCACGTTTGGGTGGGCTCTGCCCACCCCTGCCCCCCTCTAGATGCGGCCCTGTGTCTCTCTCTCTCTCTCTCTGTCACCCAACCAGTATTGTGTGATCACTCACTATCAGTGCATTAGCAGGAAGCCCTTATAGTTGCAAGGAAATGCTGTACATTCCTCAAACGATCCATTTAGATCTGGGTTGACGCGCCACCATCAATCAATCCTAGTCCGGTGCTTTTCTTTTTTCTTTTTTAACTCCAACTGTACAGTCTTCCCTTCATTCTTCTAAAACAATTATACGTGGGGAATTCTTGTGCCACCAGATCCCCATCCCCATGACAACATAATAGACGGGTTACCACTGGGACTACAGGGATCATATTAGAAAAGACTCTGTCTACGTTTAAGCTCAAGATGCTGGTTAGGAGCCTCACAGGCCCGTGAGATTCGCTGGGTTTATTGGCGCGGCGAAACACGTCTGCCCTTGCTCCCTGTTCAATGACAGGCTTTTCAAATAGAGCAGCCACTGACACCTCGGCTCGAGGGTCACAAGACGTTGTCCTGACTGCAGGTAAATCACATTTGTTTCTTTAGGTCTGACTGTCCACAATGTTGCTTTAAAGTGATCCGATCAGAGTTCTCTACTTGGAACATCGTCAAGCTACTGTATCTGCGTTGGTTGTTGGTGTTAACCATATAGACATACAGGAGAATAGCACAAGATATATATAGAATAGCGCAAGCTCAAACCAATTGCAAATGAACCAAACTGAGCTGAAGGGGCGGCAGTGGTTCAGTGGGTAGAGTCACCGGATGGTAACCACAAGGTTGTTCGAACCTAGGGCTCCTGCAGAGTTAATGTCAAAGTGTCCTTGAGCAAGACACTGAACCCCTAATTGCTCCTGATGTACTAGTAGGTACCTTGCATGGTTTTCCACTGCCATCAGTGTATAAATGTGTGTGTGAATGGGTGAATATGATGCACAAGCTATGTAAAGCACCTTGGATAAAGGCGCTATATAAATGCACCATTTACCATTTACAATACAGTTTAGTACAGTATACTGTAAGTGCAACCTGTCCTGGCAGGGGCCGGTGCACTCCACTTTCCTCATTGAATACTTGATAGTGATTGGCCCACGGAGGCGGTCCTCCTCCCGCTGCGTCTCAGCCGCTGTTCTGCCTCTGTTGCCGAGGGAGCCCAAAGCTCGCCTAAGCTAATAAAAGCACATTTTAGGTCGATACATCATGTCAAATTATAAGTTTTGTTTGTAAGTTAGTCATGCAGTAATTGTGATAATGTGCAGTGAGGCCGTCGCTATTGGAAAACAAAAAGCACTTCAGGTCAGGAAGTCTGTGTAGCGTCAGTCCTGCATGTCGGGGTATGTTGTTTTATAATAGTGATGAGCGGATGAGCAGCGTTACCTTTTAACCCCAATTCAGACCCGAGGATGACTAAAAATAATAATAATACAATTAAAACAAATAAAAAGACATGCTGCATGGCGGTTTTCTGAAGAATCTATTCTATCATTGGTTCTCAACCTTGTGTCTTGCGTCAAGGACCCCCAGAATTAAATGTAATTGGCCACTGAGCCCAGTCTGAAATGATGTTGTTCCAGGGACACCCCCGGAAGCAGATCACCGATCAATGATCTGACTATCTACAGTCGTCACCAGAGCCATCTAGATAGAAGAGGTTGCACCATTGAGAACAGCCCAGACAGTGGCGTTTCATACAATTTCGAGCCCTAGGCAAGATTTTCCCTGGAGGGAAAATAATATGAGGGAAAATCTCATATTATAGAACATATTACCTGTTTCAAATGTTCAATTGTAGTTATAGAGGACAAGTATAATGTATTTATTAGTCTTATTAGCCTTGTATCCTTTTAAATCATGACGCTGCCCAGGGGCGGATGTAACATTTCCCAAATGGGGGGGGGTGAAAATGGTATGGGGGCGGCTTCGTCGATGAAGCCGCACCCCATACCATTTTTGGTCACAGGACTTAGGTATTAGGCAAGTATAAGCATCCATAACAAAATCAGTTGTTGAAGTTGCTTGTTGTTTTCTGCTTTCAATGATGAAATGGTGTTGGTTTGAAAATTGTAGTTAGTAGCATAGTGTTTCAAATCATTTTAATTATATGCACTTTCATTTGAAATATCTTTGAAATTTGGGTTGTTTTGCATGCCATCATGTTTGGTGGGGCAGTCAGGGCATTTAGGGGGGCATTGCCCCCCCATGCCCATGCCTAGATCCACCCCTGACACCCCCCCATGTCGCCCCCTCCCCTCATGGTGCCCTAGGCAACTGCCTAGTCTGCCTAAGGTCATGCCCAGCCATGGCAACGGTGGCAACTTCTGCTCAATAGAAGTCTATGTAGAGAAACCGCCATTAGACCTTTCCATGGCAGTGAACAGAAATGTTGTAACTCCATCTACACTCTGGTCGTCACGTGGTCTACAGTATAGTGGGGAGATTTTCGTAATTGGGAGACTATACAAGCCCTGCTATACGGCCAACGGGATATTTCTGGCAGAATCTGTTGGCGGCAGATTTCACCCTTCAGCTGGGACACTAAGGATGCTCTGGAGACTGCAAACAGGTACTATATGCAAGAGAATGGTGTGTGCAAGCCGATACATAATGATGTGACTCATGTGTTGTTTCCTTCTAGTGTACAAGTCTCACAACACATCACATTTTGACATGCTGTGCAGCTTGCATATTATTAATTTTAGCCAGATGTTTTTTTGCCCATAGCTGCCTGCAATGCGGTTAACTTTCGATGCATAATTGTTGTGAGTGCCGACGTCTCTCTACTCGACTAACGAGAAATTCCCTAATTATATGTAATCCTTCGGAAGATCAATGAACCCGAAGCGCCATTGGGCGCCTCTGCTTCCAAACACAATTATCAGACAGGTACGGTATCTGGCGGTGAGGTGTATAAGTTCAATAGCCCGGCGAAGTCGATGTTATTTGCATATAGCACGTTTTAATGCGGATGCAAACTCGATCTGCGTCACATTAACCCATTGTGTCCCTGATCAGATTCTAGTTTCTGACGCTAGATTCTAGTTCCTCATGTCAGATTCTAGTCCCCCATGGTAGATTTTAGTTCCTCTCGGTAGATTGTGGTTTCTATAGTTAGATTCCAGTTTCTGGCACTAGATTCTAGTCCATGACACTAAATTCTAGTTTGTGACACTAAATTCTAATCCCTGGCGCGAGATTCTAGTTTTTCTGGAAAAATCTCTTTCTGTGTCAGTGATGCTTAACATATTTCATAGGAAGGACCCCTAGAAATATCTATTATTTAGCTGCAGAACCTAGTCTAAAAACATGTTGTTCTAGGGATCCCCCAGAAGCAAAGATTTGAGTTAAAAATGTTTGCTTTCCGAAATAATGTATTCAAAGATTTGCACCAAATTTTCACAATTTTTCAAAAATAGCAGAACTACAAGCTCATATAATATGAGCTTGTAGATCTGCTATTTTCAACAGCTAAAACACCAAAACGCGTTCAACACACAAAGGGTTAAAATTCAATAGCAGGGAAAAAATATACAGTGACCAACCCTAACCTCCCACCCCCCCACATACGCCAACACTGTATATAGGCCCTACGGAAAGAGTAAAAATGACCCACATTCATGCGAGACAGCATTTTAATGGCTTCCTCCACGTGTACACAAACAGCAACTAACATATTCACATACTGTCCACCAGTGTCATGGCAGCGGCACATGCACACAAGTACAAGTAAATACTGTACACACACATGCCTGGGGAGAACAGTAAGGTCTTATGTGTCAGATTTTAAAGAGGACACAGAGTCACAGATCTCTGGTTATGTCACTTGTTCCAACAAGTAAATCTATAGTAGCCATATACCCTCTCCTGACCCAGGTGTTGCTTTCGGTTTGGCTAGAGAAAAGCCACTCCATTTGAAGAGCTGAGCGGCCTGACTGGTCCGTCTATAGTGAGCATGATGGTCATGAGCTGTATTTGGGGCGTAGACAATTTAGCCTTATAAATAGTAGGACCTATCTGAAATAAATTCTACTCACACGTGTCCTCTGTCTCCTTATTTTTTTTTTTTTTTTTCAAATCCCCTGGACAATTTCACCACAGGGAAGGAGGTCACCAGTAAAAAAGAAAAATAAAGAAAAACAAACTTTCCAGGATTCGACTCAAAGTGTGTTCAGCGTTCAGGCGGTGTGCCCTTGGAAAGATTCAGTATCTTTATTAACCATTGAATCTCTGTACTTAGTTGTAGGGCACATTAGAGCTCCCAAACTGTGGCCAAAACGCGACCAGGACCGAACCCGAACGGGCCTGACCCCACATTTAGGGCCGGGTAGGGCCTAATATCTATGCTAACCAGTTCAGCAGTGGTTCAGCTGTCTCAAAAGATGGTGGCGCGGTGCTGCACACTTTATAGCTGAAGCACTGTTAAGCCAAAAGTGAAGGTGTGAGTGTCAACACACTACTGGCATGGTGGAAGGAAAATATATAGCAAAAAAGATGCGTGTTGGAGCAATGGAAATAGGCAATTTGAACAAAACATCCCATAGCCCCATTCTAAGGGAATAACGACACACTTTTTTTCTTCTTTGTTTGCCACAAAATAACAACTGGACCAATTTTGGGGGAAATAAATAAACTGCAAATAAAGTTAAGAAAGCCTTCTGGGGTGGAATTGCACTTTAAAACAGATCCACACACGAAAAAAAAACATGTCCTTGTGACAAAAAATAATTAAATGAGATGAACTTGAAAAGTAATGAAACTCTAAAATGGGGCACCATCCCTGCATACACCAACACGTGTGTCAACGTCAGACATGTGTGTTTGTGTATATTTTTATTTACATCATATATTTATTCAGTGGTGATGTTTGGGCGGGGTATAGAGGTATAGTAAATAGAACATGGTTGGTTATGCATATACAGGACAAATTATATGATCCATTTTTCCTTTTTCCCCCCGTTTTTCTTTTTTTTAAATAAGATGACTGCTTTTATAGCATATGATGAAAAGGACTAGGTCTGTAGAGTCTTTTGTCTCATTAAAGTAGAGTTCGGCCCTCTATTTCGGGTAACACAGCTAACTTCAACGGGGACGGGGGAATAGGGGATTTTTTTAAGTGTGTTCATTATGCTCGTGAGTTCTCCCAAGGTTAGAGGAACTCCGCTATAACACTGCATTGTTCCCCACTAGGATATAAAAGGGGACAGAAGTCCTCTCTTATCTTGGCATAAGGGTACAGTATAGGTTATATCCACTGAACCCAGGGGGAGCCATCGCAGGGTTAGCGCGAGGGGGCAAAACGTTGAATGATTCAAAGAGGCCCAGAGCTGGACAGCAGGGGCCCAGGCTAAAACCCACATTTAACTTGTTCTTTTTCCCTTGCATGCCTTACATGTCTGTGTGTCCAAATTGTCGGCCATTTTTAAGGATTAAAAGTGTGCCACGATGTGTTCTGTTGCTGGTAGAGACGTGTGTGTTTACAAATGACATTGTTCCCATACATAACCTGGTGTGAAGAACACATTGTAATTAATTGATGTTTGGTTGTTAAAAACTGCTATGTGTGTAATGATTCTGTTGTATGAGTTTGTTTTTAAAATGTGTTTATTCAATTTCAAATCCTGTCCACATCAATTACTGTTTTTCCCACCGTAAAGCATGATCAGGTGTTATTGTTATATATCATGAAAGTGTACATTTGTTAAAATGTTGTTATGTGGGCACCCCCATCAGTACATTAACTACGCCTACAGTATGTCTGGTTTTCCTGGTGGCTGGTGAACTATTTGAACTGAAGCCACACCCACAGCTATTGTATGATAAAGGGGGAGCGTTTATGGGAGGAGCTGATAGTGTGATGTCACTATGTCACACGCGCCTATGAGCTTGTAGGTCTGATATTTTTGAAAAATCATGAAAACGTGGCACAAATGTTTGAATACATTATTTCAGAAGCAAATATTTTTTAACTTAAATCTTCTGGGGGATCCCTGCAAGAACATGTTTTCAGATGGGGATCTGCAGCCAAATATAGATAGCTGTGGTGGTCCTTGGCATGAAATATGTTGAACAGCCACTGACACAGGAACATAGATTTTTTTGTTTTGTTTTAGAGAAAAATATAATATATAGTCAGAAACTAGAAATTAGTGTAAAAAAATAATAAATTCTAACATCAGAAACTAGAATCTAGTGCCAAAAAACTAGAATCTAGCATTGGGAACTAGGAATGCAGCATGGAAACTAGAGTCTTGCATCAGGAACTAGAATGTCGCCTCAGAAACTGGAATCTAGTGTCAGAAATTTGAATCTCATGTCAGAAAGTAGAATCTTGTGTAAAATCTTTTCTTTGTCCATCTCCAGGACCGTCTCATTGACTTCAAACTTGCCGTGCGTGTCGCAGAGGACCTGAGGCTGTGCGCTGACCGGTGCCGTTTATTAAGTCGGTCAGATGCTCCCCATGTCTCACAGCCGGCGGGATTGTGAGATTAGCTGTGACACACGGACACACAGATCCTCTTCTACAGACGGCCTCTAGCCCAGACACGATTGCTACAGAGAATATGTATTTTGTACTGAAAGTTTACTTGTGCATAGGATATGTTTGTCGACATGGAAGTATGTGATGGATTAGGAACATGATGTTTGGGTGAGTGTGTTTTTCAGGTTCTTGTAGACCTTCGAACCAGAACACTTTCCGACCTTTATTTGTCGTTGTAGACCCACCAAAGAGGTCCAGATGTTATTTTGGGGACATACAGTAATAACTACAAAGCCTTCTAATCCGAAATTCTCCTTTAAAGTAATACTGTAGGCAGGATATTTTTTGTCGCAACAATGAGTTCTTCCGCTCTACTCACGTGGCAACTTCCGCCAATGCCTCAGATTAAAAAAAAGTGTTTAAAGGTAAAGCTTTGTTTATGTATGCAGTATACAGTAGCTGTATGACTCTGATCCACTCAGTACAAATAGTGCAGGGACACACAAAGTAGTCATAATAGTCGTAAGTCTTTTGGCTAATGTTCCTTTATTTAACAATTAACAAGCTGTGGATGAAATCATAATAATAAAATAAAAATACTCCAACTATGATGTGCAACACGTTATGATATAGAGGCATAATGTTATTGGCAAGGACATCTATTGTTGTTAATTACTATTCATGTTGTTATACAACAACATTAGACTGATGATGAAGGCACAAGACGTAAACAAACCTGAATCAGAAATATGTAAGAGGTTAAGGATAGGATTGCATTAATTAATTTTCCATGGGAAAAAATGAATATGAATAAAAAAAAACATGATTTCTTCCACCCCAAAGATGTAATTGGGCATCTGCAATTTGAAACTGGACCCGTAGTAAAAATCTGAGTTCTCCCACCAACGTCTGTACCTGTCAATCAATCAATCATTTTCAGGAGAACAACAACAACTCTGGATTATTCTTTTCTCATCAGCTCCTGTCCACTCAATGTGTTCTCCCAGTTCATGTTTATTAATTGTCAATTCTATCCTTGCTGTGTCTCAATCTTGTAAGATGTATCATGTTTTGCTAGCCACAAGGAAATATTACATTGCAATAGTTAATGCTCCAAATAAAAATAATTCATCGACAACACAGCATTATATGAATAGTTATTTGAAATGCTGCAATAAGGTGCAATGGACTTGGGCTTCTCATTGCTTTGATTAGAGTTGCCTGATGCGACGGCCACTTGACTGAAAGCTTATTTTTTCTTTAAGAGGTTGTGGGTTGTGGCTTGGACCCAGCGGAGACCAACCCGCACAACAAATGGCCTCTGGCAAGTGGCAACACATTTTCCAGTCGATTTTTTCCCCCACCAAGAGCAGCAGCTCACATTGGCAACAACAGGGGCGGATCTAGGCATAGGCATGGCGGGGGCTATGGCCCCCTAAATGCCCATTCTGCCCAACCAAACATGATGGCATGCAAAACAACCCAAGATATTTCAGTGCTTATATTTACAAGCATTTGAAACACTATGCCCGCAATTCATCGCCCGTGCCACGGGCGATGAAGCCACACCCATACAATTTTCTTCTGCCCCCCCCCCCCCCCCCCCCCAATTGGGAAATGTTACATCCGCCCCTGGGCACTCGGCACTGAGCACGCCAGTCTTTCTTAATGTTTCATTAGGGTTTGTTTGTTCTTTTGTTAATATCACAGTATGAACGCAGCTTGTAAATACATAATCAATACAGGGGGTACAGCATGTCATGTTTATTCGGGCGTCTGTCTGTTTGTTGTGGGTACTTTTGCAAGGGCAAACTGTGGAAGTGGTTCAGTTAATTTGTGTTCATTTAACACCCCACCTGCAACCTTGCTTGTAGAAAAGTGGGAGCAGTACACGGTGGCAGTGCACAATCTCTGTAAAGTTACTAATCTATGTAATAACATTATTTCACAATGAGATATATAACAGTATATTATATTTAATTTTCCCCATAATATTACTATTTAGTAAGGCTGTCAGCATTAACTAGTTAATCGCGAGTTAAAGGTTGGGTAAGTGATTTGAAATTCATTGTGTAGTACCAGCCTGGTGCACTAGGGCACCCAAGAGTAGCTACACTGTGAACCTGTTGCTCGATCCTGATTGGAGGAGAATTCACCATCCACCTGGGGAACTTTTATTAGCTCCTCTGCTAACTTGGGGGAGGGGGAAACTCCATGTATGGTCTGCACACCTTATAATAGAGCATTTTAACAGAAAAACATGGGGGTGATATCTGACAAAAGTGAAATCACTTCCCCTACCTTTAACTCAGCCATGAGTTAATCAATGTATTTAGCGCGCGATTAACTCGCAGTAAAAACAAAAGCCAAGTGGGTCCATTTGGTTGAATTTAGCCAAATGCAGGTAAATAACTGTTAAACATTTGTATTACTTAAGTTAATTTAAAATAAGTCTAGTCAATTAGAGAATGTAGAAAACATTGTAGAAATTTTCACTCCTAATGGTACCAACATCAATGCAGCTTGGAATTGTGGACAAATTATATAATTCAGGTCTGGAAATCTAAATCTAAATAAATGTCATCAAATGGTGGTCTATGGCTCAAATACAGAATAAATAATGGACCTTTATGAAAAATACTCATTTAATGTATATTTAGAATTGACAATATGCGATTAAATTGTGATTAAGATTAACTATGGGATTAAACGCTTTTAAACATTTTAATGAAATGATGAACTGAGGAAGTGAACCCAAATGCAGAGAGAGACAACAAAGTATTTAATATATGATAATGAAAATCTAGAAAAGTAGTCAAACACATGCAAGACATCGAATGACAACAGGGTGTGTTTGCAATCCAGTAATATAGGGAGCAGGTGTGTTCACAGGTGGGCTGATGAGGAGTTGAAGACAGGTGTGTAGGTGGAACAGAGTGTGGTGAATGGGATATGGGAGTGGCCAGAGTGGAGTCACGGGCTGAGACTGGCGATGGCGCACTATACGCTGTAAAGTTTCAGAAGAACCCTCGCGCTCTGTATCACGTTACATTTTTTGGCATGGTGGTGTACGGGAACGTAGCTCCACCCAAGCTTGAGAATGTCACAACGGACAGCTTCCTGGAAAAAGCTTGCCCTAGTGCAAAATTCACACTGAACCGAGCTTGGAGTCCCATTGAAGACGTCACGTGTCACTTTTTTCATGCTTGTTTTCAAGCTCATGCCATGCCTTTATTTCATGACCATGGTTCATGATTCTGAAGCATTTGTTTTGCACAAAAGACTCTCACAAAACACTCCTTGGGCTAATTTTGCCCACTTGCCCAAATGTGGCCAAATGTGATGATCTCAAACCAAAGGCCGCCACCTCGGGCGGCCCTGTCTAAATCATTAGAGCATGCCTTGGGTTACATCTGCGCAAAATGTGGCACTTTCAGAAGGATTTGCAGGAAACATCCCTTAGAAATATCCTCAAGACACGCACAAACACACTCACAGTGCCATGCATTCAACACGCTGGAACAGAGGCGTATAAATAGACAGGGAAACTAGATGCAGCTGAACTCAGAATACACAGGGTAGGCTGGAACAAACACAACACAGGTGGCTAGTGTTAACAATAGGCGTGCAGAGTGGTTAGACAAGGCTTTAATTAAGTAAGTACATTTTATTTATACAGCACTTCACCGGCGATAACAAACACACAATGTGCTTTACAGACAGTACAAGGAATAAAAGCAACAAACAAAGAAAACAATGAAGTTAATAAGAAGCAATACAATCAAGACAGAAACAATACAAGGGAGAAAAAAAAACATATAATCAGGTGTTAGAAAATGTGCTTTAGAAAGTAGTGTTTTGAAAGTAATAGAGGCAACTTTTTAAATCAAAATAGATACTGTATATAGCTATATACATATATATATATACATATATATATACATACATATATATATATATATATATATACATACATACATATATATATATATATATATATATATATATATATATATATATATATATATATATATATATATATATATATATATATATATATATATATATTTTTTTTTTTTTTACCTTTTCCCACTCTATGTTGCTTCTACGTTGATGCTGCAGCCGTTTCCCTACAGACAGACACTTGCTTCGTCCTGCAGACGGTCCAGAACGTTGTTGTTGTCAACAATTCATGAAAGCAAAATATCTGTCTGGCTCAGGAAAGGCGGTGCTAATTTGTGAGGGGGAGGGGTGTTGTGTGGGATGAGGCAGCGTTTTAGCCAATCACAGCACAGTACAGCAGTCTCCAGCGGATTCATAATGAGCCATTGCAGTGGAGGTGAGGTGGAGTTAGATTCTGTTTTTTGTATACACACTAAAGTTACCTCTATTACCTTTAACAACAGAGGCGCACATTTCTATTACACATACTAGGCCACTGCCTGGGATCCCCCACCACTAGGGGTCCCCCGAAGGCCGACGCAATGTACCCTGCAGCAGCCTATTCGGCTAAGCCACATGCACACAGTGATAGATACGCACGCGTTTCAAAGACGAAACATCCAACAGAGACGCCTAAAATCCTCCTCAGCCTATCCATTACTAGCGTCACCGTGGCTGTGATGCTGCGTTAATCATAAAGATGGATGGTTTACATGTGCAGCATTACATGGGCCTCCAGTCCAGTAAAATGTTACCAGCTGAATGGAAGTTGGAAAAGCTGTATGAGGAGACATACTCTACGAGATATCCACAAAAAGCTGAGGCTTTTGAAACTTCCCAATGTTGTACTTTACAGGGTATGTCTGCACAGACACATAGACGGTGCATTGGCATGACAATACTGTAAGTAGCCTGTTTTATTTATTGCCCTGAACTTGTCAGCTGACCAGAATGAAGGGTCAACGTTAGGATGATTCTAAAGTTGCCATTTTTATACAAATGTGTTCTCCAACTGGTTATGCATTATCAGCATCATTTATTGCCTGGCTAAAGCCAGACAAAATCAGCTGTTGGCAAAAAAAATGCCTGTCAGCAAATAGGCTTGGAATTGCTGAATTGTACACGCATTTCCTACTATAGATTATTGAGGTGGCCAATCAGGGCACAGTCTGCAAAGTGGCCACCTCAGTTCTCTGGAGTAGGAAATGGATGGACAATTGAGCTATTCCAGACCTATCTGCTGAAATCATTTAGAAATCATTAGGCATGCAGCATTGGCAAAATCTGCACATTGTAGTTGAATGATGCTATAGAATTAAGCTATTTAGGCAAGTAGTTGAGTTCTTTTGCACTTTACTTCTGTGTTTAAATGGTTTTCAATGAACAATACAATGCGTCTGAACTGTTCACAGTTTCAGACTACCATCTACCTCCATCACGTCACCCCCACAAAGCTGTTTTGTTGTGCGTTGTTTTTTATAGGCTATAGGTATGACAGCTTCCCTTAAGCCTAATATTAAACAATCGTGTGCCCATTTGACACACACATGCCATTGGGTTAAAACAACAGTGTCAACAGTGCACTCACAGTGTCATAATACAGGCTTCTACAGTCTAGCACACACTAGAAACACTGACACTGAAACAAGCAGCTAACGTGAGGCAGGTGAATTTAAAACAATTAACACATACAGGACACAGGTGAGTGAGTAAGGTTATCAATAAGCAGTGTGGTTATACAAGACAGGTAACAGCCGTCACAAGAGCATTAAAACAACACAAAATGCACAAGAAACACCCTGGGAAGATTGGAAGAATAGGACTATAAGCACGGAACAAAGCTATAACCTGAACTGCTTTCTGCTTTCAGGTTCTAGTGTCAGTGTACACATGAATGATATATGGAGTGAACATTTTAATAACCTGCTCTCAAGTCAATCAATTCATCACGAACAGGGAGCAAGGACACGAGAGGGAAAGGTCCAGAAACTAAAGTGATATTGCCAAGGAGTGGACTGCAACATGTGGAGGTTGGGTAAGATTCAACCTTGTGCTGAAACATCTCAACGCATTACTTTAGTTTTAATGTTTTTCAGGTCATTTTGAACGGAACTTGAACACGTCATACGTTGTCAGTGTGCGGCGCGCGCGTGGAACACTTTGCCAGTGGCCGCCCCCAATGCTTACTATTACCGTAATTTCCGGGCTATAAGCCGCTACTTATTTCACATGCTTTTGACCCTGAGGCTTATACAACGGTGCGGCCAATCTATGGATTTTTACAGGTGTTTTTTTTAACAGGGGTTTTCAACAGGTGGTCTGGGGACCACCAGTGGTCCCTGAGAGGGTTCCAGGTGGTTAGCACCACTTAATGGTCATTTTGATCTTGCCTATTTTGTTTGCGAAAATCCATACTGGAATTATGGACAAAACCAAAAGAAATCTTTTTTGGGGGTTCTGTAGGGTGAAAATGTTGTCAAATGGTGGTCTGTAGCTCAAATGCTGAATCAAATGCTGAATAAATAGTGTGCCCTGGGATCAAAAAGGTTGAAAACCACTGCTCTAACATGAAACCTGTTGTCTGGTGCGGCTTATAGTCAGGTGCGGCTTATAGTCCGGAAATTACGGTACTATATTATTTACTTTTTAATTCTCATTTTGTGGCTATGTTTGCTTTGCTAGTGCCATGCAGTCCGTTCAGTCCTCAGAAAGAGTGAGCCTTTTAAAATCTCCTGATAGGTGGAGGCATTAACACAAACTGAGAACACAAAGGCCACAGCCTCCTGTATTATCTCCCTCTCACAGAGTGGGGACACAACGCATTAATCACCGCAAAGCCACATGGACGTGCACACACACACACACACACACGCACACGCACACGCACACACACACACACACACACAGGCAGGCACGTACACATAGAGAGAGAGAGAGAGACTTAAACTACCACAGTCACACGCACGTTACGCACGCCAGGGGCGGATCTAGGCATAGGCATGGGGGGGGGGGGGGGGCCCTATAAATGCCCAGTCTGCCCCACCAAACATGATGGCATGCAAAACAGCCCAAGATATTTCAGTGCTTATATTTAAAAAGTATTTGAAACACTACTGAAAATGGTATGAGGGCGGCTTCATCGCCCGTGGCGCGAATGAAGCTGCCCCCTTACCATTTTCTTCTGCCCCCCCCATTTGGGAAATGTTACATCTGCCCCTGAGTCTGACACACGCGCGCGCACACACAGATAGAGAGACTTTAACTATCACAGTCGCTCACACATGTGCGTGCTCGCATGCACTAACGTGCACGCCCGCGGCCCCGCGCACACACAGTGGTTTATGGCGGTGCGGAGAATCAGTCAAAGGGACATGTCATTACCATTGCGTTTTGAACACTATTAGTATTTGTTCAATGGCTTTGACCTTCCTGACAGTGTGCATTATAACGGAAGGGTCTAATGGCTGCTAGTTAAAAACACAGAATTAATATTTCAACAGCCGGGGTAATTACTAATGAAATAAGGACAAAGGCCGAGTGCAAAGTCATCAAATCCAGAGGGCATACTCCTTCTGTCCCTTTCTAGCCTATTAACACCTTTCCTGTGTGCAAATGGTGCAACTGGCTTTGTATTACACGTTGCTTTAGCAATTTGTTTCGGCTTTAAAGACAACAACAATCAAGGGCTCTTCGTGATAGGTGTACAACAAATGCATCACGTTATGCAGATGATGTATTGTATAGTATGCAAAGCATGTTTTACATAGAATATGTATGACGCTTTCATAATTTATACCATTTTTTTACATAATGACACCATTTCATGTTTTATGCAGTGATAATAGTTTCATCTTTCCTCTGCGGTTTTGTATCCTGTACTATCCACTGTCGAATGGAATGGCAAATCACTTTCCATCCCCCAAACCACGTATTGTGCTACATTTAACTCACAAATGGATAGCACACACGTGATACGGCACAGTTGCATTATAGACGTGCAGTCGCTAAAGCCTGATTTAATTATAAAAGCAGATTGCTGACTTTGGAATGATGAGGAATGTGCTTCCGATGAAGACCTTGCCCGGAGCTCCTCTGTGGATTTATGTCCTGTTCCATGGATCCACCACCACCGGCTCCCTAAACGTGTGGGGAGGAGGGGGAGGAGGAGGAGGAGGAGGAGGAGGAGGAGGAGGAGGAGGAGGAGGAGGAGGGGGACGACGCGGGGATGAGGGGAGGGTGAAAAAAGGACAAACGCACTAGATTTTAATAAGGAGTTGTCACAGAGGATAGCCTGGTGCTATATCAGCCACGCATGCAGAGGTTTTTCGGGAGATCTGCCAAGAGGCTTTGAATGCTGCTTTCTTCCTATATAGGTGTCATGGCATGCCAAATAAAACTTCACTGCTGTACTGTGCCGTGCCGTGCCGGGCTGTACTGTACCGTACAACAAATCCTTATATCTCTCTGCACTGACCCTGTCCGTGAGTACTCTCATAATTCGACGCGACCCCCGCCTTGGATCCCTGTCCCTCAGCCTCCCTTGGCAAGTTGGCAACCTTAAATGTCAATGCCACTGGCCAGCTTAAATCCCTCACATGTCACCCCTGAACCCAAACACCATTCATTCTGCAACGCTCACCCCCTATATGTTATGTTATTAAAGGATATCTCAGCTGGTAAATATAGCACGGGTTGATTTGGTTGGATTATGGTTTTAATTAAAGTGATGACTTGACTTGTGTGTGCACCACAGTGCAGCCCCCTCAGGCACCTACACACACACACACACACACACACACACAGTAATGGCACTGTAATGTACTCTATATCAGGGGTTTTCAACCTTTTTGACACAAGGGATTTATTTAGCATTTGAGCCACGGAGCATGACATTTTCACCAAAAAGACCTAAAACTAAAGAATTATTTTGGTTTTGTCCACAATCCCAGGATGGATTTTGCAAACAAAACAGTGTAGACTTCTTAATGAACTGGTGCTAATTCAGATGATGAATATTTTAACTGTTGAGAGTGTAAAAATGAAACCAAGTGGAAAACCATTTGGTTTCATGTTTACATTCTCAAGAGTTACATCTGGTTAACCAACTTTCCATCATTTAGCCTGGGGACGACCTGGAACCCTCTCAAGGACCACTGGAGGTCCCCGGACCACCTGTTGAAAACCCCTGCTGTAATGTATATCATAACAAACTGTAATATGTATTCATGTGGCCTATAAGGCACACAAAAATAATTGTATCCAAAGTGGTCCCATGTTCAAAAAGCCAAACACATACTGTAGTTACCCACATATTAATCACAGTGATTTGTAATCAATCGTCATCTAGCAGTAAAAGTTGCATGATCATGACTTCCCACCCTATACCTCCCTACCTGTGCGCGTCAGTTATTATTAATCCATTCTGCACTGAACGCATTTGGGTGTTTCAAGCATTAACTAGCTTTAAATATTGAAAAATAGCAGATCTACAAGCTCGTATCGCGCCACCGAGTGGCGCGATACGAGCTTGTAGGCCTACTATTTTTGGAAAATCGTTTAAAATATGGTGCAAATCTTTGAATATTATTTTCTGTCGGAGCAAACGTTATTAACTCCAATCTTAGTTTCTGGGAGTGTGGGGGGGGGGGGGGGGGGGGGGGTCCCTCCATGGGATATTTTCAGATCGGGTGTCCTCCGCAGCCTGCCAAACACAGACAATTCTATGGTTCCTTGGCATGAAATATTTTTAGCATCACTGACACAGAAATATTGCTTTTTCAGAATAAACTAGAATCTAGTTTCCTGCCCTAGATTGTAGTTTCTAGCACTAGATTCTAGTGTCAGAAAGTACGATCCAATGCCAAAATGGACAAAATGGGTTAATCAGCTCTGCGGTCCTAACGACCGCAGAGACACGTCATTAGGAACTTATGAGTGTGGAAACACCATCTCTGCTCTTCCCTACAGACTAAATCAGCATCTGCTGTGTCAATATCACAATCATTATTTCTCCTCTGCGTACAGTAGGCCCCTGCACACAATAGCCTGCATGCCGCACTGCTGCAACAAAAGGCTTCGATATTTATCGATTCAGAGACATGGCCCAAACGGTCTAAATACAAACTAGAGGCATGTGAAGGTGGCTGGGGGGTGTCACAGAACCAGTTTGTCCAATTTGCACTATAGGGTGGGCCTTATTCAAGGTCACTTGTTTCTGGTGCCCTCACCGACTTCCAAGGCAGGTTTAAAACAATGCCTGAGGAAGAGGCTAATGCGAAGAGCCAGACAGATTATGTGCAGGTCAGGTGACCAATTTTATCCAATCAGGATGGAGAACTCCAGCCAGCCAGCATACTGATTAAACAGGCGAAAATTGGAAGAGATGACACAACAAAATGAGCAGACAAAACTGGACTGGTACGTTCTAAAAATGAACCTGGAGAATTGGTATATGCTCCCAGCTCCAGTTGATCAAAGAGCTGGGAAGATGGTTACCGCAAAAACACTCTCAATGACAAATTCTAACCTGAGAAAAATAAATGTTTTGGATTACAGTATGTGTAAGTTTTGGCCTATATATTAGACTATTGTTTTCAAAGCAACAAAATACATTTTTCAGTACAACTGAGAGCAACTCTGTGACATGGTCTCTTGCCTTCAAGGCTAATGTATACTTGGTCGCATTGCCCTTTACTTGACAGAACTATGTTATAAATACATAATTCTTTATGTAATGAATAAATTAGCCTTACACTCTAGCCTTCAGGCTATCACATGCAGATATTTACGTCACTGTAGGCCAGCAGAGATTGTACTTTTTGCCTCCAGTCCATTATGTAGCTATGTGTACATACTATATACTGCATATTCACAATGTGTATTCACATATTTACACACCAAGAATCATTACAAAAATAATCAGCGTCAATCAACTCACCAGAAAAAAACAAACAAACAATTCACACACACACAACATATAGTTGGCCTCTGTATATACTGTACATTCCATGCAGGGGCGGATGTAACATGTCCCGTTTGCAAGAGAGCATGTTGGAGGGGCAAGAGAAAATGGTATGGGGGCGGCTTCATCGCCCCCATACCATGCGATGAAGTCGCACCCATAGAATTTTCGGTTACAGGACTTTTATCAGGCAAGTATAGCATCAATAATAACATCAGCTGTTGTTGAAGTTGCAACAGACGCACAGCATGCATAAAGCTAAAGGTCTGACTTTTCAATGATGAAATGCTGTTGGTTTAGTGGTGCCACAGCTGTAGTTAGTTAGTAGCAGTAGTAGTGTTTCAAATAATTTTAAATATAAGCACTTTAATTTTAAATATCTTAGTTGTTTTGCATGGCATCGTGCTTGGGGGGGGCAGACTGGGTATTTAAGGGGGCATTGCCCCCCATGCCAATGACTGGAACCGCCCCTGATTCCATGGCCATAGTAGTAGTAGAAATGGAAACAACAGCCATGTGGAAATGCATTTCTAATGCACTTCACATAAGCTAGAAGGCAACATAGCTCCAAGCAATACACGTCGCATATACTAAAATGAAGTGTC
This sequence comes from Benthosema pterotum, assembly GCA_039105355.1. Classification (NCBI taxonomy): domain Eukaryota; kingdom Metazoa; phylum Chordata; class Actinopteri; order Myctophiformes; family Myctophidae; genus Benthosema; species Benthosema pterotum. The sequence goes on along the minus strand of CM076985.1, from coordinate 17,343,667 downwards.
CCTGGTCTGTTTAATTGATACACTTTTACTGCGTCCAAAATTAAACCTGGAAAGTCTGTTTTTACCCAAATCTTTAAAGCCACAATTCGTGGTCTGGAAAGGGGCAGTTGTTTTACAGAAAGGGAAAAGGGCAGGGGCTCAAGCCCCCTCTGATGTCTATGTGTGCACGTGCCTGCCGGAGGTCACCCCCCAACGGGTCTCATCCCCGCTCTCTCAGTTTCTCAGACCGCCTACAGCCTGGAAGCAGTAACTAACCTAGTAAGCTATAATGACTGCTCAATGATATATATTGTCTCGCATTTTAATTGTCAGAGGAAATTCAAGGTCATGTCCTACAAAAGGTGTATTATGTGTTAATGCTGCTGCAAGGGGCTTTAGGGGATCCACTAAAAAGAAGATATTAATGTGACCTGCCAAAATAAGCTGAATCCAACATTGTCATCATCTGACACCAACAGAATAGCATAATGTTACTTGGATTTAGCCTGGCTCCAGCCCTGAATTGCCAACTTAAAATAAATAAATAAAACATTACTTTAATTATTTTTCTCCTAGTCACACGGCACCGTCAGTACCTTGAAAATTGAAAAATCTGACCGGGCACAGCTGATTGGCCAACATCAATGTCAACAGTGACAAACATGGCTGTTCCCGCTGAGTCACGGCCGTATCAATCTGGCTATTAAACGACGACAGTAGTTTATTAGTTTATTTAAAGAACTGTCAGGTCTTACAAACGTCATCATCCGACATGTTTTATTGTTTTACTGTTCATGCTAGTAGCGCTCGTCGGCTGTGTTTGTTTGGCCAGCAAACGTGTCAGCCATAGCCACATGATTAACAACCATGTTATATGCTATCCTACTATTCTGATTGGTCACCGGAGACTGCTGCTTTGGCAGGACCCAACGCATGAACTGCTGTTGTGGAGGTGGGCTTTCAGGCTGAATACTGAAGTGAAACTATATGATAATTCAGACTGAGTGACATGCTAACTTGTCTTCCAGCAAAGTATCTTCTTAAAGGGGAATTTCACCGATTTTCCAAAATTTCCTGAGAGGATACAAATGTGAGCCAAATGGACCCTAGCGGGTCCATTTGGTTCCATTTGTACCCTCTCAGGAAAAAGGGGTCTGAAAGAAAAATCAATAACATGGTGAAATACATCTTGACGATGTCATCAGATGTATTTCGCCATGTTAATGATTTTTTTTCAGACCTCCATTTTATAGAAAATACAGAATTGGGGGGAACTTTTTTTTATCATGTCCACACAACATCTCTATTCTCTAAGGTATATTAATGACATATTAAAATGTTGAAAATGGGTGTAGTTCCCCTTTAATTTCAACACACCTTTGAATTCTGATGTTTCAGAATTCATGTATTCTAGTACACAACCCTGAGGCAGGGTTGGGCATCCTGCCTCAGGGACAATTGCCAGCTACTATAAAGGAGCAACATATACATCAATGACCAATGTATGTGCTATTGGAGTAAAACATAATTTGTACGGCAATTAAGAACAATTAGAAGCACCATATGCTGCAACAGTAACCTCATGGCAATGTGCTCTTTTATACCCACGCAGGTTAAAAGATGAACAATATTGTCAATATTCCGTGTAAGCACAACAGTATTTATGGCAGCTCTGCATAACAGCCATAACATTCAGCACACATAATTATATATAATTATATTGACTGTATATTAATCATAATATACAGTCAGTGATACAAATTTCTTTTGTTGGTAGAATATTTCATCCTTTTCTTTTGCATGTTGCTTGACTTCTGCACTTTTTCTCATGTGCTATCTATTTTGATGTCCGTAGTCTTTTATCTATTAAGATTTTTCCCCCCTTATTTTCTCAGACAATTTGTTTTCACTGGTAGAGTAATATCACACGGTAATAGCCCAAAGCCCAAAGTCAGATTTTACAAGTTCACAATATTAAATGCAAAGGTATTAACCCCTGTTATGCATATTTTGTTTTTTCAATACAGAATGTGATCATATCGACATTGGTATAATCTTATAGGCCATAATACTCATTAATTATATCGGATATCGATATCAGCCAAAATTCAAGGGATAGTTCAGATTTAACTAAAACATGATAACAAAAAAAACTTGCTATTAATAATTTGTTAATTGATTGCCAGCACCCCGTGGTGGGAGTTCTGACCTGTTTTTTGCTGAATATGAAGTAGTTCTGGTCATTTCGTAGGGGTCACCGGGGTCACACAGTAAAAGTAAATGAGTTGCGTCCACAACAGCATAAAGACACCCCTCCTTTTTAAAATGCCACCATTTGCGTTACACATGGTCAGCTCCGTGATGGATGTACCCATGTTGCAAATGGTGTAACAATCTGTACATGCAGATGGCAAGACCACCAGCCTTTTCTACCCAGAAGCTAAGTAAATATAACTTCATTATTCTCGTGACTCTGCGGGTCGTAACTCACCAGGAGTGGGGTTTGTGGGTATAATAGCTGCACGGGAACTCATATTGCTGCGCCGCAAGGCACGTTGTGTTGTGTTGTGGTGAACAGAAACAAGTAGCTCAAAGAGAGAAGTTTGCAATCCTTTTATTACTGCAAATCCTACATTATTTTTTAACACAGGTACAACTGTCTTTCAGCTTTCTGCTTAAGCACGCGAGGGAAAGATGCTGTAGGCTACTTCTATCTACAAAAACTGCTTTCTTTACACAAGATGACATGTGTAAGATTCACTTTTCCTAAGGATAATTGTAAAAAGTCTGCTGTGTCGCGGATTTACCATTTCCATTCATGAACACAAAAACCTTGCTTTGTGCGCAGTTAAACAGGGAAGTGCTGCAGGTACATTATGAGTACATTTTGCATGTAAAACTTTGGAAAGAAATTTGGTATTGATTTGACATTGGAAAGATATATTTTGATATTTGAAAGCGATTTGGAAATACTGTAAGCTCACATTTTGAATGTAAAAATGGTGTAGGCTACTGTACTTGTGCTATATACTGGCTCACCTCTGTGTGTGCGCATGCGCATGTGTGTGTGTGTGTGTGTGTGTGTGTGTGTGTGTGTGTGCGCATGCATGCACGTGACGTGAGTGTGGCTACAGTGATAAGAGAGACACTTTCAAGTTTGAAGGGGCAAATTAGTATTTCGTTGCAAGAAAATGGGTGAACTTACCCTTTATGCACAAGGGTATGGAACAGGACACTCGAGTGTAACCTCAGCATTCCTCATATCATAAATTATTTCTCTTCATGCTTATTAATTTATGGCTTCTGTTGTCAGCAGAGGCCGCAGCCATGCTGCTGGACAACGCTATCAATCTCACTGCCGGGATGTTAATGACAAAGTTGCATATTGTCAAGATTTGGATGCATTATTAACGACGCTGAATTAAACAGTAGAATGCGTTAATAAAAACCATGGGGTATAGTCACATCAACCGCAGCTTTTTTGGGTTCTTTTAAGTACAAATGATGCTTTAACTAACATCAATCAATTAAAGCAAAACAAATTTAATACAACAAATGGAACCGCAAAAAGGAACTGAAGGACCACTTTGTCCGTGTTCAACTATACCTTAATGTGATGGTGCTCACTCATTTTTCATCTTTATTATATATTAATAAAGAACAATGTTGGCTTCTATTTTTCCTGTATGTAAGTCTGCTTGAAATCTCCATTGATGAAGTCACTGGTAGGCTGCGTATAGGCAGGTTTTTGAGTGGTGCAACCACTCTAAGGCCCAGCTTTGTCCCTATGTGCTCTGTCCATCCCTATACGTCTCTATGTCCAGTGTACCAAAGGGGGGGGGAGGGTGCTGTTTCACCCATAGAGAGTACAGACAGCACCACACAGTTCAGTCACTGTGCTATGACTGGCATTTCTTTCCAATAGCCCACAAATATGATGCGAGAGTGAAGTAAAGTGAGTAAATGGTGACACATTCTACCATTCACCCACAGATGGATGAAACAATGCAACGGACCAACCGGCACATCGGGAGCAATTACGGGTTCAGCGCCTTTGCTTGACTAACTTGACTTTGGAAAAAAATCCCAGTTAGCCAAAGAAGAACTTTTCAAACAACCTTTTTCAAATAAAGCATCACAGTGACACACTGACATGCACGACCAGAATGTTGCGACACAAGCGACTGGAAACAGCTATACACATTCAAGTCTGAATGCAGCTTTAGCGTCACTTTCCACAAATACGAGGAGCACATGAAAAGGGACAATAATACACAATATAATCCACTACATTTGTACACTGTCAGGGTTAAATGATCATCCAGGGTTTTACCCTGTAGGTGCTGAAAGCCGGGACCGTATAGTGGGCTCCATGGTAAGGCTATTACTTGGTGGAAAGTGGTGCACCAACACTGCGGTCTAACCCTATACGCTATCATACTACATTATGGGCTCAGGGAATTGGGACTTCACAGCCACATACAACGTACATGATCTCAGTGTTGCCAACTGCCAAAATCCAAAATGTACTAGTGGCATTTCCAAAATGCACTAGAATACGCTAGATGCTTTATACAGTATATAGAGTTCAAAAATGACCATTAATCTTCTACATCCTCTAGTTGTGTAGACTTGGGCTAATTCACATGATGAATATTTTAACTCTTGAGAGTGTAACCAGTTACATCTGGTTAACCAACTGTCCATCATTTAGCCTGGGGACCACGGGTGGAAAAACACTGTCATAGCAGGAAACATGGCGACTGTCAATCAATTTCGCCCCAACTCACCACCCCACAAAGCACTAGATTTTCCGCCAGGAGCTTTTCACTAATTTTGGCGCTATTCGGGAGGGGCTGGAAAAAAGCTAAATATAGCGACGAATGTGCCAAGTTGGCAACACTGCATGATCTGCTTCCATGGACGCAGACAACACAAAAGAAGCAGCATCGCCACCATTCCACTGTCATCGCCAACAAGGAGCGCCGGCCCATGATGCACTGCTGTAACTGCAGTCAGTCGGTGATAATGATCAATTGCACTCACACCCGGTGCCCCTGCAGGGCACCATTGACTGCGTAATGTGAAGAACCCCTGGGAGGGACATACAGGCCTGTCGCCGTTCGCCGATGCGCCAACATAATATGTCAATGGTATGTCAACGGTGCGATTAGAATCACTTCGGTAGTAATTAATATCTCTTCGATGGCAATCAGCGGTTCGGCCGGCGCGGGGCTCATCAGCGCTGCGTCGCCATTTTGTCGTCGCCCACACATCCTCGGTAAACGTTGTTGTTGTGACACTTTATCGCAATTGATTGATCAGCGATATAACGGGAGATAACTGATTTCCTAGAAAAAGCTGAAAGATGGCACACATCCCACTGAAGACCTATGGCGAAATCACGCTAATATTAATCACTAATGCATGCAGATTTTTTTTTGTAATTTAAGACGCAGCCTCATCAGTAAAGGGACGGGCCTTATTTACATTCACATCAGCATTCGTGAGGCCATCGTATATCACACTGTACGGTATGTGGACGCGGGCACTCAGACAAACATACGTGCACCCTCAAACACACACGCACGCACGCACGCACGCACGCACGCACGCACACACGCACGCACACACGCACACACGCACACACACACACACACACACACACACACACACACACACACACACACACACACACACACACACACACACACACACAATGACCTTCACGGTCCAGGCACTCTGCCATTGCGTGCCATTATCTTTTTTTCCCCTCTTTTGTATTTTCCTTTTTGTTGTTGCTGTTAATCGTTCATTTCTTTGCACGCTGTTGGTTTTCACCTGAGTGCTTTTTGCCTTGTCCAGGATAATGATTGTACACAGAGGAGTGTTGCCTCTACATGCATGGTAGCTCCAATGACAGGGTTGACATGCCAGCCGAATTGAATTCACATGTCTAATCCCTCGCTGCGTCCGTCTGTCCATCTGTTTGTCCGTCTGTCTTTCTGTCTCTGTCTGTGTCTCATATTCTTTTCCTCTTTGTCTTGTTTATTGTTTGACTATACAGTATAACGACTAAAACACTGAATGAAATTAAATGGTATCAAATATTCAGGGCTATAACAGCCTCGAGTGAACCTATACTGTGAAATTTAAAATGGAATTGTTTTATTTCTTCCATTTAGAACTGATTAAAAGTTGATCTGCCATGACGGTGGTGGAAAACGGAACCACACTGCGTGTTTGCTCTACGGTGGCCTATAGCAGCGCTGCACAATTCAACAACAAAAGAGTAATCCAGATTCAGATACCTATGCGATCTTTATTGCTTACAAATTAATTTTATGCCCATGAGTTTGTAACCCATTTTCATCACCCAGTGCCAGTTACTAATGTGATCCTGGGCTCTACGTACCTGGGAAGGGGGGGGGGGGGGGGGGGGGGGGGGGGGGGGGGGGGGGGGCTGCAGGGGACTGGCCGCATGCTTCCTTCAATGCATGAGGGGGAATCGAACAGAGGACCTTCTAGCTGTGAGGCGACAGCACTTAACACAGTGCCACCATGCTTATGCAATCTAATTTAAAAAATGTATCACTGCACTAGTTGGCCAAAGGCAGTAAAAATATTTTCCTGAAAAATTACGTGCATGAAAATTGTGATCTCGATTCTTGTGGAGGAAAACTGAGATTGGCATTTGAGCAAGAATCGTGCATATTATATGCACATACCTGTATATTACTAATTCCGCGTCAATACGCAGGTGTTTCATAATATTATAGGGCCATAAAGTTTTGTTCGTTCACTTATTTAGTATGCAATATCTGGACAACAAATATAGCCTTTTTTTGTTTTACTTTTCTGCTGTTTGTCTGGACTCTGTGGCCATCCAGCGATACTGGTAGAGGGTTCAAACTCAGAGACAGTTTCAACCACATTGAACCCATCAGGGGTTCAAATCCCACCCCCACCAGCGTCGCTCTCAGGCAGTCACTCAAGCCTCTCCACCACGGCAAGGTCACAGCAATCGGAGAGGAAAAAGTTTTTTTCTTTTTTTAAGCTACAGCTTAAAAAGATACAGAAAGCTGAAGTTTTCTGTATGTGAAAACTTCAGTCACTGGAGTGACTGGGGATGAAATTCTGGGATCTATCACTGACGTCTGTAGAGCTGACATCCTTCCAGACATCCGCGGGGCATCCATGGACGAGTCGTCGTCGTTGTCTCTGGGGATTGTGGTCCTGACCAGAGGTCCTGCCTGGTGGAACAGCTCAAATAAAAGCTCTTCCGTCACTCTCTGGTCGAGGTTTCCCCACGATGACGGTCCGACTCGCCTCATCTTCGAACTGATCCGTGTGCTTCCACTCTCCACAGTGCAAACAGAAGGACATCCTTGGAGGTTGACTTGCAGAGGTCAGCACCATAGAGCATCAGTAGGTGGAATGTGGATGTATGACTGCGTAGTCTGCTTTTACGCCCCCATACAGGACAAGTGTAATGTATTTATCCATCTGAGGCTTGCTAGCCTCGGATCCTTTTTGGGCAAAAACGCCCCTGCACCCGCCGCCCTGTGCCGCGGCGCGTTGGGGAGCAACTTGGACTGTACACTGGCATGCCGCAGATCATCTGTCCACGTGCGTCGCTGACATTTAGAGGGGGTGATCTTCAGTGACATTTTAACAGTAAATGTGTTTGTTCAAAGCATGTCGGGGAATGCCATTCATTTGAGTTGTTTTGACATTCCAGGGGAAATTCAATAAATACTTGAAGACCTGAACATGTGAAAGAGACATCAATAATAAATGCGCGGCAATAAAACAGGCGAAATAAATAAATGACTGGAAATTCCAACGGGTTTCCAGAGAGGCTATTTGAAATGGGTCATTGCCATAGCGAGGGTGAAGAATATTTTGGAAGATGGAGATTGCCTGGCGCCTGGATATGGCACCAAGGTCAGAGTATTCAGGCAATTTGTTGACTGAATGAAGTGTCAGCACATCAAGTTTAAATCTCTGCGTCATAGTGTGAGACATATTTAAAGGTTTGGTGTAGGGGTGCAATGATATAGTAACTGTATCAACATATCATTTTTATTTTTGAAAAAAATATGTATATCATTATGTAAACAGAAAATATCATATTTATATTGTTTGACTTTGTATTATATTGCAGGGGTTTTCAACAGGTGGTCCGGGGACCACCAGTGGTCCTTGAGAGAGTCCCCAGCTAAGTTCTTTAACCAAATGTAACTCTTGAGAATGCAAAAATGAAACCAAATGGACCCTGGTGGGTCCATTTGGCTTCATTTTTACACTCTCAAAAGTTAAAATATCCATCATGCGAATTACTCCAAATGTACACAACTAGAAGATTAATGTTAATGGACAGAACCAAAAGAAATCTTTAGTTTTGGGCTCTGTGGGTCTAAAAAATATCCTCAATTGGTGGTCCGTGGCTCAAATGCTGAATAAATGGTGGGCCCTGGAATGAAAAAGGTTGAAAACTCCTGTTATATTCCAATGTAAAGAATCGGACTACCAATACTTTAGCAATTTAGCAATCACAACTAAAGTAATGTACTAAAGAACGACCTACAATACAGGGATCCTTAAAGCTGGATTATTGCCTGGGTCTCGCAAGGCTGCCTGTATCGCGAGAATGTCAGTTCTTAACAGTTTGTTAATAAGGTGCTATTGGAGAAACTAGTATCCTGCTCTTTCAATGCGTCAATATAACTATATATCGTTTGCAAATCATACGACAAAGTATCTGAAAATAAACGGTGACCTTTCTTCTTTAATTTGTCTGCATCAATCATTTGTTGCACGAGGACACAGCCATTAATAAATGATGTTTTTCATGCCTTGACCGCTGGTCCCTTTTAAATCCCATTAATTCATCAACTTCCGGTTTGAAAGTGGCAGCATAGGGCTCCTCCAGCAGCGCGAGCGGCCAGTGACATAGGAGTGAACGGGAACATCAGAACTCTCCCTCTAAAAGGCTTTGAGTGAGGTCAGATCATGGCCTTGAGCGCAACAACGGGGCATGTTTGTGCCATCATGCCTGCACATTGTACTGCCCACAATATAGGCCCCTATAGGCTGTAAGTGAAGAATGTGGAGCCCCACCGCCACCAGTACACAGAGTTTCCGCGAGGTGTGTGTGTTGATTGCTTGGTGTTTGCACTGCGCCATCTGCCAAAGCAAATTATTCATGTGCGCCGCATCTCTTGGCAATGGAGTGCTCCTTGTTGTAAGTCTCATTTCGTTTCAACCCACAAGGCAGCGAAAGCTCTGCTCTCTATATCAATGGAATCCATTAGGGTAATTCTTTGCGTTGACAAAGACGAAGCGGCGAAGATGAGAAGTGAACGTCCTTTGTGGCATAAAAAAGGGGTGACAAAGAGTGACAGCTACAAAGAAGCGGTCCAAGTAATTTACCCCGACTGTTCATTCATTCTAATTTGCGCGGCCGCAGACTAGCTTGAACCCAAAGGATCCTCACTGGTTAATGATACGGATGGGGAGAAAAAAATGTATATAAATGTTATTGCAACTAAAAAAGCAGCTCACAAATGCCGTAAAAAGTGTCATTTTGCAAATATATTGGTTAAAAAACAAAACAATAGCACAGAATTCTTGAGCAGAAGTCCTTTTTATTAGATAGGCCTACCGGGTAACAGGGGTGCCGTGTTGCTTCGCACCACGGACGATGAAGCCGCACCCATACCATTTTCGGTTACAGGTCTTTTATTAGTCAAGTAAAGCATCAATAATAACATCAGTTGTTGTTGAAGTTGCAACAGACACGCAGCATGCATAAAGCTAAAGGTCCGACTCAGAGAGTTTTCTGTTTTCAATGATGAAATGCTGTTGGTCTAGTGGTGACACAGCTGTAGTTAGTTAGTAGCACTAGTAGTGTTTCAAATCATTTTAAATATAAGCATTTAATTTGAAATATCTTGGGTTGTTTTGCATGGCATCGTGTTTGGGGGCAGACTGGGTATTTAGGGGGGCATTGCCCCCCAATGCCCATGCCTAGATCCGCCCCTGGCGGATAATCTTTTAGTTTATGTACTGTATCTGTGTTGGAGGAATGTTGCATCACCATGGCTGCCACAGTGATTATTCTGTAACTCCATCTCACTGTAGGCTTGTGCATGTGTGTGTGTGTACACACACGCGTGTGTGCATGTGCACATGTTTACTGCAGATGGTTACAAGGGAAAACAGCAATTTTGCTTGTGTACTGTTAATTTAACTAATGTAGAATAAATGAATGCATCATTAGGATTATAAAATGCACATTATATCATAAAACTTCACGACATTGTAACATGTACAAACAAGCGGCATAAAATGAAAAAAGACTATGATATAACATGTATACAATGCAGTGAAATGTAAAAGCGCCAGCCTCATTGCACATAAAACCTAAACAAAGGACTTCACAATATCCCGTTTCACTCCAGTTTATTTAATTATGACAAACATATCGTCTACTAACCATTTTACTTAATGCTGCTTCCACCACCAATGCAAAAGATAATTAAAGGAGAAAAGTGTGTGCTACTTCCCTCCTTCTTCCTTTCATAATAGTGTACGCAATACAAATTAAAAGAATAAAGTTGAGCTATTTTAATGAGCGCAGGCCATTGCTCTCGTTTGATTGTCACAGCCACTTGGCTCCACACAGGAAAATAGGCCTTTTAATTGGATAAGGAATGGAGGACTTAGAATAATAAGAGCTAAGAATAACCCATGTCAGGTGTGTGTGTGTGTGTGTGTGTGTGTGTGTGTGTGTGTGTGTGTGTGTGTGTGTGTGTGTGTGTGCGTGCGTGTGTGCTGCATGTGTGTGTGCTGCATGTGGGATGCTGAGATTAACCATTTCAGTATTAACCGCATGGCTTCAAATGTGACATATTTCCAAACCATAATATGACACAGGCAACATATTTCACCCTGCTGTCTCTATTATGGGTATTTCATTTTCACTTTAGGTGAAAAGTCTCACAAATAGCCAATTAAGATATAGTCCATTATTGTTTAGAGTGTGGTGCAGTGAAGAAAACGTGAGCTAAGTGAGAGTTGTGACTGGCTAATTGATTTCATGCAACACTAGCATAATTAAGGCAGAACATAAGTGCTTCCCAGTGTTTTTATGACGCACATGTGTGTCGGAATGGAGATGCACTAATTCAATGATGCCATTCATGGCACCAGTTACACATGCTGCACACAGAGAGATGGTCGTATTTGCTGCTCTGTTGTTTTACTGCTTCTAGACTAGTTTCTCCTAGCTTGGGCGGTTAGCTCAGCCTTCGACCTATAGGCTGTCAAACCAGCCCAGATGGCGTGCCGCACGTCACTCGTCAATAAATGTAATAAAGTATTGCATTTTTTTAAATAAAATGTTTCCCACTGAGCATAGTCTAATCGTCTAATACAGACTAAAATGGGCTAAACAATGAACAATTTTTTTAGACGTCTAAAACTTAGCCTAAATGGCAATTAGCGGGTCTATACTCAGACATTAGCGATCTCGCTTAGATGTCTCAGCTTTCAGCACATTTTTAGATGCGCACGGAGCAATGGATCTCTTGCTCAGTGTGTCTCTAATCAATGTCGTAGTGTATGTTATTACAACATTACTTTCCAGTATATGATTTGGCTGGACATTTCTGGGGTGGGACAGATTGTATAGAAGAGACTAGAGAGCAACAGTGGCCGGGCACTCTGCACGACCCAAAGGCACCACTGTACTGTGACTGGCCTGTTCCTGTTCACCAGCTCTACTGCACTTCGGACTTACTGTAATTCTGTTACGACTCGGTAAAGTGCCACGGTGTGCCACCAACAGAAGTTATCTGATGACGCCTCCACTGTCAGCTGCATCACAATGACATAGTGAGTGCGTAAGTAGAGAAAAATAAACCCCTTTTAGCTAAGTTTAACAGAGAATACTTCTGCAGCATCTATCAAACAACAACATTTTCAAAAGGAATACAAGAAATGCTTGTACTAAGTTCCCTTTAAATATTTGGGGCAAAACGTCCTTGATTGGACACTGATAACATCATGATAGAAGAATTAGATCCAGCAGTGGGAATAAGTAGTAAAGTAAGTAGTAAACAAGATACGGAATATGTGTGGATTTCTTCAATAGCATAAGGAATATCCTATTCAAATTCACTGCCTGGCTTTCACATGCACTATTAATAGACAAGGAACCATTTGTTCAGAAAACGATGCAATCCTGTGCATGATCAAAATATCAAAATGTTACATGACAAAACACCTGTCTTTCGTCACAAGTCCAAGAGCAGACTTGTGATATCTGTGTATTGTGTTTCGGCTTGGATTGATAGAATGAAATTTAATAACAAAAAACACAAACAAAATAAACACATGGCAGATCTAAATTTAAATTTACAATGAAAATTCAAAAAGCCACCAACTGCAATTGACACAGCCTGTGGCAAATACCACTAATGGAGAAAGTTTTCTTTCGAAACGACTCTGTGAGTGGTGGTATTGGTGAATGGGTGTTTACTGTATATTTACCATCAAGGGACCTCATACAGTTATAAGTCCATTTGTGGCGAAACCCCCCATGTGTCCTCTGTTTTAGCCTGGGAAGGATGGAGGCTCTCTTGTGACCTTCTCAATTACAGCACTAACATGGTCTGCACAGGGGCGGATATAACATGTCCCAATTGGGGGGCAAGAGAAAATGGTATGGAGGCGGCTTCATCGGCCGTGGCGCGAAGCGAGCCACCTCCATACCATTTTCCGTTATAGGACTTATATTAGGCAAGTAAAGCATCAATAATAACATCAGTTGTTGTTGAGGTTGCAACAGACACACAGCATGCATAAAGCTAAAGGTCTGACTCAGAGAGTTTTCTGTTTTCAATGATAAAATGGTGTTGGTTTAGTGGTGCCACAGCTGTAGTTAGTTAGTAGCAGTAGTAGTGTTGCAAATCATTTTAAATATATGCACTTTAATTTGAAATATCTTGGGTTGTTTTGCATGCTTCATGTTTGGTGGGCCAGACTGCCCCCCCATGCCCATGCCTAGATCCGCCCCTGGGTCTGCAACCGTCGGGATCTCCTATAGCCAGTGGCTGAACATCAGACTGATGAATGAGTCACCCAATGCCATATGTACCTCAGGGAAGAAGATCATGTTATTAATATATGTTTTAATTGAGTGTAATTTACTCTCTTTGGTCTAAGGCTGAAAAGTGCAAACAGTGATTTGAAGGAGAGTGCACTGCCACCGAAAGGACTAGTTCTTCCATTCATTCAATCTCATTTTAATATCAAGAGATAATCATGTTCTGCAACTGAATGAGACATGTATTGTATTTCTAACACTTTCATGTCCAGACATGAAGGGGAGAAAACATGCATCCAATTTATCTTCCCTTTCTTTTTCTTCTATTACAGTTCAAGAGGCAACTTGAATCGCCATGCAGACAAAGGTCTATCTGGAACCGGAATGCAAAAGAAGATCCAGATCTTAAATCTCTTACATGGACAGACTGGCAAATCAGGAATGGGATCTGGGTTAAGTTTGGGATACGTCTCTGGCAGGGGTTTTCAACAGGCGGTACGGGGACCACCAGTGGTCCTTGAGAGGATTCCAGGTGGTCCCCAGCTAAGTTGGTTAACCAGATGGTTAAGTTGGTTAGCCAGATGTAACTCTTGAAAGCGTAAAAATGAAACCAAATGGACCCTTGCGGGCCATTTGGTTTCATGTTCACGCTCTCAAGAGTTAAAATATTCATCATCTGAATTATGGACAAAAACAATTTGTGGACAAAAAGCAAAAGAAATCTTTAGTTTTGGGGTCTGTGGGGCTAAAATGTCCTCAAATGGTGGTCCGTGCATGGCTCAAATAATAAATGGTCGTCCCTGGTATCAAAAAGGTTGAAAACCCCTGGTCTAAGGCAACATAGAGACACATGTCCATCAGAAACAAATCTGTCCCAGACCAGAATCCATAAGCCCCAGAATACAGCCTTCATGGCTCAGAGCCCCTGGAGGGAATACAACCGCAGCCCTGCTGGTCCACTCAGAGTGGACCAGTGTGCTAGACAGGAAACATGTACTATGCTTTGCCATCCATCAGTCTATATTGCCCCAACACATTGAAAACCAGTGCAAAAAGGAGTCTGCCAAGTCTGTTAAGAAAACCTACAAAATCAAATGTTAGAAACTTCTAACCGTAACCCCAGCAGGCACACAAGACCACATCTTGTTGCTGACGGATTTGGAGGAGATTTGACGGTCTGGTTCCCAAAATGAAGCAGTATTTAATGTGTAATGTCAATTATATTTACATTGGAATGAATGAGACCGGCTGGTGTCCAACCCATGGTTGCACACTGGGGAGAGGGCGGGGTATAACTGCAAGGTCTATTATTGTTAATCAATGATATGCCTCAAAGGATGCTATTTTGAAGTGTAAGCCTGTGTTGTATAGTTTCATTCATTTTGAGCACAGGCATGCCTGTAAAACTGCTTTAGAAAAAATCTTGGCCTTATAAACAGCGCGGTCATTTTGACAAGTTATTAACCACTGTTGCACGTTTTTATGCATGTTTACTCTTATCAACACAATCGTAGTGTTCTGGCAAGTACTTTGGGGGCTGAAGGAGCTTCAGTCCAACAGCCATAGTCCTGATGCCTCTGTGGAGTTGGTCGTCTGCCTGGTCATTTCACTGCCTGTGAAGGACAGAAGCCGCTCCTTCTGCTGGCCACTCATGCAAACATAATGGCGGCGGCGTCCAGCAGCATCTGATCGGAGCGCGGCACTGAGGTTGGTAACATAACGGCCACTGTTCGCCCTGGGGTGCTCCAGGGGCGGATCTAGACATGGGCATGGGGGGCAATGCCTCCCTAAGTGCCCAAAATGATTTGAAACCCTACTACTGCTACTAACTAACTACAGCTGTGGCACCACTAAACCAGTTCAGCATTTCATCATTGAAAACAGAACACTATCTGATTCAGACCTTTAGCTTCATGCATGCTGCGTGTCTGTTTCAACTTCAACAACAACTGGTGCTATTATTGATGCTTTACTTGACTAATAAAAGTCCTGTAACCGAAAATGATGAAGCCGCACCCATACCATTTTCTCCTGCCCCCCCAATTGGGAAATGTTACATCCGCCCCTGGGGCGCACCCTCCTCTTCCTCCTCTCTTTGACGCAGGGCAAAGAGGAGGTGCAGTTGATCTTCAATTTCAAACAGACACGATTCAAACAGAAAATAACATATCTATGAAGCCAAAGACGACATAGGACTAAAGTCATGACAAAATGGCATGAAAATATTGCAATATACTGAGATGTCAGTTTGCTTGACTGTGCGACCGAGCGACCTTTCTAGAATTAGTTAATAAAATATTTGCTAATAAAATGTTATTGCGAACGCAGTGAGTGAGATCTGGGGCTCCAAAATGCTTAGAAACGCCAGGGAGTGAGATTACTTGCGAGCACAGTGAGATAACAGTCAGATAACTATGTAAGCCAGGCAGAAATGTCTGTGTGCCCTGCAGCCAACACCATTGTTGGAAAGTGCACTCGCTCCTCGCTCCTTCTGCACCCTGATGCTACAGGCCTATTGTCTACTGTTTCAGCAGCGCCTAGATCCCCAGTAAGAGTTTTAGAAGTCAGGGTGTCTCATATTCATCCATGCCTGCAGTACACTTAACTTACAGTGGGTGCAAATCCTCTTTGCGACAGGAATGTTTATGAGGGAGGTTTTGTTATTCCTTGTGAGTCACTTTTATTTAAATAGTGCCAAATCAGCTCCATATATCACTTTACATACAGAGCACGACCGTGACCATTCTCTTTAATTTACAGATCCCCCCCCCCCCCCCCCCCCCCCCCCCCCCCATGAGCAAGCATTTGGCAATGGTGGCAAGCAGGCCCGGATGTAACATTTTCCTAGTGGGGGGCAGGCAAAAATGGTACAGGACTTACTGTATATTAGGCAAGTAAAAGTAAACATCAATAACAACATCAGTTGTTGTTGAAGTTGCAACAGGCATGAAGCATGCATAAAGCTAAAGGTCAATGATGAAATGATGTGTTGGTTTAGTGGTGCCAGAATTAGCTCTTCACTAAGCCCCTCCCCATTCTGGCCTTGTCCAATAGGCACGTTGGAAGAGGAAAGCTTGACCAGGAATGCTTGACCTGGATAGCAACAGTTGCTAAAGTATTTGGATTGCCATTGGACAGTGAGCAAACCCCACCCCAAAGGGTGGGGCTTAGAGAAGAGCTCATTGTATTTAGTTAGTAGCCGTAGTAGTATTTCAAATAATTTTAAATAAAAGCACTTTAATTTGAAATATCTTTGAAATTTGGGTTGTTTTGCATGGCATCATGTTCGGTGGGGCAGACAGGGCATTTAGGGGGGGCATTGCCCCCCATGCCTAGATCCGCCCCTGGTGGTAAGAAAAAAACAAACTAAAAACTCTCCTTTAATAGGAAGAACAGAAACAGAAGCTGGCTCTAGGGGGGTAGAGAAAGAGAGAGAGAGAGATAGAGAGAGAGATAGAGATAGACCCACAGAGATGCATGGGAAAGAAACAACAACAGTGGCTTGCAGCCATAATCCATGGAAACCCTCGATCCGCAGCCAGGGGGCCATATCATCACGATCGATGGAAGGAGGCACAAAAAAGTGGAAAAAAAGAAATCAAGTTAGTAACATGCACTGATGGCCCATGGATGCGTGGAGGAGGAGAGAGCTGCAGCTCAGTGAACTCATGGGAGCAGTGAGAGGTCTAATACTGTAGCAGCAGAACAGCTATAGTGCAAGGCTGCATGGGCTGAGCTAGGCCTATAACCCCAGATTTATCCCCCGAAAAAGTAAAGTTTCAAGGCCATTCTTAAATGTAGAGAGGGTGTTCGAACCAAAAAAAACTGGAAGATAGCTCCATAGGAAAGAAGGCTGATGTTACAAACTTCTGCCTCCCACTCTACTTTTGGAGACGCTAGGAAGTAGGAACCACAGGCATTTTATGAAGGTGCCAGGGGGGCACCCCTGATTGGCTACAGTATGTTCCAAAATGTGTAAATAAATCACATAGGGCCCTATTTTGAATGTCTTCAAGTATCAGGTCTTAAGTCTTAAGTCAAAACTTTGAGGTGTGGCCTTCAAGTTTTGACTGAAGACCTGATACTTAAGACAATCAAAATGGGGCACTATATGTATAGTGTCTAGAAAAGCATTTACATATACTTATCTAGCATATTTAGTCTCTCTCACCCAAAACTAAGTATTTTCACATTTTTGTCCACAATTATGCAAGAAAACTGAATACAAGTATGCATATCACATCAATGTTGACGTTCGGCAATGTTAAATCCTCTCTCACAGCTCAAATAAACACCATCCTAAACATTAAGAGCAGTGGGCTAAATACACACACCTACACGACTGCCACGACTGAATGGAATGAGCGAATGGACGTGTAATACCACTGTAATATGCATGAATGCTTCCAGGAGCTTAACGTGAAGACCTCTCGAGTATATCTGACTAAACTAACTCTGTATTGTGGTCTTGGTATCTCTGAGAGGGTAATAATCAGTTTGTTTGGGGTGCCCTTGGAGGCCTCCAGAAAACCCCTGCCTTCCTGGAGGCTTTCGGTTCTTTTGCTTTTGTCTTCACCTGTGTGCGTGTGTGTGTGTGTGTGTGTGTGTGTGTGTGTGTGTGTGTGTGTGTGTGTGTGTGTGTGTGTGTGTGTGTGTGTGTGTGTGTGTGTGTGTGTGTGTGAATGAGTACGTGCATGTGCACATGCGTGTGCGCGTGCACTGCACACACATGCCTGTGTGCATGTGTGCATTATTGTCTGGGTTCTGTTAGCAGCCAACCTAATCATGAGTCATATCGCCACTGCAATATTGAATAACATTATCGCATATTTCCCCATCGCATGTTTTCCTATCGCGCACAGCCCTCGTTAGCGGTGCGTTATTGAGCTCCTTAAGATATGATGGCGCTTCACTATAGAAGAAGGGCTTTAAAGTATATGCAGGATTTTTATCAGGAGTCCATGTAGAGCGCCTAATATGATACAAATATAATCTCCAGTATTTTCCAATTTATTGTCAGCGGATGCACAGCAGCATTCTGTATCAGCTGGAAAGTCTTCAGAGACCCGTAGAGGCAGCCCTATAATAATAATACAGTGCAATAACCCAAGCCAACAATGCACCTATTTTTATTTATTTATTTATTTCGGTATTATTTAGCTGCAAATAGACAATCCTTGAAATGTGCTTTCTCTGTGAGATATCCTGATCAAAGATAATTCCCAGATTTGCGATGGTGGCACTGATCAGTTCAAAATAATACCATGCAGAGCATCAGTATGTACAGCAGAACATCACAGGTCATCTAGGTCTTCGCTGATTGATTTCATCTGGCTTCATAGGTGAGGTGGAAAATACAATCATTTCCAGAGAGGAGCTCTGGATGTGGCAAGGATCCAGGGGCAGATCTAGGCATGGGTATGGGGGGGCAATGCCCCTCCCTAAATGCCTACTCTGCCCCACCAAACACGACGGCATGCAAAACAACCCAAGGAATTTCAAATTACTGGTGCTAACTAATTAGTTGTGGCACCACTAAACCAACAGCATTTCATCATAGAAAACAGAAAACTCTCAAAGTCAGACCTTCAGTTTTATGCGTGCTGTGTGTCTGTTGCAACAAAAACTGATGTTATTATTGATGCCTACTTGCCTAATAAAAGTCCTGTAACAGAAAATGGTATGGGTGCGACTTCATGGCCCGTGGTGCGTACCCATACCATTTTCTCTTGCCCCCCCAATTGGGAAATGTTACATCTGCCGCTGCAAGGATCCCATGCTCATCTCATAACCCATGCTCATCTCATAACCCCAGAAAAGGTGCTATACGAGAAGCGTCTGCCAAGGGATCAAACATGTCAAACTTGCTGGAACATCTGCCAGATCACCCCCAATCCCTGCGCGACTGAGTTGAGATGAAAAACCATGCAAGGCTAAACGTTGTGACTGGCACAAAGCCATTCAACTAAAGTTATATTCAAAACACTGTGAGCCGAGTTAAAATTCTTCGCTGTGAATAGAGACATTGAGTTACATGAATGAGGCATTGACTCAAAGCAGTCTCACATTCGTTGCAATTTGTTATATGGCGGCAGTGGCTCAGGGGTAGAGTCACCGGATGGTAACCACAAGGTTGCCGGTTCGATCCCGGGCTTCCGCAGAGTTAGTGTCCACGTGTCCTTGAGCAAGACATTGAACCCCTAATTGCTCCTGATGTGGTAGTATGTACCTTGCATGGTTTCCACTGTCATCAGTGTATGAATGTGTGTGTGAATGGGTGAATGTGATGCACAAGCTATGTAAAGTGCCTTGGATAAAGGCGCTATATAAATGCACCATTTACCAAGTAGTACAAGTCACAGTACAAACACAGCACATGAAAATTAACATGGCTGTTAATGCTGGCTGTATGCAACTCCAACATTACAGAGTGCAGACACAGAAGCACAGACTGGCACCAATCGACACAGCCACTATAACTCAGAGAGAGCACTTCAGACCTTCGTTGTTCATCAACTATACGAATAGTTTTGATGATGCCTGCTGGGTTATTTATAGCTGACAACACATTGCAAAGCCTCATAAGCATTTTCAGGTTTTGGCAAACCCAGCAGCATTGGCAAGGTTATTGTGCTGTTGAAATATATAGGCTTCTCCACCCTCTCTCATGGTGTGGCATGGTGATCATGATGGACATTGCCAGTTCGCACTCACACAGAACCAAAAGTAAATATTATTTAATAATTGGCCCAGTCCTGGACCTACAGTGATCCGTATGTGTACTTAGCCATTTCTTATGTTTTTCCACTCCCATCTCTCTCCAAATATCAATGTCAGAGAATAGTATATAGGCCTATATTAATACAAAAAAAGAAAAAAATCTCAGAAAAAATCTCATATGAAGTCCACCAATCAAGAATAGCAGACTCCTCTCTAAAATGTGCAATTGGACAACTCTAAAGCAAATTACACATTTTATTTAGCTGCCATAGCATCATCCCCTTACCCATGTGTCGGATCACTGGCTAGATTTGCCAATACAGTATTATTATATTGATAAAGTATTTGCCGATACCGTCATGAACTGACAAAAAAGGGTCGATCTGATACTGTATCGGGACATACAGTCTATCTATCAGTAGCCTAAATTAATCTAAAAATAAAAATAAAATACATATATTATGGCAAAGACAAAATGCGCCCCATGTGACTTTCCCTTGGTGTTTTGGTGTTAGTACAGCAGATTAACTCATTTTTTTCATACGATACTTCACTTTGGTATAGAAGCGTGAAAATTGGCACAGATACTCTCCAAGGTCTACTCTTTAGGAAAAAGGCACGTGCCACTCAAAATTCCAAGATGGCGGCCCCAAAATCCAAAATGTCCGCCCAAAAATGTGGTTTTTCCTTCATAACTTGAAATGCATTGATTTTACACCCCATAAATGTATTGAACATTAATACAAAGTTGGCCATTACGGACGGTTTGGCACCAAGAACATGTCTGTATCACTTACGGCTCTTGAGATACAGCATATAGGTACTTTCACAGATTGAGGAGAGCAAGACATTTGTAACATTGATTCTTAAGTGAATTAAATGGTGATACAGGCATGAAAATTGGTACACACACTCTTCAAACCCCACTATTTCTAAAAGTACTGCGTGCCCTGCAAAAATTCCAAGATGGCAGCCCCCAAAATCCAAGATGTCCGTCCAAAATGTGTTTTTTCCTTCATAAGTCGAAATACAAAGCTTTTAAGCCCCATAAATGTATTGAGCGTTAATATAAAGTCAGGCATTACGGACATTTTGATACCAAGTACATGTCTGTATGTAGTACGGTTCTTGAGTTACAACATATACGTAGTGATGAGGCACCATAAGTGTAACATTTTGGCACATTTCCCTCTTTAACTCAAAGATCCCTTTATCACCATATCTTCTATTTTCAGGAAATTGACCTACATGTATCTGCTATCATAAACCACTTCAGGTTTTTCAATTGATGAAACAGGTCGGGAGTTATTAAGCCGATCGCGAAGGGCTGTTTCAGTGCTAAATTTGCTGCGTACATTCTGCGAATATAAGCCACCCAGAAATGTCTGTCTGTGCATCTGTCCTTCACAATAAGTGTATATGTGAAGTGGACGCACCAAGTGCACCATGTGTCATACTATAATTGTATAATGTGCTAAAAGGCGTAATAGTGTAATATATGCAATAGTGTAATAGAGCTAATAGTGTAATATATGCAGTATATAGCGGTATACTGTAATAGGGTAATGTATGTAATAAGTGTCACAGTGTAACATGTGTAATAGTGTAATAGGTTAATATGTGTAATAGTGTCAGTGTAATATGTGTAATAGTGTAATAGGGTAATATGTGTAATAGTGTCATAGTGTAACATGTGTAATAGTGTAATAGGGTAATATGTGTAATAGTGTCATAGTGTAACATGTGTAATAGGGTAATATGTTCAATAGTGTCATAGTGTAACATGTGTAATAGGGTAATAAGTGTAATAGTGTAATATTTTGCATTAGGGTAATAGTGTAATAGGAAATATGTGTAATAGTGTCAAAGTGT
Source organism: Benthosema pterotum (assembly GCA_039105355.1). NCBI lineage: Eukaryota > Metazoa > Chordata > Actinopteri > Myctophiformes > Myctophidae > Benthosema > Benthosema pterotum. The sequence goes on along the minus strand of CM076985.1, from coordinate 17,321,982 downwards.
AATATGTGTAATAGGGTGTCATGTGTAATAGTGGCATAGTGTAACATGTGTAATAGCATAATAGGGTAATGTATGTAATAGTGTCATAGATAGTGTAACATGTGTAATAGTGTAATAGGTTTATATGTGTAATAGTGGCATAGTGTAACATGTGTAATAGTGTAATAGGTTGATATGTGTAATAGTGGCATAGTGTAACATGTGTAATACTGGCATAGTGTAACATGTGTAATAGCATAATAGGGTAATGTGTGTAATAGTGTAACATGTGTAATAGTGTAATAGGTTGATATGTGTAATAGTGGCATAGTGTAACATGTGTAATAGCATAATAGGGTAATATGTGTAATAGTGTCATAGTGTAACATGTGTAATAGGGTAATAGTGTAATATATGCAATAGTGTAATAGGGCTAATAGTGTAATGTTTGTGCATTATGGTAATAGTGTAAGAGTGTAATATATTACTGTAATAATAGCGTAATATGTGTAATTGTGACATGTGTAATAGGCAAATATGTGTATCATGTGTTATGGTGTAATAGGACAATTACACTAGACCACTATTCCATATATTACACTATTACCCTAATGTACACAGATTACACTATTACACATATTAGCCTATTACACTAGTAGCCTATTGTACATACATTATGCTATTGCACGTATTAGCCTATTACACTATTACACAAATTACCCTATTACAGTATTACACATGTTACACTACGACACTATTACACATATTACCCTATTACACATGTTACACTATGACACTATTACACATATTACCCTATTACACATGTTACACTATGACACTATTACACATATTACCCTATTACACTATTACACATATTACCCTATTACAGTATTACACGTTACACTATGACACTATTACACATATTACCCTATTACCCTATTACACATGTTACACTATGACACTATTACACATATTACCCTATTATCCTATTACACATGTTACACTATGACACTATTACACATATTACCCTATTACCCTATTACACATGTTACACTATGACACTATTACACATATTACCCTATTACACATTTTACCTATTACAGTATTACACGTTACACTACGTCACTATTACATATACTGTATTACCCTATTACAGTTATACCGCTATATACTGCATATCTTACACTATTAGCTCTATTACACTATTAAACTATTGCATATATTACACTATTACGCCTTTTAGCACAATATACCATTATACTATGACACATGCTACACTTGGTGCGTCCGCTTCACATATACACTTATTGTGAAGGACAGATGCACAGACAGACATTTCTGGGTGGCTTATATTCGCAAAATGTACGCAGCAATTTTAGCACTGAAACAGCCCTTCACAATTGGCTTAATAACTCCCGACCCGTTTCATCAATTGAAAAACTTGAAGTGGTTTATGATAGCAGATACATGTAGGTCCATTTCCTGAAAATAGAAGAAATGCTGATAAAGGAATCTTTGAGTTAAAGAGTGAAACATGCCAAAATGTTACACTTATGGTGCCACATCACTACGTATATGTTGTAACTCAAGAACCGTACTTCATACAGACATGTACTTGGTATCAAAATGTCCGTACTGCTGACTTTATATTAACGCTCAATACATTTATGGGGCTTAAAAGCTTTGTATTTCGAGTTATGAAGGAAAAACCACATTTTTGGACGGACATCTTGGATTTTGGGGGCTGCCATCTTGGAATTTTGCAGGGCACGCAGTACTTTTAGAAATAGTGGGGTTTGAAGAGTGTGTGTACCAATTTTCATGCCTGTATCACCATTTGATTCACTTAAGAATCAATGTTACAAATGTCTTGCTCTCCTCAATCTGTGAAAGTACCTATATGCTGTATCTCAAGAGCCGTAAGTGATACAGACACGTTCTTGGTGCCAAACCGTCCGTAATGGCCAACTTTGTATTAATGTTCAATACATTTATGGGGTGTAAAATCAATGCATTTCAAGTTATGAAGGAAAAAACCACATTTTTGGGCGGACATTTTGGATTTTGGGGCCGCCATCTTGGAATTTTGAGTGGCACGCACCTTTTCCTAAAGAGTAGACCTTGGAGAGTATCTGTGCCAATTTTCATGCTTCTATACCAAAGTGAAGTATCGTTTCACTAATCTGCTCTACTATGTTTGCTCAGACTATAATAATTCTACCATCAAAATGTCACATGGTGACTATGCATGTTGCACACACGGAGCAGACGTGTGTGTGTGTGTGTGTGTGTTGTGTGTGTGTGTGTGTGTGTGTGTGTGTGTGTGTGTGTGTGTGTGTGTGTGTGTGTGTGTGTGTGTGTGTGTGTGTGTGTGTGCAGTGAGCCAGCTCTTCCTCAGGATAAAGGGTTGTAATGTCCAGCCTGAGGCTTCTCCACGTTTCTCCTGTGTTTAGCTCCTGGGAGCTCCATCTTTCTCTCTCTCTCTTTCCTTCTCTCTCTCTCCAGGGGTGGATCTAGGCATGGGCATGGGGAGGGGGGGGGGGGTCTCTCCAGGGGTGGATCTAGGCATGGGCATGGGGGGGGGGGGGGGGGGGGGGGGGGGGGCAATGCCCCCTTAAATGCCCAGACTGCCTCACCAAACATGATGGCATGCAAAACAACCCAAGATATTTCAAATTAAAGTGCTAAAATGATTTGAAACACTACTACTGCTACTAACTGACTACAGCTGTGGCACCACTAAACCAACATCATTCCATTATTCACAACAGAAAACTCTCTGAGTCAGACCTTTAGCTTTATGCATGCTGCGTGTCTGTTGCAACTTCAACAACAACTAATGTTATTATTGATGCTTTCTTGCCTAATATACGTTCTGTAACCAAAAATGGTATGGGTGCGGCTTCATCGCCCGTGTCGCTTCGCACCACAGGCGATGGAGCCGCCCCCATACCATTTTCTCCAGCCCCTCCAATTGGGAAATGTTACATCCGCCTCTCTCTCTCTCTCTCTCTCTCTCTCTCTCTCTCTCTCTCTCTCTCTCTCCTTCTATCTCTCTCTCTCCCCATCTTGGCATGGAGCCGGCAGCTGCACTAAGAGCCAGGTGTTGTTTTATTTATCTGAAAGCACGGATTGACCTTTCTAACAGAACAGTGCAGACAGGCCTGCCTCAGAGGGGCCGTGTGCTCTGTGCTGCCGCTCCCCGCGACTCTCACTCGCTTCTTCTATTTCTCTGTCACATTCATCCCGGAGAAAAAGAAAGAAAGATAAAGATGGAGAGCTATCAATGCTCCTATATAAGGCCCCGGACACTCCAGACTTGTCATGGTGACCGGCAGCAACACATAGCGCAGGCCTTTACAGTTACAGTGGTGGGAACTCTGGTGGTGTCAGAGTTAGACACAAGCTGTCAGCCTGTATGATGTCCTCCCATGATGACAGATGAGAGCCTTTTTTAGATGACTCAGTTTATGACAGGGTTTTTCTTTATTCAAACTACAGTACAGTGTGCTCCGTGCCGGTGTTTCCCCAGGATTGCCCAAAACCTATTTCTGTTGCTGTTACGCGAGAGTAATCTGATGTCTCCAGTACAGTACAGTTTCCATGCAAAAAGCTCCATTATGCCCCATTATAGGCATCATTATGAAGACTAGGAATGTCCCCATAGTACACTTTGTTTCATTTATGATTGGATCTCTATACCACGATTTCTGTGTTAGCTACCGAAACCAAATACCAATACCAGAGAATAATGTATTTAATAATACATTGTAGGAAAAAAGGTTTTGTATGAATTCCACCAACCGGGAATAGCAGAGTCAAATGTGCATTTGACTCAAATAGCTTACTCAAATGTGCACTGGGGCAACTCAAGGCAAATTCCACATTTTATCTGCCATTGCACCAGTGCATGGCTGAGGAAACATTGGGTACAAATGAAAATAGCTGATCTACAAGTTCACAGCGACACATTGTGAATTTATGCATGAATGAATAGAAATATTTGAGATACTTTATAAACATTTGAATAAAGAAGGAACAAAACATTTTCAGATGGATGATGAGTGTGGACAATTACATGTCAATCGGGGGTTCCTTGGTGAGGGAGAAATGTGGGAACCACTGTTTTAAACAAACACGAAGCAGGCCCTAATAAGTTATACATGTACACTTTAGAAACATTCCCAGAAATCATCAACCAGCAACCATTTTCAAGTGTCTTTGCAGAATAAAACGAGTGAAATGTTGCTTACAATAAGCGGACATGGCAACACTGTCCGACAGGGGCGGATGTAACATGTCCATTTTTTTTGGGGGGGGGGGGGGGGGGGGGGGGGGGGGCAAGAGAACATGTTGGAGGGGCAAGAGAAAATGGTATGGGTGCGGTTCATCGCCCGTGTCGCTTCGCGCCACAGGCGATGAAGTCGCACCCATACCATTTACAGTTGCAGGACTTTTATTAGTCAAGTAAAGCATCAATAATAACATCACTTGTTGTTGAAATTGCAACAGACACGCAGCATGCATAAAGCTAAAGATCTGACTCAGAGAGCTTTCTGTTTTCAATGATGAAATGCTGTTGGTGTAGTGGTGCCACAGCTGTAGTTAGTTAATAGCAGTAGTAGTGTTTCACATCATTTTAAACATAAGCACTTTAATTTGAAATATCTTGGGTTGTTTTGCATGGCATCGTGTTTGGGGGGGCAAACCCCCCCATGCCTATGTCTAGATCCGCCCCTGCTGTCCGAACACACACACAAGGAGCCCCAGTGCCTTGGCCATGGCCGTGGAAACCGGAAACTTGTGGATATTTATCGCTATCTCTGCTCTGCTGCTGACGCCATTTCCGGCTACCTTTCCTTTACACGCGGGGCGTGCCATTTCAATTCACTGGCAGTGTGGTGGTGTTGTCAGCATGGCTCAGCAGAGAATTAGTGATTTCTTGTACAAGTGTAGTTCAAGAACTTGTACATCACAGCAGAAGCAGCAGCAGCAGTAGTGTACAACAGGGGACGAGTGCTAACGTTGTTGAAAAGGATGACAGAGTCGTGGAGTTGTCATCAGAGGGAGGCAAGGTGGACAACAACAAACAACAACAACAGAAGCAGCAGCAGCACTTGCTGTTGTTCAGCAGGGGACGACTGGGATAAGTGGAACTGGTACTATGATTGAATTGGACGTTGGTGTGAAGTTGTCGTCGGACGAGGTGGACAACAATAATAACGGAGTGAAACAGCATATTTGCAGAAATTATATAGTATTAACTAATTACTATGGCTGCCGTGCCAACTAAACTGTAGTCCCAATACGTTCCCTCAATACTCTACGCTCACTCTGTAGCTCCGGGATGAGGTCACATCAAAGGCTATTCATAACTATTCATAACTCGTGATTTGAAGAGAGCACTTAAATCGCTGCTTTTGTCCAACAGTTTTATGTTTTCGTCGCCATGTTGCCACACATTTCTGGCCCCTCTGGTCAGATTGTTCCATTGCATTGCCTTGCCCTTGTCACCAGTATGTTTCTGCATGGAATCTGACCAGAGGGGGCAGTAATGTGCAATTGGCCTTGTCTGTCAATTTGTTCATATAACTTGCATGTGGAGAGGGAAATTAACACACATTAATGCACAAAAATGTGCATGCACGCGCATTTTTCCTTTGGAGGCAACGGATGTGAAAGGCCTCTAGACCAGGGGGTGCCCAACCTTTTTTGACCAAGATCTACTTTTCAGCAGCCAACCCCTCTGGGATCTACCAGTCCAATATCAACATTTCAAACCACACGCATCGTTGCCAGCCTACAGTAACTTCACAACACAACACTACTTTGTTTTACCACTTTACTTTATGTCCATATAAGCATAAAGTACAACAGACTTGTCATAAGTAGGCCTACAACAGTACAACATTAAGTACAACAGACTTGGACAAACACTGCCATAATAAGAACAGTCCAGATACACACACACACACACACACACGAAAATTGCTCTTTTTTCTTTTCCACCCCATTTTTTTTTCTTTGCTCGCCACATCTCCCGAAATCTACTCGTGATCAGGCGAGATCTACCGGTAGATCCCGATCTACTGGTTGGGCTCCCTGCTCTAGACTCTGAATATGGCCCTGGTATGGGGTACAGCAGGTTTCGCCAACATAAAGGATTGTGGACAGACAGACTGCACACATGCTCATTGCTCAAACACGCACGCACCAACATGCGTGAATGTTTAAAACAAACAACAGACTGATGAGGGAGAATGACGTCGCCTAATTGCTGGGGGAATGTGTTGAACAGAACCGCAAGGAAACATATTATATCATATTGTGAGCCAGAGGCTCTATACATGTGACAAACCACTGCCACTGTATTGCAGGCAAACTGTTGATGTCTCATGCGCTTGAAGTATAAATCGCCACAACCTTGAAGGGGGCGAGGGGAGGGGGGGAGCAGTGAGAGGCGTGGAGAGATGATTCTATCCATTATATCGCACAACGTGACGCTGCGGATTGCCTCCGACGGCTTCTCTGTGGTCTTCGGGGGTGGCTGAGACGGTGTGATTACAGCGGAGGAATTTCACGGGAAAGAAAGGTCACGTCCTATCTAAAGATGATCACACAGTACGGAAACTCAACCTATATAGCCCAGGGTTTTCTTCTTACACCACGCGGTGAATGGAGTTATAACCCACCACGGGGTGTGATGACGAGCGAGCCTCGACCATTAATATTTGTGTATGTCGCTGATACGGGGTGAAGTGGTCGCGATGTATACAGGGTCCGGATCTATAGAGGGGGGCAGGCGTGGGCAGAGCCCTCCCAAACGTGCATCCTGCCCACCTAATGAAAGGTAATATCAGTGGTTTACAACCAGTGGTCCTTGAGAGAGTTCCAAGTGGTCCCCAGGCTAAATGGTGGAAAGTTGGTTAACCAGATGTAACTCTTTGAGAGCGTAAAAATGAAACCAAATGGACCCTTGTGGGTCCATTTGGTTTCATTTTACACCCTCAAGAGTTAAAATATTCATTATCTGAATTAGCACCAGTCTACACAACTAGAGAATGTAGAATATTAATGGTCATTTTGGTCTGTACGTTTGACTGTTTGGTTTCCCAAATCCAGGCTGGATATTGTGGACAAAAGCAAAAGAAGTCTTTAGTTTTGGGGTCCGTGGGGCTAAAATGTCCTCAAATGGGTGGTCCGTGGCTCAAATGCCGAATAAATAGTGGGGCCTGGTGTCAAAAAAGTTGAAAACCACACATGAAGAACTTTGGAGTTGCCCACCTTGCCATTCTTTCAGCCCACCCTATAGTAGGGCTGGCTAAATCCGGCCCTGGATGTATACATAAAGGTTGCCGTCTGCCTCATTTTAATCCAATTTGGGATCAAATTTGTGGAACGAGCAGGAGATTGATAGGGTCAGGACCCGCGCCATCGACGTTTGTTTCGTTTCATTTAATTATTTATTTTAAAATCAATCCCAGGTCAAGGTCAGAGTGCAAGGTTAAATTTTATCCCCGCCACTTATATGCAGCGTAGCGAGTTGCACGGGTTGCATCTATCTGGCATCACAATCTGTGCGTGTGTGTGCATGTGCATTTCAGCCACTCTTTTCACAGCATTAGGTGCATTTTTCTTCAAGGGCTTTTCAAATGGTTTGCTTCATTTTTCCCCAAACGTTTCGATCTGCATTTAATTCACTTGTGTGAAAATGCTGTTTCTTGTTCTGCAGGCACCAATGTTTTCGAGCAGGGGCGGATGTAATATTTCCCAATTGGGGGGGCAAGAGAAAATGTTAGGGGGGCGGCTTCTTCGTCCGTGTCGCTTCGCGCCACGGGCGATGAAGCCGCACCCATACGATTTTCAGTTACAGGACTTTTATTAGGCAAGTAAAGCATCAATAATAACATCAGTTGTTGTTGAAGTTGCAACAGACACGCAGCATGCATAAAGCTAAAGGTCTGACTCAGAGAGTTTTCTGTTTTCAATGATGAGATGCTGATGGTTTAGTGGTGCCACAACTGTAGTTCGTTAGTAGCAGTAGTAGTGTTTCACATCATTTTAAATATAAATACGCACTTTAATTTGAAATATCTTGGGTTGTTTTGCATGCCATCATGTTTGTTGGGGCAGACTGGGCATTTATGCCTAGATCCGCCCCTGTTTTCGAGCCACGCATGCATGTCAGGCTGGACTGTTTGCAGCAGTGAAACAGACACACAATATTGCTCCGATGAAATTCAACTGATACGGTGAGCGTGTTGCTGTGGTTAAGTCGACTGGTTTACAGTGACACATCTCCCCCCAGGCAGTCTGAGCACAGCATTCTATATTAAAGAGTTGCGTCACCTCCGTTCTTCTACCCTAGACTTCGATTGGTGAATAGTGACAAAGCCCTGTGCGTGAGTGTTTTTTTAGCACCATATTCAGAGTCACGCGAACAATGCGACCGGCACTGTTTTCCCCTCGATTCGATTGACGCGACCCGAATAGAAGGCTTCGGGTCTGAGGTGTGAAAAGTTTAATTAGCACGCTACCCTCTTAGAGTAAGGGAGGGTTGACCTTGCAAATCAAACACTTGAGAACTATAGTAGTACTTGTGGACTCGTGAAGTACGTGCCAAAATATTGAAAAGAACAACTTGGCAATGGAGACAAGGTGTTCAGTAATTGGCCATTGTGATCAAAATGAGAGCATTATATTGATGCACAAAGCAGACAAACATGGGTGAATTGTCTTAAAGGGCGCAAAACTGCATGTATCAAGTGTAGGGATGCACCGATGCAGATACAAATACCAATGTTTAAAATAACAATTTAACCAATAGCCGATACCAATACGCATATATGGTTATTTTGATTTTGCTGGTTTTGTGCCAGGTAAACTATACAACTTCAATACAAGAAATACATTGTACATGTCGAGAATCTACAGCTTGGTAGACTGCAGATAACCAACATACCCATCTATAGTCAAAGCTAAATGTGTGCTTATCAACAACAGATAAACATCATCAACTGCTATCAGTTAATGTCTACTTTTTTTTTTTTTTTTTTTACTTATGCCCACATATGACTGATAACATTTCGTTTTTTCAGGCCACCCTGAAAATGTGGACCGGTACATTGGTGCATCACTAATCAAGTGTGATGCAAATGCTGCTACAGGGTTTGCAGGTTACTGTATATGCATGAAATGACAGCCATAACACGCATCCCACATTGTCAGGACACAGTGTGAGGAAACATGTTTATGTTACCGCTTCAAAAGCCCACATACGGTTACAGTGTACACAGTGTATAATAACAATAAGGTAGCCTTCAGTCTAGTGTACTGCGCCGTGCAGGTACGTGATATGAAGCGATTTCACCGTAACATCTCTCTCAAGCAAGAAGCACTCTTCAGTCCGCATACGGACTCAAAACCAGCGAAGACATACCCCCCACTCCCCCACCAGTATAGAATCATCTCCATGCATAATGTGTTGAGACCCGTAAAGAAGGCAGCAGTCGCAGCTAGTGCCTCGCCGGGAGTCACTCAGCGTTCTTTAATGGCCTCCATGCCTTCATTTATTTCATTCGCATTGTGACAAATTGTGCACAGCGAGGGAAGCGTGCACGCACGGCGGCGCACAGGACGAGAGAGACACAAGAGGGTGAGGGGAGGGAGAGAGAGAGAAAGAGAGAGAGACCGTTGCCAGGGAGACGGCGCTGTGTGGCCTTGTTTGTTTCTGGAGTCTGGAGGACAGCTTCTATTAAGCAGAGGTGGAAAGTATGAGGAATTGATTGAGCTAACACAATTGACACAGGGTCATTCGGCGTGATCTATACAGTGGGGAATTTGAGGTTGTGCATGGCGACGGCGAAGGCGGGTGCCACCGCCGCCCGCCCGCCGCGCGCTCGTGCTGCATCCTCATGTTTGTGTGCCGGATTTAATTATGTCTCTGTTGAATAGGCTATACCGCCGTGAATGAGAAGAGGCAGGTAGATGTGGTTTCAATTTGTCAACGCTGGCGCACCAATTTGTGGAATTTAGGCTGTGAGAATCGGCACAGTGGTGCCTTAGTTTCTTTCCCTTAAAAGTGATTATGTTAAAGTGGTTTCTCTTAAAAAAAATAGCTTGATGCAATGCGGAGGCTTATGTTCTTTCCTCATTAAATAAACTCAGCATTTCAAAAAATTGATATTGATTTCCATTCTTCATTCTGTGTTAACATTATAGCGTGGGTAGTATGCTGCTTCACTATCTGACTGTAATAAGGTACAAATACTAAACCAAACATATCGCCTATTTTCTTTCCTTGCTTGGGAAATCTGAAGTTAGGAGCATAATCGCTCGTTTACCAGTGTTGGATACATCTACATGATTAGACATGCAAATTAGTGTTTTAATTAATGTCTGTCTGCTTGCTTCATCTCTGACTCGGAATAGTGTTGCTATACATCTCAGTGAAACAACACTTACGTGTACAATTTAGGCATTTCATAGACTACTGTAACTAGATGCCTATGGCGTGCATCAAATAAGACATTCTTAACATTTTGTGAACACAAATATAAGACACAAACAATTACAAGTTGTGTGATACTGTAGTGTGTATAGGCCTCAGGGCTGTATGCATTCATACTTCACAGTAATTATAGTAATTCAAGGACTCAGAAGGCGAGTCCTCAGACTACAGGGGGAAATTGGTTGTGAGTCGGCAGTTCTGAATGCAATGTGGATTTTATCCCACAGTTTGTGAGCAAGGAGGGAGTAGTTGGGGGTCTTAATTTTCGACGATGTACAGAGAAGACTCAGAGAGCATTCCTGGTAGCCCTATAGTATAATGTTTGCATTGCTAGTGCATTTTTAGTATATTTGTCTTTTTTTATTAGAGCCTGAAATTTATGAGTTATAATGTTACCTTTAGCCAGGGGCGGATCTAGGCATGGGCATCAGGGGGCAATGCCCCCCTAAATGTCCAGACTGCCCCACCAAGCATGATGGCATGCAAAACAACCCAAGATATTTCAGTGCTTATAGTATTTGAAACACTACTACTGCTACTACAATCATCTCACCACTAAACCAACAGCATTTCATCATTCAAAACAGAAAACTCTCTGAGTCAGACCTTTAGCATTATGCAACTTCAAAAACTGATGCTTACTTGTCCAATAAAAGTCCTATAACTGAAAATGGTATGGGGGCGGCTTCATCGCCCGTGTCGCTTCGCGCCACGGGCGATGAAACCGCCCCCATACCATTTCCTCCTGCCCCCCCATTGGGAAATGCTACATCCGCCCTTGCCTTCGGCAGTCTTCCACATGCTTCAAAACGCCACTGAGCAACTTCTATTGAAATGAGGAGCAAGTGGATGTCCCCCCCGGCTTTGGGTTAAAAAGCACTATATTTGTAGTCCATTTACAATTTAACTTTTTTTTTTTACTCGGCAAGCACACCCCCTCATGCACACACACACATGCATATCGTTCACACACGTCCCTACTTTACTTAGGATAGCAATCTGATCAAGTGTTTCCTAGTTGATTGATAGCGGGACATGTGCTGCTTCCATGGAACAGATTTCCTTCCTCTTGCTTGGGGTAGCATGAGGTCAGCATGAACTGCTTCTCTTCACACATCGATCGTTGAAATAAGATGTGTCATTTTGACTGCGGCTGTGTGTCTGTTGCAGAACATTTTGTGCTAGCTCTTCTCGCATAAAGTATGCAAATCGCACACGCTGGTTGGATCAATAGTTCATTTCATGAATGTGAAGTGCAAATTATGTTGTAGAGAAAAGTTTAGATTAGATGCTCATTGCTCGCATAAAACCTATTGTATAGATTGTATAGATAGGCTGGGTCCAAGTGCTCTGCTTGTAATATACCCTCTACTGCTCATGTCTTTTTGGTTTTGTTTTGTTTTTACTAACAGTGGGGGTATATTTTTTTTTAATACAAAATGATAGAAGTTGGTAAAAATCTGGTCAGATTTATTGAAAGACCATATGGGACCATCGCATTGCTCTCTAAAACCTAAAAAGAATAATCATATGAAGATGGATGTGATTTTTTCTTAGATACATAAGTTGAGACTTTGCATACGCCTGTGCTATGGGCTAAGATGGAGTCTGAAGAGGTGCATTTTCAGACTGTGGTGGAAGATTGGGAGTGAGTCTGTAGTTCTGATTGCAACGTTAAGTGCATTCCATAGTTTAGGGGGCAGCAGGACGAAGAGTTTAGGGGCATGTGGATGGCTATCCAGGTGCTTTTTGCGAGGGTAGTGACAGCTTGCCTGTGTCAACTGATCTAAGCGCATGGGAGGGTTTTGAGGGTGCAATCAGACTTGCAAGACATGCATGTATACACACTGTATAAGTGGTGGTGCTTCTTTCCAAAACAGCAAGCTTCGCAGACATGAATGAAGATGTAGCCTGTCCTCTGTCTAGTCACGCGCGGCAGCACAGTATCATCTGTCCCAGATGCTGATTCCACAGTGTAGTGGCTGATGTGCGGTTAAGTAAGTTTTGAATGGCGCTGCAGCCATGCATGGCCACCGTCACTGTGCAGCCGAGGACCGTGCTGATGTGACTGCTCTCGTAAACTGATGAAAAAAGACAATTTTGAAAACGCAATTTGCGCGGCCAGCGCGGCCATGCAGACCGAGACACATCGCATTTCAAACCACTTATGGACGTATACGTGGCATGAATCTGATTTGCAAAAAAATCTGATTGTGTTTGTTGTTGTTGTTGTCCAGACTTGATAAGCAATCTGATTCTAATATGGATATGGATACAAATCAAATTTGGGCAGTCAGCCTTAAGACTGTGTACTTCCAGCTGCACAGCGGCTCAGCGGTGCAGTCAATATTCAGTGAGGAAAGTAATTAATTACATTTACTCAAGTATTACTGAATTTAAAGGTAATAGAGGCATATTTTCCAAATGACAGTGGTCCAGCTGTTTTAAGCACTACTTGCCAATACAGAGGGAAAAAAGAGTACTATGCCAATTATCCAAAATCACACACTATATCCAGTCTAATGATATAGATGTAATACTGATGCTACTGATATTATTACAAATGCACATTAAGTGGTATGCCATGAACATTGATATCAGCAGCACACAAAGTACTTAAAATCAGACCCAACTTTACCAGCTGTAATATTAGTGATATATAAGTAATACGTATATAAGTGATTCATGTTACAGGTATTTTAAATCCATTTTCTACTGCTGTGGCCCACACAGCACAGCACAGTACACTAAAATTACATTTTGAGTATTTCTATTTCCTTATTGATATTTTTACTATAATATGACTAGGAGTACCCATTCTTTCCAATCAAAAAAGGTAGTTCTTCTCTTGACATATACATCTGGTTGCCATCTCCAGGGGCACAATTTCTGTCTGTTTTTAAACAAACATTCTAATAGCTTTTCCCTCAGTATGAATGTTATGATTTCCAAGTGAATGCTGCATGTGGCCATCATTCAACAGCTGCAATTAGAGCCTACAGGCTTAACAATTACCACTTTCACCTACTTGATTCCACCACCACCCCCTCTCTTTAATTTAACAGGTTTCTTATTAGGTGCTTAATTATCCGTGTTGGTTACTGTTAATGTGTACAAAATCTGTGTTTGTAAACATTGGCTTTGAATCCAACTCAACTCCACCTCACCTCCACTGTAATGCATATGTGTGTGTGTGTGTGTGTGTGTGTGTGTGTGTGTGTGTGTGTGTGTGTGTGTGTGTGTGTGTGTGTGTGTGTGTGTGTGTGTGTGTGCGCGCGCGCGCGTGCGTGTGTGTTCTTATGATGCTGTTTCTCTTGGTGGTGCTTATGGACATACCTAGGTGAGTTGATTAGGCTATAATATTTTTGTGTAGCTCTGTTAATGTTAGTGTACTGAGTCCCTACCGATATGTGTGTGTGTGTGTGTGTGTGTGTGTGTGTGTGTGTGTGTGTGTGTGTGTGTGTGTGTGTGTGTGTGTGTGTGTGTGTGTGTCTTCTTTATGGCGTGGTCGGGGGCCTACAAAACACTCTTGCACCGGGTTGTCTCATGCAAGGGTAAGATAAAGAAGCATAAATAAGAGACAAGTGTCTCCTTCGGGGAGAGTCTCAAAGTTCTGACGTCCTCAGTTATCTGTTGAGGAAAATGACTTCTACTGTGTGCATGCACAACATGGTGGTGAAATATCCTAGAAATGCATCAAAATAGTAAGGACAACAGTTTAAGGACAATAGCGGACCAACTGTCAACTAGAGCAGGGGTTTTCAACAGGTGGACTGGGGACCATTAGTGGTCCCTAGGAGGATCGCAGGTGGTCCCCAGGGTAAATGATGGAAAGTTGGTTAACCAGATGTAACTCTTTGAGAGCGTAAAAATGAAACCAAATGGACCCTTGCAGAAGAGTAATGGTCATTTTGTTCTGCATGTTTGATTGTTTTGTTTTCCCCAAAAGCAAAAGAAATGTTTTGTTTTGGTCTGTGGGGCTAAAATGTCATCAAATGGTGATCTGTGGCTCAAATGCTGAATAACTAGTGGGCCCTGGTATGAAAAAGGTTGAAAACCACCGAACTATAGGTTTGAGTAAGTGGTTGAAGAGCTGTCCTGTACTTGTCCTGTGTGTGTGTGTGTGTGTGTGTGTGTGTGTGTGTGTGTGTGTGTGTGTGTGTGTGTGTGTGTGTGTGTGTGTGTGTGTGTGTGTGTGTGTGTGTGTGTGTGTGCGTGCGTGTGCGCGTGCATGTGGGTACAGAGCTGTTTGTGAAGGAGAGAAAATAGTGCTTGTGCATCAAGTGTCTCCTCCATTCCCTGACACAGACTGATGCCTGTTGTTGAAAAACATAGTATTTGAAGCGAAAGAGAGCTCTCTCTCTCTCCTGACATTTCTTTGTGAATAACGTACGTGTCTGCCATGCTTGACAGATAATGTTCCAATGTTTTGAGTTTCTATACAGAAAACAAAAGGGCAGTGTGGACTCCTTTCTGTCTCGACAATGGGTCCCTGTCTCCCCGATGTAATGGCACTGCCTGACCCGCCCCAAAGTCCCAAAGGTGAATATTACGGTATTGTCTATTGTACAATGTTGTACCTTTTTGTATTACACTTCAAAGGGAAGCTAGTAACACACACACGCAAACGCACTAACACATTGTTTTTTATGTGTATGACATGACTATCTTTAACCTCATTTCCCTTTATCAGCCACTTTTATTGTGGCTGGTGCTGTTTTTTCCTGCAGAAAGGCACAGGCCTCTGGCAGTATTTTGGTTTTGTTCCGTTTACGTTGACATTTCCACTGTTTACGTTGACATTCATCCCATGCAGGGACGTGCCTTTGTGTTTTTCCGTGAGGGGAGGGGGGGGGGGGCTGTGTATTGATCCCTATGAACTTCAAAGTGCTTGAGCACTACGAGTTGATTGATTGGGCCATAACAGTGTCAAACTTGTACTGTGCTCGTTAGTCCTTTCTCTCTAATCTATTAAAGCATCAAATCACCTGTTTGAGACTGAGGAGGGAGGGAAGGAGGGGTGTATGTTTACACACAGAGGGATTTAGAACTACAGAAGTGATTGAATTATATAATAGTTTGTTAAGGTATTGTAAGTGGTTTCACTTCATTCAAATAGTTATTTTTTTCTTATATTTTGGCTAATGCCATTTATTGACATATAAGGAGTTCCTCCCTGTCCCCAGGGGTAAAAAAAACCCTATAGTGTTTCAGTTTGGCCCTTAGGAAAAAAGCCTTTCGTCCAATCAGGATGAGAGGGCGTTTCCTCCAATCAGGATCGGGTGGGCCTTGGTGGATGTACTGTTGCACATCTTCCCACTGTAGAGTGGGTGCATGTGCACATCGTGTCACCGTGGGTGACTGGAGGATTTTCCAAAATCACCCAAATCACGGTATGACCCTTTAAAGGTAGGGGAAGTGATTTGAAATTCATGGTGTAGTACCAGCCTGGTGCACTAGGGGCCCCCAAAAGTAGCTACACTATGTGAACCTGCTGCTCTCTCCTGATTGGAGGAGAATTGTGGTGACCTGGGGAACTTTTATTAGCTCCTCTGCTAACGTGGGGGAGGGGGAAACTCCATATGTGGTTTCCACACCTTATAATAGAGCATTTTAACAGAAAAAAAATATTTTTTGGATGATATCTGACAAAAGTGAAATCACTTCCCCTACCTTGAATGAATGCCTGCTTTGTAATACTTTGCACTGTGAAGGGCCGTGTAACATGCATATAATATAATATTTCCAAGACTAATTGGGACCCCAGGGTGGCTGAGTGTGTGTAGAGTCCATTCAAATTGTGGGATAAAAAAAAAAAAAAAACTAAGGAAAGAAAAATCACAAATTAGCAACTCAAATGGCTAGTGACTTACTTGAGTATTTTTAAATGGTCCAAAGTTTTGAACTTCGTTAACGGACTACGGAAAGAGGCAGTCACACTCGACTCGTGTTAAAGACTCGAGACTGGAGTCTCCAGCTCCAACACTCGCGGGCTCCTTGGCCAGAATGCGTCTCTACTTCCTAAGCTCAAGCTACGGCATCTATAACTAAATTTCCACACATTGCAGAAGCATTTGAAAACTGTGTGAGCCAGTTGCCTGTCTCGAGGGGATTCCCGTCAACGCCGGGTGGCAGCGGCTCAGGTGGCGCAACGGCCGCTTGGGAATCAGAATGTTCCCAGTTTTATTCCCAACTCGCCCATGGGTTAGTGACGAAATGTGCTTGGTCAAGACTTTTAACCCCTGCCTACCATGGTCCCGATGAGCAGGTCGGTGCTATGCATGGTTTCCTATGCTGTCGGTGTGCATGAACGGGTGCAGGGGCGGATCTAGGCATGGGCATGGGGGGGGGATGCCCCCCTAAATACCCAGTCTGCCCCCCCAAACACAATGCCATGCAAAACAACCCAAGATATTTCAAATGAAAGTGCTTATAATAAAAAAAAAAAAGATTTGAAACACTACTACTGCTACTAACTAACTACAGCTGTGTCAACACTAAACCAACAGCATTTCATCATTGAAAACAGAAAACTCTCTGTCACACCTTTAGCTTTATGCATACAATCGTCTCGTAATCAGAGTCGTCTTATGTCTTCCACAAAACTGGATATATTTTATTGTATTTTATGCTCACCCATTAATGTCAAGGAGACAAAAGACTGATTTATAAATAAAATATGTTGTTGAGTATGTGCGACTGCTTGTATTGAGTGATCAAAAATGTTGTGCAGTATAGAAAATCGTGATGCATCGTAGAATCAAATTGAATTGCTACTGTACCTGGGAATTGTAATTAAACTGAATTAGCCTCACAAATCGAAATTGCTTCACTGAGGCCAGTGTCAATGTGCACCTCTAGTATAGCATTTATTGCCATGGCCTCTTGATGTATCTAGAGGTCTCTCATCTTGTCTTTGATGAAAATACAACAGAGAAATCCTTACATTAAAAAAGTAAACTAATTATGCAGCTACTCCCAGGGCCGGATCTACCATATGGGCTTTTGGGCAAGCTGCCAATGGAGATTCTGGTGGAAAAAAAGACTTGATATGTCCAGCATCCACCGCGTTGCTTTGTTAACATTCTGCATGCATAGGGCAGTGGTTTTCAACCGTTGGTCCGGGACCACCAGTGGTCTTTGAGAGGGTTCTATCCCCAGCTACGTTGGTTGACCAGATGTAACTCTTGAGAACGTAAAAATGAAACCAAATGGACCCACAAGGGTCCATTTGGTTTCATTTTTACACTCTCAAGAGTTAAAATAATCATCATCTTAATAAGTTCAAGTCTATGCAACAAGAAGATTAATGGTCATGGACAGAAGCAAAATAAATCTTTAGTTTTGGGCTCTGTGGGGCTAAAATGTCCTCAAATGGTGGTCCGTGGCTCAAACCCCTGCAATGTACTCATTGCACGGGTTTAAAACCCCTGCAATGAGTACATTACAACTTCCAAAAGAAGCTGACGTGGACGCACTTTCACGTCAAATGACATCAAGACGCAGTGTCTTTTGTCTGCAGACTGTAGTGTAATATGCCTGCAGTCATAGGGTGCAATTCTCAATCGCTGTGGTGTAGCTGGGTATGGTGTAGGTCTTCTCATTGGCTGCATGGCAGCAAATCAGGTCTGGGGCCTTGGGGTAGGCCGAAAGCCTATACCACCAGCCCTGGGCCTAAGCTTACCAAATAATTACCCAGAATAATTAAAACCTGCAGGTCAAAAGGTCCAGAAATCACCTGACTCCCCCAATTAAAAATGTTACTGTACTCCCCTGCTTTGTTCATCATGAGTTGAAGCTCTTGCAGGGGTTGACACTAAGGTCTCGGAGGCACTTGCCCATCGGGCAAGTGCAAGTCAGGTTCTACTTGCCCTCAGCTCATGGTCACTTGCCCCCTAAAATATATAGGGGGCAAGTAAATATACATTTCAGTAAATATACATTTCAGCACCACGGACAGAGTCACTACAGCTACCATAACAGAAAGCTCATTTCAGCACCACGGACAGAGTAACAGAAAGCTCATTTCAGCACCACGGACAGAGTCTCTGCAGTCAGGTTCTACTTGCCCTCAGCTCATGGTCACTTGCCCCCTAAAATATATTGTAAATTTTGCAGATGTAACTCTTGAGAACGTAAAAATGAAACCAAATGGACCCTTGCGGGTCCATTTGTTATAGTGCACTAAGTTGCACACTTGCCCGATCGGGCAACCAGGTAGCAGTCTTCACTTGCCCCACCATTTTTTTTACTTGCCCCGGGCAAGCGGGCAAGTGTTAGTGTCAAGCTTTGTCTTGATGACTGGTTTAAATTATTATGAATAATTTTTTGGTAAGCCCAGGCCCAGGCCTGGTGGTATAGGCTTTCGGGCCGACCTCAAGGCCCCAGACCTGCCATGCAGCCAAGGAGAAGACTTACACCATACCTGGCTAGACCACAGCGATCGGGAATTGCACCCGTTGCCTGTCAGGTGCCTGAATTACACTGGTGGAATCTCTCAGCCTTTGCTTACTATACTTTATTGCTGTCATTCTGTGGTGCAGCCCAGCTTCAGTGCCTGCCCAGGGGCCCTCAGAGGTGTTGATCCGGCCCTGCTCTTTCCCAATGAATACCTGTGTGGTTTTTAAAGTTTATCATTTATTTAGAGAGAGAGGTTGTTACTGGGGCGCATTTACATTCAAAGGCAAGCGCCTTGATCTTTTGTCCCTTTCACTCTTGGATAAAAAAAGTTAAACAAGATACTGTTAACATGAATAGACAAAAAAGAACAGGAAAAAAAAAAGCTTCAACCCCAAGCTCTGCGCCTGCTACACTAACTGTCTCACACACTCATGATGAATAATGGCCCCTGGACTTTTTGCACCTTGCACCTCCATTATTTATGGACTGCTAGATTAGTTTTCTTTTCCAGCTATGAATTACAGCCGTGTTGCACAATGCTAACTTTAAAGTATGAAGGCAGATGATATTCCTTTAACCAGACATTGCGAAGGTTGTAGACCTGCGATTACAGGTTGCTGTTAACTACAGTATGAAATTGTCAATCAGTCAGTCAGTTTACTGCCTGGCAGCAGGCGAAAACTAGAGTCTCAACATGCTTGATCCTCTACTGTACTTGTGCCCGCATCAAACCGTGAACACTCAGGACACTTCCCCCACTTTTACCCTTAGATATCCACATGGAAGTGTTCTGATATTTAAAAGGATCCCTGACTAATAAGATACCCATAACTTAAAACATTATACTTACCCTATAACTAAAATAAACAAATAAAAACACCAATGGCATCTTGTTTCTTTCATAAATAGAGAATATTTCACTCAACAGGAATTGCTCCTGCAGGCGCAGGATGATGATGTCACGTGTGGTCTAACTCTATGGAATATATGGATGAACATGCTCATGTGACATCATCATCCTGCGACCGGAGCACCTCCTATTGAGTGAAAGATTCTCTATTTATGAAAGAAATAAAGTATTGAAGGTGTTTTTATCTGCATGTTTTAGTTATAGAAGGCAAGAATAGTGTTTTAAGGCATATTTGTCTTATTAGCCAGGGATCTTTTTAATGTTGATCTGGCTCCATGCATTACAGTAGACCTACAGAATTCATTCCATGCTGTTAGCCTGAGCTAACCTGAAAGCATTTTGGCCTAGAGAGCCGGAGACGACTCAGATCTGTCTTTCAACCCCAGCCCCTCCTCTTCTAGGCCACTGTGGCCAAACATTTAGTCCAGGCTTTCACTTTTCACGGCGTGGACGAATATGAGAGCCTGGGTATCGTGGCTAATGTTGATCTAACCCTACCCTGCCAAGGCGCCAATGCTCACCCAGTGGTCTGGTGTCACGCGGCGGGCATGCGTGCACGTGTTTGCATATACAACTGTGCATGTACAGTACATGTGTGCATGCACCTACGCGTTCTACTAGGCCTCAAATATACTGAAATATTTTCCAAATCCTTTAACAAGTGTGTCTTTCTTCATAATTATCCCTCCAGGAGGCTATGGTATAAACATCCCACGGCCTGCCAATTACAATGCTCTTAAACCCTCTGCTTATATAATGCACTGTACCAGAGCTAGCCAATTGCAGACATACAAGGTCTCCAGGACATTGCCGGGCCTGTAAAGGCAATTCCAGAATACAAATTTATATAAAATGTCCATGTCCACGAAATGATAGTCATGCTGCTACATAACGTGGCTTGTATTCCTATGTAGGTATAGGAAATAGCCTTCCTTTTACCAACCAAAAGGAAGGAAATAGACACTCAAAAGTAAACTTCCTTGCCAGAAGAGTGATTTGGAATGTTTTCCAAACCAATGAGCCACTTTCTCATGGCTTTGCCTGACTCCGGCGCATATTCCTGACAAACTACCTTAAAAAAGTTAGTGACTCCCACAGCCATAATACGAGAGGAAGAGATGATGAGAACAACAATCTGGTACCACCCACTTTCAAAACAAATGGAAATACGTAACACAGCAAATTCTCCTTCTACACCGCTGCCACTCAAGTGTGGGGAAAAAATGCAAATCCATGGCATTTAAAACAGGCTTGAAAATCCACCTTTCATCATGCAAAAGCCGCCTGCACCCCTTATCATTTGGAGGTGACATGACAAACAGTCATCCTCTGCATCCTCACTTCCCACACTGAATGGCACCAACCACCTCATCAGAGGCGAGGCAATGTAGGGTTCAGTGCTCAAGGGCACTTCGACATGTGGAGAAGGAGGAGCTGGGATTCGAACCATCTAACGACGGATCATACAACCTCTACCTCCAGAGTCTTTCATAATTGGTTTCATGACACATAATGTAGCCAATATGAAACTGCAATTTTCTTGTGATAATTAAGTAAGCACATCCCCCGCCTAAATTTAAGGAGAGAGCAAAGTCATTTTTATCAGAGCTGTATATTCTCCTTGTGGGAATAATGATTTCCTCTCCCCTCCTTTAACTCAGTCTTCCAGGGGTTCGCTCTCTCCTCTGTGTCATAATTAAGTCAGTATATGAGCCGTAAAGGCTGAACTCTCCAGAAATAAACCCTGAGAATTCTTAGACCATCTGCTCCTCTCCTCTGTCTCTCTCTCTCTGCTTTCCGCAGCCTCCCATGCACAGCCGCGGTCCGCGTCACCTCTTTGCCACTGCCTCCCACACGTTTTACAGGGAGTAGAGGAGCACTCATGGTCAGAAAAATAAGTTGTTATGTAGTGTCTGTGTGTGTGTGAGTGTGTCAGGAAACCACAGTGCTCTTCTGTTCCCTACAGCTGTCATGGATGACCTGTCGCTACCTCCATCACTGTCACTCTTTTTTTTTGCTCACAGCCTGAATAGCAGAGAGGAGGGAAAAAAGGGAAGGTCTGACTAAATGGGATATGTGCTGATGAATTAGCCTGGCGGCAATTCCATTAATTAGTGCTAATTTAAAAGTTGGTATTGGACGTTCAGTGAATGACAGTGGACGATTATGGCAACGCTAATTTTAATTTAAAACTCAATGCTAGAATAGTTCTGTTAAAATATGTGCATAATCCATGTGGAGGGGGGAGGGGTTCTTGATTTAATAATCATTGAATATCTCAGTTGTAAAGGCTATCTATAAAGACTAATTAGAGCTCAGAAGCCAGACAGTGCATGGCCTTGTGGTCAGAAAGGTAAAAATATTACATTACACTGAGAAGGTTTTTGCTATGAGCACGGCACAAAGATTAGCGCATGTGTGTGTTTTCTATCCCCACATATAACCAAGTTTGAACAGAAATTGCTCTCAGGAGCAGCTTTTGGCCTTGTGATGATGTCATGAATGCCCACTACTTTTTAAAATTCCTCCTCTTCTTCAACCTACAGTTCCACATTTGCATTTCCGCTTTGTTTACACTGTTCAACGTTGTGGATTTTCCAAGCTGGCATGGAATGGAAACAAGCCTGGTTTTATCTAGCATCAGTACTAGCCTATTGTAATCACTCAAATATTAAACAATCTGCATAACAGCGCCCCCACCACCTCGGGGCATTGTGGTACGCAGCTAAACTGTCCAGAAAGACATGACAGGACTGGTTATATCAGAGCGGCGATTGAGGCTCAAACCATTAGAAAAAAGCTGGAGGGACATAATGTATTAAAAAAAACCTTTTAGGAATGCATGTTATTTGCACTTTAATGAGAAGATTTAAAACACTTTCCTTTCCTATGTGAGTAGTGGCTCTAGATATTGACCTTCCTTCCCAAAGTTAGACTCCCCCTGTCCGCGAGGAGGAGCAGTGCCCCAAGGCATTGTGGGAATTGTAGTCCAATAATGAGGAGAGCTAAGGTGTCCGTGACATCATGGAGACAGATAAAATCTGAAATAGCTAAAACCCCATATTGTGGGCTGAAAAGACGTCAAGGAAAGTGCTCCACACCTTCTAAATGTCATTAACATATTTGATTTCATTCTTATTAATGACAGCTAAGTAGATGTGTGCAAGGCTCTGTGGACGTGTCGATGATCGGAGTTCTGTTTTATCACTAACTGTGCGGACACGGAACACCGCACCGACAAGTGATGTTCCATGTCCGCACAATTAGTTTGTGTTAAACTGCTATTGTAGTCCTCGTGGCAGAGTGACATGCTATAGGGTTCCCTGCCTCCCCCCTATAGCCCTCATGAGAGGCTGCTCACGTCGACCGTTTCACCCAGCAGGTGAAAGATATCAATATCTGTGGGGGCTGATGGCCATGTAAGCCGGTTCGATCTCTCAGCGTCACGCAGCCCCAATCCCTCACCTTTATTCATCTTGGCCAGACTGTCGTCTGAGCTCCTGTCTGGGCCCCGGACCATTAATTACCCTGCAGCATGGAGCCCAAACAACAGCAGCAACATGCGGCGAAGCACACCACACTAATGGAAACGGATGAGCGCTCGTGTGACGCCGTATATGCCGCTGTATACCAGGGTCCGCTTCCGGGAGCCCAGCCTGTCACCATCTTTATGTTATGTCATATATCTGGGGCGATGCTGCTTCCGTTCCGTCAGCCCTGAAATGTGCTGCTGCTGCTGCTGCTGCCTGGTCAACGAGTTTATCTTTTGTCAGGAAAAAAAAAACGCTTGGTCCGTGAGGTTTCTTCGCAGCGTATTGTCGGGACGCGGCGCGCCATTGTGGGAATGTGAGACATAAACAATGACACGGCCTTTATCTCTCCCTCCGGAGGAATACCGAGGCTCGGGCCTGTTCTCGGTCCTCTGCCGGCCTGCCGCTACAAATTACTTCATAGCTAGACTGTAAAACAGCGTAATAGTCCCCTGGGCCAAGCGCGTTGACACTAAACGTGTGGAAAATGAGAACAGAAAGGGCGTTATTATACAACATGCTCGTTGACTTGAAGTTCCTCGTCCTTCTTTGGTCTTTGTGTGAAACACTTTTCCTTCGCTGCGATCTATGCTAAATAAGGACGTTGTAATGGGACACGGCGTGTGTGAGATATCGTATAATAATGGCAGATTTTTATCTCGTCGTAAATGTTATTGTTCGTCGCCATGTACCTGACCGGTGACCCCATAAAGCTTTATCACCAATCGCAAGTTAGATTAGTTTCAATGCCTCGAATCATCTGAATCCATTTGTATAGTGCTCCAGTTGTCTTCACTGACACAAAATATACTATTGGTCAAAATATACCCAGCTAATTTGTGAATATACAGTACATATTTGAAAAATCTGAAATGGAATTAAGCACAGAACTGTGAAGCAGAGCACCTTGAAAATGTACAGTGAGAAAGATCAGGTGCAGAAAAATGCGCTTGCATTTACTCAGGTTACTTTCGCATCTCATAAGTCTAGTCGTAATGCGACGTCAAGCAAATTGACTTGACTCTTTAAATGTAGACCTATTTAGTCAGAATTATTGAATAAGTGACTACTGGATGAACGCTGATGCATGCGTACGGTATACTCCGTGCAGCCATAGTTTACAGCAGACGACAATGACCATCTGTCATTTTGTGTTTATTATAAGAAATAATAAAAAATGTAAAACTCAAGCACGCTTACCCTTGAAACGACGGGCCCCACATGTACACTCATTCACCGCGTATCATTCATGTTTAGAATATGCAGATTTCCAGTCAGCGAGAGCCCGCTTCAATGAAATTGAGATCCCCTTGACTTACTTAGCATTCCGTCAAAGTGGCTGCGCCGTGACAGGATTCGATTTACAGTTCTGTGCAAAACGCTGAAGGCAAATAATGCTGACGGCTGCCCATAAATATGGATTTGGCCCATGAACCGCAATCAAAGTATTTACAAATGATAGATTTTTTTCCCTTCTCTGTTTCAAATACACGTTTGTTTGCGTAGCTTAAGGCCAGCATCAAAATGACTGGCTGAATGACTGAATGAATGAAAATACAGTATATGCAGAAATACAGTAATCACATATTGCCATTCATTCATTCATTCAACAGGGCGAGACACAACATGCGTTACTGTTGCAATGGTATACTGGCCATATTCAGACATCTGTCGACAGTGGCTCAGTTGTACAGTGGCCCAGATGGTAACCACAACCACAAGGTTGCCTGCTAGTTCAAACCTGGGCTTCCCCAGAGTTAGTGTCGAAGTGTCCTTGAGCAAGACACTGAACGCTAAATTGCTCCTGGTGTGCTGGTTGGGGCCACATCAGTGTGTGATGTGTAATGCACAATCTGTGTAAAGCTACTTGGATGCTTGGATTAGCTACAGTATATGCTTCAAAAAGGTGTCAAAGTTAAACATTTGCATTGGTTTCTATCTGGCCTATATGCATATGATGGGATTTGTAACATTAAAATAAACGTGGAAGGGGGGTAAAGGTCTGTGTGTGGAGACTAATGGCACCCATGACACACTCCCACTCCCATCCCGTTCTGGTGTTATTGCTGCATACCACATAACACATATACCGCCGACACATATGCGCGGGTGTACTGGTATGTACACCCACGCATATGCGCACGCATGCACACAAGTGAATAATCGACCACCTGCCCTGTTAAACCCCCACTCCTTCACAACACAAGGTGTTGGTAGGTGACGTGTCAGTCCATTGCAAATGGAAATTGAAGCTTCCGCTAAAACACTGTACCAAATTGGGATCCAAGAGCCACAAACCACACCAAAGGGTCGTGTCGGGATCTCCTTGACAGCCATCGACCATGATAGAGGTTAAAGGCTTGAGAACTGTTGACGGCCATCAACGTTTGAGGTTAACAGCGTTCTAAACTGAAATTGAAATATCAACTCATGCAGCTCTATGAGCTATGTTAGCTATGACATGGATAAAGCGAAATGCGCACGCACCCCATAAGGGCCCTCTTATTTATTTGCTGATTGTTTGCTCAGAAAAAATACTAAAAATACTAAAAAATGCAAAGTTGTTTCTGTCCGCCAGATGTAAATGGTGTTTACTTCTTGCTCCTCCTGTGTGACCTGGAAATCAGGGTGCGGAAATAGTTGTCGCAAATATACAGATAGGCAATAATCTGTATATTTGCGACAACTATTTCCGCACCCTGATGTTCAGGTCACACAGGCTGTCTGTAGTAACATGCCACGGTCTCTAGGTGGCGATAGGTACACCACACCAATACAACTTCTTGCAACTCAATGAGTTAAATTGGTGTGGATTACCTTAAAAAAGACCATTTGGTGTGGTTTGGGCTTTAGTGACCCGCAAATCCAAAACAGTAGGGTAGAAGCCAATGATGCAACTTATAAATAAAAAACAACTTGAGAGACAATAACGATACAATAATGTGATCATCCCCTCCGAAATCAACATAGAGTAGAGTTTTGTGTCCAAATAATATACGTCCAAATATGGAGTCCATACTGTTGAACATTGTCAATGCTAACTATGACAACCTGGGTTTAATAAAGCTTAGCCCATTCTCCATCTAAATCCCTTATAGACCTTACTCTGTTGTCTACTCCAGGGAGGAATTCAGACCTGCGGTTGCAGTCACATTACTTTAGCTCAGTGACAAAAGCACCGTGACAACATCATGCATGCTGAGAAGCTACCATCGGAGTTTGATGTCGTCATATTGGGCACGGGGCTTGCCGAGTCCATCGTGGCAGCGGCATGCGCCAGAGTCGGACAACGGGTTCTCCATCTCGACGGGAGGAGTTACTATGGGGGGAACTGGGCTAGCTTCACCTTCAACAACCTCCTGGCCTGGATCCAGAAACAGAACAACGGCGGTCAGATAAGTGAGGCAGTCCGCGATTGGTCCGGCCTAATAGAGGAAGGAGAGGAGGCCTTCTGTCTGTCGTCTACAGACTCTGCTCCCATCAGCAATGTCCAGGTGTTCTGTTACACCAGTGAGGAAGATGAGGAAGTGACGAGGGAAACTCCTAGTGTTTCAAACACCAATGATGGCTGTACCGCGGATGCCACAGACCCAGGAACTGGGAACACCCACAAACCAACATCAGAAAGACCCACGGAACAGCTTACGGAGACGGAACAGAAGGGGCCCGAGGGCACTCAGTCCCCACCCTCTCGTGTTGAAAAACAGTCCGAGTTAACCGGGAAGATGACCTATGCTTGGCTATTGAAGGAAGGACGGCGGTTCAATATCGACTTGGTGTCAAAGCTGATGTATTCTCGGGGCCCGTTGGTGAACCTGCTCATCAAATCAAACGTCAGCCGCTATGCCGAGTTCAAGAATGTCACCAGGATCCTCACATGCGTGAACGGCCGAGTTGAAAAGGTTCCTTGTAGCAGAGCCGACGTGTTTGCCAGCAAACGGCTGGGCGTGGTGGAGAAGAGGGTGCTGATGAAGTTTCTAAGGTTCTGTTTGGACTATCAGGATCGAAGGCACGAGTATCAGGCATTTGCTAAGCGCCCGTTTGCGGAGTTTCTCCAGGCCCAGAAGCTGATGAACAGCCTCCGACACTTGCTGCTTCACTCCATCTCCATGGCAAAGGAAGACACGTCTACGGAGGAGGGCCTGGCGTCCACACGTCACTTCCTACAGTGCCTGGGTCGCTATGGTAACACACCCTTCCTGTTCCCGCTGTACGGTCTGGGTGAGATCCCCCAGGGTTTCTGTAGAATGTCCGCCGTGTTCGGAGGGATCTACTGCCTTGGGCATTCCATCCAGAGTTTGGTGATCGGCAAAGACAAAAGGTGCAAAGCTGTGATCGACAGCCGTGGTCAGCGAATCGGTTGTAGCCACGTTGTGCTGGAGGAAGGTCATGTTGAGGAGGGGCTGAAGTCGATGGCCACACCCGCTGGTGCCATTTCCAGAGCCATTCTGATCACGGATAGTTCTGTTCTTCCCAGCGATTCAGAACAGGTATCTTTTGTGTCGGTTCCACCTGTGGAACCCGGTAGTCCAGCGGTGAGGCTGGTAGAGCTCTGTCCCTCCACCATGACATGTATACCCGGAACCTATCTGGTCCATCTCACCTGTCCGTCGGTCAGCTCTGCCTACCAAGACCTGTTCCCTGTGGTTTCTAGAATGTTCCGAACCCCAGAGTCAAGAGCTCAGGGGGTCCGACCTTCCGTGCTGTGGTGCGTGTATTTCAACATGGTTGACAGCTCAGCGGCGGTGGAGGAAGAGAGTTATAATAGCCTGCCACCCAATGTGCACGTCTGCTCCGGTCCAGATGCCTCCCTGGGACACCGGCAACCCGTGGCCCTGGCCGAGTCCATCTTTCGGAAGATTCTCCCGGGGGAGGAGTTCTGTCCCGGAGCTCCGAACCCTGAAGACGAGGATGAGGAGGAGCAGAACGAGGGAGATGAGGAGAGGGAGGAAGAGAGACTTCAGGTTGAGGTGTGACTACATAACAGATAAACGAGTATTCGACAAAGATTTTAGCTGTCCTTGGGGGTTGGCGACTTTGCTGTGAGTTCGGTGGAGACATTCAAGGGAAAGTTGACCCTCCCTACTCCTTTTTGTCACTTCCCAAAGCCAATAATAATTGATTGCGACCAGCAGTGGTTCTCTATGGAGATAAAAAACTCTCCTTTGTTTTTTCCATAGGGATACGTGTAACCTGTAGCATAGGGAACTACCTAGATAGACATAATATTATTCATATTATCTTAGGAATTAAGAAAAGAAAATACGTACCACACCCATGTGAAGTGAGTTTAGCAAGATAAACTGAGGTGTGATTTCACATGGATCATATACATCATTCTCTTGCTTGTTTACATGTGACTATATGTTTTCCCTTCCATGTCAATGGCATTTATTACTTGCTTGAGTGGAGTGTGCGCAAGTAAGGCGGTCGGTATGTGGTGTTCGACGTTCCCTCAGGGTACTCTGATTGTCCGGTTTAGGTGATAAAGTAATGGGGACATAAGTAAGAAACTTGTATAACTATTGTCATAAGTATTAGCTCACTCCACTCATGCACGAGTAGGCCATGGCCTACTTGTGCGCAACAAAAGAAAAAAAAATATAGAAATAAAGGTTGTTTCAGAACTCATTAGTGATGTGCACAATCTAAATTGTGTTACAGCACAGCCGTGAGTTAAGTTGGTTTCCCTCCTGTAATATTAATATTTTAATATTTCAGTTTTCAGCTGTCAACAATGGAGTTGGTTATTTCCATTGTTTATTTCTCTTGAAATCATTTATCTTGGCTCATTTTATTGCTTCTATAAAGCTAGCACAATTGATTTGAAACATGGCATGGGTGGTTCAGTTTCAGAATTATGCCTAGTAGATAGTGTGGAAAGGCCTTTAATATGGCGCCAAGGGAGCAGTTAGGGTTTGGTAGTTTTGGACACGGACCGGGCAGACTGGAGGGAAAACTGGCAATCTTCTGATTACCAGACTCCTCTCTCTACCCAATTCTGCTATGGCTACCCTCCAAAGAAGAAGGGAAATATCATGTTAATTAAAGTCCATAGGGGTCCATGCCCAAAGGATTTAAACCGTATCTTTTTTCTTCTTTACTTCCTGCTTCTACTGCAGTTTGGCGAATTCACGATGGCAATGGTGGAGACTTGACATTTTCCACTGATTTGAAATTGAGTCACAAGGGCATTACTTACACATATGACCCAATACATAGTTTTCCTGATATAACAATAAAAAATGTTGGACACATACCAGTATTTTTCAACTATAGGGCATGCATTGTTGACAGATCTGGGAGATTTTGAAGGTGTGGTTACAAAAATAACCCAGTATTTAATGTGTAATGTCCAATACCCTTGCACTGGATCCGAATGAATGTACATGAGCCCAGCTGGAAAGTGTCCCAACAACCCATGGTTGGACACTGGGGAGAGGGCGGGGCTTCCCGCAAGGTCTGTTGCTAAATCCGATCCAGCGGTTGAGCTTCCATAGTAAAAGACGGATTGTCGTGGATCTAAACGGCTATATTTCCACGAGACATATGGAGAGGTGAGAAAAAGCAGCAGCAGGGGTGGGGGGGGTGTAGACTCCCCCGCATTGTGCATCTATGCCCCCCTCCCTCTCTTGCTCTCTCTCTCTGGCTCCACGGCGGAGAATAAAGTATATCAAGGAGGCCACACAGCGACATTTTTATCAGTGTTGTGCTGACTGTGCTGAACTCTCCCTCTGAGAGACTGATGAGGAGGAATGGCCTTGTGGAGGAACCCACCATGTGCATCCATAGCTGTCATCATCATCTGCGTCCGGAGAACGCTGAGTCGGCAGCCCCGCAGACCCCCCGCGCGGATGGGAAATGACCTGTCTGTGTCCACCTGACACGCTCTCCGTCTAGCCCCCCTCCCCCTCCCCCAAGACCCCTGCTCCTCATCCTCCATGCAACGCGCTCCCAGTGCGATATATGTCAGTATCCGGGTCGGCAAGTCCTTTTTCTTATTTGGGGGCCGGTTGACACGGCCGGGCCCTGGCATGCCTCGGGAACCCGGGCATGTCCATTTCTCATCGGTGGCGTGTGTGACAGAACCCAGGCTTCCTCGCCGCTTGGACCGTGGAAGCATGGAAAGCACTCAATAATAACGATATGAGTAAGAAGCCACAGGCCACTTCCTCCGTAGAGAGGAATGTGGACCCTGTTCGAGCGGAATTCTGCCGGGTGCTGCTGATCTTATTCGGATGTTGACTTTGTGCACTCGAAAAAAGCTTTTATGTGCGCCTCAATAGAGTTATAGTCACGGAAGTAACACTGCCTTACAACTTCAACCTAAGGCGAAATATCTCTCTCAAGTGTCACTTACACTTTGCTACTGAATCGCTCAACAATCGGTAATTTTAGTCTGCTACTTCTTGTTTGTTGTTGCTGAGTAGGAACTTATTCCTGCCAGCTGATTGGTCAATATCTTGAAACCACACCCGTGTGAAGTGAGGGCCACTCTTATCGTCACACAACAACACTCAGACCTGACATTTCATTACTCGTGCGGGCAAAGTGAGTGAGTTCGTGGTCGGTTGAAGAGTGGACTGCTTTTTTAACAACATTGATTGGCTGGTTTAGTTGGTGGTACAATGGTGATATAATTAAGTATTGTCATGATTATTATCTCCTGGAGGGGTCTGGGATATTTGCTCTCTGCTCGCACACAAGTAAGCCATTGCCTCATCAGAGTACAGTTCCCCTCAGACAAATACAAATCTAAATGTCAATTCTAATTTCTAATACGCTTGGCCCACAATTGGTACATTTCAGCCAGCGTTATGGGCGTTGACCATTAATTGGACATTCCAACCATTATTATTAAGACCCCATAAGGCAGATTAGGGTCATATGTGTAAGTAATGCCCTTGTGACTCAATTTCAAATCAGTGGAAAATGTCTCCACCATCGCCATCGTGAATTCGCCAAACTGCAGTAGAAGCAGGAAGTAAAGAAGAAAAAAGATAGTGTCCAACCATGGCTTGTTGGGACACTTTCCAGCTGTTCTCATGTGCATTCATTCGGATCCAGTGCAAGGGTATTGGACATTACACATTAAATACTGGGTTATTATTTGAACCACACCTTCAAAATCTCCCAGATCTGTCAACAATGCATGCCCTATAGTTGAAAAATACTGGTATGTGTGTGACATTTTTTTTATTGTTATATCATATAGGAAAACTATGTATTGGTGGATAGGTTTGTCTATCACATGTTATGCTTGGCTGTGATTGGATCATAGCAGTTGGGGAGGGTCTATTCTCGATGACCACATTTGCAGAAGACTGAAATGCAAGTGGATACTTGCATACTATACAGTACGTCTGATACTTGACATAAATATACAAAGTATTCCTTTCTGGCTGTACTGTATTGCCTTTTTTAAAACTACTATACAAGATTTCATTTGTAGTAGTCTTTGCCAAGGTCGTGAGGAGACGCGGGATAGAATAAGGGTGGAAATGTAAAAAAGAGAGAAAGAGGGGGGTGGGGGGAGAAAAACAAATGAGTTTGACTACACAGTATTAACTGCAACAGCGCATTACTCTCTTCTCGGGTCCTTTTGATTAATGGTTTAGACAGGGGAGACTGTGCTTAATATACTGCCGCTCTCTGGCTTCGCCTCCAGGGACCTGGAATGGATTCTTCCTGAATTCTATCCTCTTGAAACTTCTCTAACTTCTCTCTTAGGCTGTTAAGATAGAGAAAATTAGATTGCAAACATCCATTACGACTAGGCCATTAGAGATGTTTTTCTTTCTTTTTTTCCCCCTTTGAACGATATAAAGCCAACATACAGTACAGTCGCCCCTAAAAGAAGATAAATCCAGCCGCAAAACAGATTATTAAACGGTTTGGGGGGGGGAAAGCTAGAACTCGGCGTGAGTTGACACATGCGATATGAGTGAGAGGTCGATGAGCTGTCAGTGGCGGCTTTTCCTGCATGCATTTTCGTCCCCCGTCGTCGCGGCTGGCGGACCTGATTAACGAAAGAAAATCGACTCCCCTCTCTCCACAGTCCACACATGCACACATAGAAACGGCTGCCTTAATTCCTTTCTCCTTTTCTCTTCTCCCTCTTGCACTCCACTTCACTCGATCTCCTCTCCTCCTGGATTTCAAGGCTCGCATCACAAAGTGGGACAAGATCACTAGTTGGAGTTGGGGGTGATCGAGCGACGTCGGCCCGGGTATCGACTGTGAGGCTGTCACGCACTTTGATGACTCATGTTAAAGTGCTTTTTTTCCCCTTTTTGACTAACAGGATTTATCAAAGACGTGTCACTCATGGAGGTTTTCCGCTCCTCCTCCTCCTCTGTTCTCCCAGTAGTGTGGGTCTCTGCGGGGATGAGCAACGGTCAAAACCATTATCTCTCTCCACCGCTACTTGATTTATTGACAGGGACTCTTGCAAACGCAGATCCCACCCTGGAAAAAAGGCCTGCCGAGGGCGACTGTATGAAAGAGGGGCTAAACGGAGGGGGCTATAGCCAATCACAGTTATTCTGGGTCAAGTACATAAACATACACATCGGCTGACATGCCGTGATGGGCAGTTAAGAGAGACGCTCGCTCGGGCTTTTATTCCCTACTGGAATCGCTGTACGAGATCAAAGCAGACCCGAGCGGGCCGACTGATCTTGCGTTATTATTGTCGAAAAACGCTTGCCTTTTGATGTTGAAAGACAAACAAAGGCGGCGACTGCGGCCGGGTTGGGTATGGAGTTTGGCCAGTGGCTGCAACACGAGTCAGAGTTGGGGAAAAGGGCCGTTTATGAAAGCTGACAGCCCATCACTGAACAACGGGTTTCGTGACGGCGCACTGTAGGCTCTGGCTCTCTCAGCATTCTAACTCATAGTGATGTACCTTAGACTCTGAGTCACACTGCTATAACACTCATATCTCCCCAAGTCAAACCTAGGCCAGTCATTTCAGATTGAATTCCCCCCACTGGACGTGCAGTCTCGGCACTCGGCTCTTCAAAAGCTTTAATTTATCTGCATCCCGCTAATCTTCTGGCTTTTACCGAGTTTGGACGTTCATCAGGGGTTCATTTAGGGGTTCATTTCTCAAGCAGAGTGAAAAAAAAAATTGGTGCTAGTTCAGACATTCTGTTTTTTATTCATTGCTTTTTTTTCCGCCTTGTACAGCACTTTGAGATGCATTTCATGTTGTGAAGGAGTTATACAAAAGTATATTAATATGATTATTATTATATTTTATTAATATAATATTATTATTGAAGGACCACTTCAGCAATTTGAATCTCTCTTCATATAATTGTCCCTCACTAATGCTCACTAATTGGCCCTCTCTGATGCTCACTAATGTTCTGTTAATCATACATATATTATTGTTTATTTCATTTGTGACAGTGACGGCTTCAATTTCCGTATTGCTACTTTCCAGGAATAATAATTCTATTAGCTTGGAATTCCCATCGGTGTTGTCGATGGTGGGCGGATTCCTCAACTGCCCACAGGACCGAGTAGGAAAACAATTATCGGTGAGGAAAAGTCTACGAACACGGGGTGAAAAGTGGTGAACTGGTCCTTTAAGCAAGTCGCACCGGTCAAAGAGGCGTATACCATGCGATGGCAAATTATGTTTACATTATAGACAGATGGCCGATTAATATTTTTTTCCCGTTAGTCGGTCTCTTGTTGATACATTTCACAATGCGGACAGATGGCAGTTGCGCGGAGCTAGACATGCAGAAAATGATGCAAGGTATTTCTCAAGGTTGCTATTAACAGATGTTCACTCCATTATCAGCAGCCATGACCTCCTCAGACACACCCTCATTAGATGGCAGCTCATATTCTGACTCTAGGTGGCAACCTGAATTAGAGACGGACTAATGTGTGGACCTCAACCGCAACTGTTGATCACACTTCATCATTATGCAGTCATTATCCAGTCCAAGGTGCAAGGATAGGAGGCCTCATACCCATATAAAGCAGTGGTTTTCAAACTTTTTGGCACCAGGGCCCACTATTTTTTTCTTCAGCATTTGAGCCACGTACCACCATTTGAGGACATTTTAGCCTATACAGACGCCTAAACTAAAGATTTCTTTTGCTTTTGTCCACAATTCCAGGCTGGATTTGGGAAACAACACAGGCCATCATACAGATACAAAAATACCATTAATCTTCTACATTCTCTAGTTGTGTAGACTTGGGCTAATTCAGATGGTGAATATTTTAACTCATGAGAGTTAAAACATGAAACCAAATGGACCCGCAAGGGTCCATTTGGTTTCATTTTTACGCTCTCAAAGAGTTACATCTCGTAAACCAACTTTTCATCATTTAGCCTGGGGACCACGTGGAACCCCCTTAGGGACCACTGGTGGTCCCCGGACCACCGGTTGAAAACCCCTGATATAAAGAACAACCGTCCTGTGCTACCTACCGCCTGGGTTTCAGGACAGCAGCCTCAATGCATTTTCATGGTTTGACCAAACATTTACAGTATGTTTGATAGCTGTCTTCTGCCAACCTCCTCCCCTCCCCATCAAACATAAATGCTTGGTCAAGCCATGGTCAAGTCATGCCCATCTCAAAGCTTTTCCATTGGAAAAGCTTTGAGAAGGCTTGTGTTTCAAGCTTTTGGGCATGAAACACAAGCAGAGCACAGAACATTTGTTTTTCATGTGTGCATGAGGCCCGAGAATTAGAAAATGAAGCCAAGGCTAGAAAGACTCAATAAACATAATCAACTCCCCCATCTCTTTCCATTCATTTTTTTGGGTACAAGTGAGACAGCAGGACAACCCGTTTGGCTGAAGATGACACTATAAATCGAAGCACAAACTGCAAACGTGCACATTTTGCACTCCAAATATCAGCGTGTGGCTCTGAACATCTCCTAAGCTTACTATGAATTCAGATGAATTAGGAGCGATCGTAAATGTGATTTGCGTCACAATGTCCGCCGCGCCGCAAAGCTTGCGGAGGCAGGTGCCAATGTTGTAAAGCTGAATTACATTTCATGCACACAAGAAGAGATGCTTTGGGGACAGCGCGGCACATAATCTGATAATCGATGCAAAGTCTTTGTTTAAGGAGCAAATCCAAAACAATCAAATTGTTTATTATTAGCACAAATGCGTGCCAGGCAGCGTGTTAAAACAAGAATTATTACGTCTAGTGGAGCTAGCTGGTGTAAATGCATCTAATTTTAATTAAAAAGGAAAGTCAATGAAAAGCCGTTTTGTCGCACGTGGAAATCTCTGAGGGGCGCGCTTTGTCCCATTACGCAAATCTGAATTTGCATACAAGCAGAAACATTAAAGTGAACTGTTTATTTGCAGAATATCTGATATGCGCCACATCACTGCAGGATGGAAAACAATAATCCTGAGAATTATTGCTTTGACAAGGCCTGATTGATGGCATGTGGGATTGATAAACCGATGAAGCCTTCATCGGTTTATCAATCCCACGTGCCATTATCATGAAGGCCATGATGATACGCCTTTTTTTCTCCATTCTGACATTTAGCTTTCCTCTGTTTTACGGAAGGAAGTTATCATATTTTGTTCCAAATTAAAGTTTAACTTGTTTGACATTTGAAGACGGACTGACATGAAATGTCTGGTATGATTGCATAATGGGGATGAAGTTCTGTACGTGTGTGTTAGTTCTCAAACATTTTTTTTTTGGTGCAGGGTGCCACTCTAAATAACTTTTTCATCCTTCGCACCCTTGAATTACATTTAATTACTTTAATCCATATGTTGTATATGGTAAATGTTCCCCTTACCTGTAGACAGCCTAGTGCGAGGCTTTTCAACACGTGGTCCGGGGTCCTTGAGAGGGTTCCAGGTGGTCCTCAGCTAAGTTGGTTAATGAGAATGTAAAAATTAAACCAAATGGACCCGTGAAACCATTTGGTTTCATTTTTACACTCTCAAGAGTTAAAATATTTATCATCTTAATTAGCCCAAATCTATTCCCAAGTCTAAGATTAATGGTCATTTTGGTCTGTATGTTTTGTCTGTTTTGTTTCCAAAATCCAGCCTGTTTTTGTGGACAAAATAATTCTTTAGTTTTGGGGGTCTGTGTGTCTAAAATGTCCTCAAATGGTGGTCTGTGGCTCAAATTCTGAATAAATAGTGGGTCGAAAACCACTGCCCGTGTACTGTAGAGAGAGAGAGAGAGAGAGAGAGAGAGAGAGAGAGAGAGAGAGAGAGAGAGAGAGAGAGAGAGAGAGAGAGACTGCAAATTGAATAAATGATGTTATTTGAAGTTGAGATGCGCTTGAGGTGATGTTTGAAGACACATGCTAAGCTGTCAGAGTTACACTGGATGAAAACATTTCGGTAACTGCTGGATTCTGAAGGATTCTGGTCAACTTTGCTTTGATAGGTGATCAACTAAAAATAATAGTGGACTCTTTGTCTAACTTAGCTGTCACAACGTGGCAGGTGAACATCTGGTGAAAATAGTCGATTGAAAAGCGCACCACACATTGTGCCGTTTGTTGTTTGTGTAAAACATTACAATGGATAAAATATGCATGGAGGTAGTCGGCCTGCAGGGAAAGTTTGAACAAAATATTTATCCTTGATCGAAGCACAAGGACTCTCACAGACAGACAATGATGGCAAGCTCTTCCCTTGCGGATTCATGTAAAAAAATGCATGTATGTTATGGTGGCAATGTTGTTTGCCTGTGTGTGTATGATCCATGCACAGCTGTGCATACGTAACAGGCAAGGTAGGCCATAGTATCCATTGTTCAGAAGCCTTTTCCCTGGTGGCTAAGACAACACGCTGTTCCAGGCCTTGAGGTAGCAGCAGTACCGGTTTCCAGACGCTATAGCAGCTGAAACAGTCCATGGTTGGGGTGTCATGTGGCCCTATATACTATTGGCTTAGCTGACTTAGTACAGCACTTCGAGGGAAGCTCACATCCACTCATGCTCTGAGCTGTCCGTGTCACCCAGACAATGATTCATACACACTAGTATTGTCACATCAGGCTTTTACAAAATTGGTTCTTGTGCATACTGTAGATAGTTCACAATCAGTATGTTATTCCAAGAAAATTGCTATGTCTTGTATATTTTTTATATTGAACAGTGTCTGTTATACTACCACCAGACACTACAGACCGTTTATAAAAAGTTTATATTACTCCTACACATTTTGTCCAAACATCTCAAATGCTATTATCCAGTCGGAGAAATGTGTTTTGCACGTTTCCCGTTTTTTCTTCTTTTTTTTCTTCTTACCACGAAGAAAACAAAACAAAACAAAACAATCGAAAAAACATACAGTATTTTAAAATGTTGTTTAAAGATTGACCCTTACAAAACCGTTGTGGGAGTTAACTCAAAACATGTGGGATTATGCTTGAAAGAGTCAGGGAACTACAGACCTCAAACCAAGACCTATGCCTGAAATAATTAATAACAAAAAAAAACTTTTTGCCTAAAGTCACACTCGTTCCTGGTGGAGACCTGTGAAAACTGTAATGCAATGTGTTTTACAAAATCTTACTAAAAATTAGCACTGAATTTTAAAGGCAAGGCAAGAACAGAAAGTGACTTTGTTAATAAGAAATATTAAAGAGTGGGGTAAGATGAGATACGATAATGAAGTCGTACATGATAAAAAAGTTACATAATATTCATAGAAGTAAAACACTATTTTTTCTTCTGTTCATACCGGTAAAATAAGAAAACTGGCATGTACAAACCTTTCTTTAGGGAATATAACAGTCCCTTCAATATTAGTATTTGTGAATTCATATTAGAAGGCTCAACTTACCCTAAACCCACCAAATTCTTAAAGGAGAATTCCACACCGAAAGTCTTTTTTTTCTCCTTTATTTGCAGTTATTCTTTTTAAAGTGGTCCAGTTGTTATTTTGTGTAAACACTCATTAATGGCTGTTTCCCCTACCCCAAAGCTTAGGATGGGGCTAATGGCTGTTGTTCAAGTTCACCTATTTACATTGCTTCAAAATGCATTTTTTTGCTATACATTGTCTCTCCACAATGTCAGTAGTGTTTTCACTTTTGGTTCAGCATATTTTCACTGCAAACCCATGCCTGATCACTCCCCACTTTGAGAACCATTGCCAGTACATGACATTAAGACCGACCTATCATTGCATTGTTTGTGAAAACAATACAATGTTTTCACAAAAAGATGGGTATGGCTCATCTTTCACCCAATGGCTCAACTTTAGCCTGTTC
This sequence comes from Benthosema pterotum, assembly GCA_039105355.1. Classification (NCBI taxonomy): domain Eukaryota; kingdom Metazoa; phylum Chordata; class Actinopteri; order Myctophiformes; family Myctophidae; genus Benthosema; species Benthosema pterotum. The sequence goes on along the minus strand of CM076985.1, from coordinate 17,283,401 downwards.
ACCTTTTATATGCCTTTCATGTCCAAGGTAGATGCGGACGACAGGGTTATATTTAAAGCTCTGATAAGTCCTTCAGATACACTTCTTCCTTGTCATGCATCGTGCCGTCTCGATTCTCATCTCTTTGCCTTTTTTCTGCCAGCTCGAAGAGTCTTATCTTACTCGACTTCTGCGAACAGTTTCTTTTCCCCATCCTGTCTTTTCGAGCATGTCGGGTTTCAAGCTGGCTTGATAAATACATACAAGACAGGTCGAACGAGGGCTGTGTGTGATGCGGGGCCGGCTGAGAAATGTGTACTTTAGCATGTGAAAGGGTTTTTGGGGGGGCGTGCATATAAAGAGGGGGATGGAGAAAGAAGGAGGATACATGGAATTGCCAGAAGAGCCGCAGTTTGGGGTGTATTTAAGACATTGAAAGAGACCATGAATGTGTGAGAGCTAAAAGCCGATGCCCAGAGGGCAAAGAGGGAGATGTTCAGTCAGTCAGTCGGTCGGTTAGTTAATCAACAGATTCAATGAGCAACAGCTGGAAGCATGAATTAAAAGGTAACAGCATTGTGCATTGTCCAGTTCAAAAACATACAAAAATCTTCTTTGATTTTAACATTGGAGGACCAAGTTTAAATTCTTTTCCTTACCAGAGCCGATTTTAAAGGGACACTCATTACCAATAAATATATGTTAATTAGAACACTTTCCTGGTGGTCTTTAGATATTTTAAATTGTCTCTGATGTCGTCGACACTGGGCTCTGGATCAGGGACATAGCTGACCATTTTAACACTGCTATTCTTCATGCATATCAGCTATTGAGGTTGTGGAGAAGATTGTTAGCCTGAGGGTCGGCCGTACCTGCGGGTATACAACACGACTGCTCTGGACTACAATTCCCACAATGCCTTGATGCACTGCATCTCCTTGTGGATAGGGTGAGGGTTCTCTTACTGAGACAAAACGCAGTCCAAGAAGTATCAGAGACACTGGACTCACTCCTAAAATCTTAAACATCCAAGACCACATATTACACACATAAAGACCCCAAAGAAAGTCTTCTCTAACTGCCACTAACACACAGACTGTATATATATCTAAAAAATGGTGACTTGACCCTTTAGGTTAACCTATTGAATATTATATTAATTATGTATTCTTATAACCTGCATAAATAAGAGGCCGCAGGAATTTGGTATTCTGATCTAAAACACATGCACGCACGCATGCACTCACGCACGCACACACACAAAAAAGGCCTGCACATGCAGGCGCATGCACATCATGCATGGAGAGAAAAAGAGAGATTGGCATTTTAAGAGAGCTGGAGTGCAGATTGGTTTATGCTAGCAGTTCTCCATTGCTGGATTGTAGGGGCTATAAATATGAGATATATTAATCTTTGGTTTTTCCTCTCACTTTCAAGTCCACACTCCATTCAATTTACAAATGGCATATGGAATTGTGAGGCCAGGCACTTGAATGAAATATCTTCTGTGCAGGCTGACGTATACTGTACTGAGAGCTGCATTGGGATATTTATTAAAATCTGGGTTTTAATTTAATCTCGGAAAATCTAACTGCCTTATACAGTGTGACTCACACACCTGTCCTGGTTATGTGATTATTTTGAAGCTCATGTGATAAAGTATACCCTGATAATTGTTTGATCTTGTTTGATGTCTACACTTAGCTGTATGCTGCGCTATTTATAGCCCATGCCGCAGCATGGGAATTTAATTTTTGCCAGGTCTACACTGCGCAGGATTTGTTGATTGCTATTGGAAAAACAACACAACTCTGTAACTGCATCTGTCTGTTTTTTGGATCCTTAGCTGTTCTGACAACCTCAGATTTGCGTTTTACGCTTCAGTTATTTGCACATAATACAGTCCTAGAGGCCTATTGAGAACTTCCCCTAATCTGAAATTCAAACAAAAAAAACAGACATTACCAGTATGTAAATAATAACAAAACAAAATAACTGTAATTCATTCATATTTCTAGAATAGGTCGCCTATCCCTTCTTGACAAGAGGTGTAGAAGATCTTTCCGTATGCATGACTTTGATGAAGCGTAGCGCTCCCATCTCATTATGGTCCTCGGCAGCCATGATTCAAAAAACATGCAGCATGCAGAACTTGCCCTCGGGGGCCTGATGTCATGTGCAAAGCCAGAAGATAGAATATGGCATGGCGGCAACATGCACCACACACACTCTTCACCGTGCTTCAGTGCCTATCCATCTCATCCTGAGTTTCATTTACACTCTATCAATGGTAAATGGTGCATTTATATAGTCCTTTTTCCCCGCCAAAGTGCTGGGGAAAAAGTTGTGTGTGCGACCCATCCGGTGGGAGTGTCGTGGGAAGTAGCGTCACAGTGTTTACATGCTTGCATGGGCGGACACTCTTGTCGCATGGCATCCCACTGTTCCACCCACATTCACAATAAGAATTACATATCTACATAGCCGTGCAATGATTGATTGGTTTAAGTATATTACAGTTTGCAGATTGGGTATATTTCACCTGACCCCACACCTCGGAAGGCTTCCATTGTTTCTCGCTTCATAGATGGTAAAGAGCTCGGGAAAAGTCAGAGCCATATAGTATAGACAGAGATACGCAAACTCCGTTCACTTGATGGGGTCAGTCCAATGGCGGATCTTCTACATAGGCCTACACTTCTACTGAGAATGGGGACAACAAATAGAGACAAGTCCTGTACCGGCGGTAGGCAGTGCAATGGACGCAGGCAGCAGCCCAGCTTTAAAGATCTTAAATCCCTTTATTCACAACATAATCATTACGAAGACTTTAGTTGTTACTGTTCAACACGTTAAAACAGTTAACATGCTGTACACATGCCTAAAATAGTTCTTATTTGCATCGCCCTCGTTGAAAACATTGTATCCAGGTTGTTCCTCTTTCAGGCTGCATGAACAGCGCTCGAGCGCTTACTTTCTGACCCCCTTAATGTCGCAAGTCCTCTCCCAAATGGCTTTAGAGTGTGCGCAGCGTTTTTTTTTTTTTCCTCGGATGGGTCCGTTATTGGTGATTGGTTGTCAGTGCAGAAGGGAGCGCTGGGCTGTGTTTTGGACCGAAAACCTTAATAAAACTATTCCTAAACCTAACTTTGATTATATTTATTGAACATGTAAAGTCCGCGGTTGTTGGGGGAAAAAATAAATGTGGCAACAGCAGGAATGGAACCCACGAAGCATTGATGCACAGATTTCAAGCCTGCGCAGCAGTCCACTAGACTAACGAAGCTCTGTTGGTACTGGCATCACATCGGCATTACAACAAACATCAATTGAGCCGGCACTTATGGGAGGGGATCATAGGAGGGGACAAGGGGGAAAGCCTGCCCCCATGAAGGCGAGGCTTCCCTCCTCGACTCCTCCCGCGACCCCTCACACAATCACAATGCATTATGGGCCACAATCAAAAGGTGGATAGTGCCTTCATCCAAGGTGCTTTGCATAGTGCATTCATTGCGTTCACCCACTCATACACTGATTGCGGATGAAACCATGCAAGGCACAAACCAGCACATTGGTAGCGATTTGGGGTTCAGTGTTTTACCCATGAAGGACATATACTGTAGACAGGAGGAGCATGGGATTCAAACTGCCGACCCATGGATGGGTTGGACAACCTGTACCTCCTGAGCCACATCAGGTGCACACTTTCCGAAAAGAACACGGCCTTGTATGTGTGTGTGTGTGTGTGTGTGTGTGTGTGTGTGTGTGTGTGTGTGTGTGTGTGTGTGTGTGTGTGTTCATATGTGCGTTATTCTAGCAATCAAAGCATCCAACGCTACGGCGTCCCCATATCTTGCAAGACTGACCCTACAAACCTTCGCGTGCGCACAGATCAGCCGGCACAGGGAAGCTGAAAGTACATTTCTGTACTTCGCGGAGACAATGCTCAAAACATAATTCTCAAACCTTCCTTTCTGGCTCCAAAAATGTGAAATGCGCTTCCCATTGCAACTAGAGCTGCAGATTCACGCCCAGTCTTCCACCGTAGTCTGAAAAAAACACTTCTTCAGACTCCATCTTGGCACATGCCCGGTCCACACGACCTAACAGGAGTATGCAAAGGCTCAACTTATGTAACATAGTATTTAGACAAATAGCACTCTGGAGTATATAGTAGATACAGATATTTCACTGTTAGGCTCTTATCGCTTACATAAGCTTATAGATTCCTGATGACTATTTTTATGTATTTGATGTATTACCAAACGGGGGGATGGCGCCACACCATCTGTTCTGTATCAGTGATTGATGTCTTTGCAGGTTCACTTTCTAGAGTTTGGCATTTTGTTTCTCATGCTGTAGCTGTAGAGTAGACGTTAGCCCTTCTTTGAATTTCAAATTCTGGTTTACTTTTTGACTTTTGTGATCTCCTGGGCTTTGACCTTTTGGATTTATGTGCTTCAATACATTTTGGTATTCATCTGCATCTGAGCTTCCACAACCCTTGAAATTTTGAGGGTTGCCAACCCTGACAATAGTCGGTGTTATTCTCTCTCTGTCTCTCTCTCTCTCCCTTGTATCTTAGTTCAGTGGTCAAAGAACAGAAGATAAAGTATGTGCTTGATTTTATGTGGTTTAACATTCTGGCTTTTTGTGAGACTGCTAAACCACTGTTTGTTATTCTTCAGTGATAGATTGGATGCCATTCCCATCGATTCACTCTTTCAGTATAAAACTCTAATTTACCCCAATTATCTACAATCAAAGGCAGGTAGTTACTGTATGTACAGTAATATACTTTTAAGGCGGGGATAACATGAAATTCAACTTTTTATTATTAGTGTTTTGGTGCTCCCATGTGTGTGTGTTTTCTATCCCCATAAATGATCTAGTTTGAACAATCAGTCTTTCATATCATATAGGAGCTTTAATGTAAATTGCTCTAAGGAACACTTTGTTTGATTTCGTCATCAATGCAACCTGCTTTGTATAATTCCTCCTCTCATTCAGTCTTCAGTTTGTATGTTCACTTTGTTTATAATGCCCACCATTCTTGATTTTCCAAGCTGTCATGGAATTTAAACAAGCCTGGTTTTTATCTAGCATCAGTATTAGAATGACTCTACTATAAAATATCCTGCATATCAGCACCCCCACCACCTCAGGACATTGTGGTACTGCGGCTAAACTGTCCAGAAAGAAATGACAAGGACTGGCTATGTCAGTGGTGATTGAGGCTCAAACCACAAATAAGCTTGAGGGACATATACAATATGATATTAAGTATTAAAAACAATTTTAGGAATCCACGTTATTTGTGCTTTAAAAAATGACCTGTGATAGATTTTCATTCAGCTATACTGCTGACAAGAAGCCTGTTATCTGTTTACTACACACATTCAATAATTCAATTTGTTGATGCAGGATTTATTCTAAATCTTGTGAGTCCAAACGTAATTATACACAGTCAAGATTGACAAGAAAAATAACAAGACAACAGTTAATCTTCTAGGTGTTCTATCTCACAGCCTGGATTACTATAGCAGGTTAGTACTGTAAGTGACAGCCTGGTCAGTGAACAGGCAGAGAAAAAGGTGGACAGGCTAGTGGTCTATCACCACAATGGAACATTGCTTCTACTCCAACATAACAACTGGCCGACAGCCAATTCCAGTCAAGAATACAACATTTGGAACAGTGTATTGGGGCCAATCCTGAAGCTGTCAACAGCATTTCTAAAGTACCTTTATTTTCTAGTGTCTGCCATCGAATTTTCACTCAAGGATTTTGGTTTCCTGCAGACAAAAAAGTTAAAGAATAGGAAGAACAAAAAGTTGTATTCAGCATGCCCTTGATGCAATGCACAGTATATTTGTTTGGGGTGCACTCCAGTTGAAAGTATCATATTTGAATGACGCACAAACAGTGCCAGGGGTAAACGTTTTGCAGTCTTCACAAGACCCCCACTGCAACAAATACTTTATATTGTACTGCATAGCTGTTCTTTAATAAAAGTCAAAAGTCAAAGTCGCATGATTTGTCACTACGTTACCGCAGCGGAATTGGTTCTCCGCTTTTGACCCATCACTTGGAGCGGTGAGCTCCAAGGAGCGGTGAGCTGCGGCTTGCCGCACTTGGGAATCATTAGCTGATTTTGAACCCCAATCCATCCCTTTTGATGCTGAGTGCCAAGCAGGGAGGCATTGGGTCCCATTTTTAGTCTTTGGTATGACCCGACTGGGAATCGAACCCCGGCCTCCCACTTCCAGGGCGGACACTCTAACCACAAGGCCACTGTTCTGGTAATAACTTTTGAACATTAGATTGTGTTACCGTTGCTATAGATGGACAGTGCATATCTATTTGTTCTGTTTTTTTACAGTTTTGTTGAGTAACAAATGGAATACAGCAGGGGTTTTCAACAAGTGGTCCGGGGACCACCAGTGGTCCTTAAGCGGGTTCCAGGTGGTCCCCAGGCTAAATGATGGAAAGTTGGTTAACCAGATGTAACTCTCGAGAGTGTGAACATGAAACCAAATGGAGCCGCAAGGGTCCATTTGGTTTCATTTTTACATTTTCAATTCATCATCTGAATTAGCACTTAAGAAGTCTACACTGTTTTGTTTGCAAAATCCTGCCTGGAATTGTCAACAAAACCAAAATAATTCTTTAGTTTTAGGTCTTTGGGGGTAAAATGACATCAAATGGTGGTCTGTGGCTCAAATGCTGAATAAATAAATGGTGGGTAACAAATGGAATACAGCAGTTGAGCAAGCATAAGTAAGTTAGAGAGGATTATAGTCAGGACTGTACAGTATGACCCAAGGTGCGGGAGTCTTATCCCTGAACCCCATTTCAATGTGCTAGACCTCTGGGCAATGGAATGCTAGAGGACTCTCGGAGGCCCAGACTCTCAGACCTACTACTATCAGCTCCCAGGCCAGTACTTCCCACACAACATCTGGCCATGCTATTCATATGCTGAGTTGGCAGTGCCATGCATCAAACCTATGACCTTGTGGCCAAAAGGCCACGTGCTCTAGCACTCTACCCCATGGGTATACAAGAGCATGCAGGCTCATAGCAAGACATTTCATCTAATTAAATTCATTGGTGGCTCCAGAACATTTAAAATGGGGCTGCTGGACTGAGAACACTGACGTATAGCACCTCCATTACAAATCAAGCGAAAGATTTGGTGGTTGGTTTTTGTTTTGGTTTTAGACGCCCCCCCAAAAAACACCAGGCTACAGTTTTCAAAATCAATAAATACAGAGTATTCTTGTAGGCTTGTAGGTTTCCACCAATTGCCAAAACTAGTGGAAAAACGGACGGAAAATCTAGTGTTTTTTGCTGGTGAGTTGGTGGCGAAATTGGTGAACAGGCACCAGAGATGTAAAAAATGGAAAAAATTACTACACATTTAGAAAATGTAGAAGAATTGCTATCTTGACCAACATTTTTCCAGTTATTTCTCCTAAATTAGAGACTAAACTCAACATCAAATGGTGGTCCGTGGCTAAAATGCAGAATAAATAGTGGGCCCTGGCATGAAAATGGTTGAAAACCACTGCTTTGGCACAATCTAGTGCATTTTGGAAGTGCGACTAGTGCATTTTGGATTCTGGCAGTTGGCAACACTGACTCAGAGCGAACTGACCGGTCTGGTCATAAAAATGCCTGCAGGCTGTGTCTCTGGTTGGTTGTTGTTGTAGTTGTTAACTTGTTGTTAATAGCGTTCAATAATGGCCGCCTGACCAGCAGTGTGTCCATTTTTGTCTTGTTATCTCTCTGTCTTGTTCTATAATCTGTGCTGCTGGACAACAACAAGCTGCCTGCCGAAATGCAATATATCTGTTCCATTCGAAAGCATGTGAGGTGATAACATAAATTGGGTAACATAAATAATGCCATTGAATGTCACTCGATGTACTATGTACAACACTATAAGTCTTAAAAAAAAACATGTACTTGTCTAATGTTTTTTTTTTCTTATTATAGCAGCTGCTTTTCCAACCCAGTCTCATGAGGTTTAGGCGAATATGCACGGAAGTGCCATTCTGTCCATACTTGCCTAGAATACGCAAAAATCTGTGCATGTTTGCTTAAAATAAATCTGTGCATATTATACTAAAATGAATCCGTGCATATCTTACTAGCATATACTCCACTGAAAATGACGGCGCCATCTCTGCCGACCATGAGCATTGTGAAGCGCCACTGAGCAAGGCGCCAGCCGAGCGAGGCGCCAGCCGAGCGAATTGCCACGCTGAGCATTGCCATCTGAGTGGCGATGTGTTAGGGACAAAATAATAAGTATTATAAAACCCAAACTGCCCCACCCCCAACTAGCCACTTCCATGTTTGTGAAAACCACACCCAATACATATTCACGGATTTTGGCTCTAACTAATAGTGTCTGCATGCAATTCTATAGGTGGCATTCCGTGCATAGTGGGGGAAAAAGCTTTCAGTGGGGGAAAAAGCACATTATGGTTGAGCATTTCTTGGGGGTGCTCCAGGGTACTATAGGATGTTTTTTTGGTTGCGTCTTTCTTTTTTCAGCACATCCGTCCACAGTCCACACACACGTTAATTTGGGACGTCCTTGTGACCGGTGCCACGCATACAGTATGTGTTGGTTTCCCACGGCACTACTTTGCTGGCTGGCAGCTCTTGGTGTCTCTAGTGTCCTGTTATATAGTCTCATTCTCCTGGCTTCTATTTTCTGGCTCACCCTTGGCATTCCATCATACAGGTTCTTGTGGGTAAAATGTGTAGTACATCACACAGGATTCACCGCCTAGGTAGGAGAACAGACTCTAGCAGTGTTGCAGTTGGGATACTCCTTATATGATTGTGGCTGAGTCAAATTGAAACTGGGAGAGAGAGAGAGATGCAAATGGTGCTGGCATGGTACTTGAACCCGCAACTCACTGTCAGTCTGCATTAGAGCCTGTGTCCTGTGCATGTTGTGTGTGTGCGTATACTGTGCACGTTTGTGTGTCAGTGGGGACTGTCTGAGACAGAGGAAGGGAGACAGTGAGACAGAGAGACAGAGAGAGAGAGGATCGTGCTTTCCATAATATCAGTACAGTACATGCATGTTAATGCATGAGTTCATGGATCCATGCCAAGATCCTCATTCAGTAGTACGGTGGTTTGGCATGACTCAATGCTTGCCGTGTATGTATGCATGCGTTCCCAAGGCAGGTGGTCACATGATTATTCCTCTGATTATTCCTACAACGCGGCTCATGCTCAGAACATCTGCTCGGGGCCACAAAGGTACGCCGTCTAAGAAAACAAATGATTAAAATGCATTCTCTGTCGTACGTGCATGCCGGTGCTCTACTCAGTGCTGAAAATAAAATACCTGACCTACAAGCTCGCGCCGCACCGCACCCACGTCTCGCTGCGAGCGTGTAACTCGGACATTTCCAGGCGCCGCGCGCATACACACACACACACAAATACTGTTGTTAACAGACCGAGCATGAATCAGGCGTCCGCCGCCCCCGCAGCCGCCCACTTGCGCGCTTTATTGCCCGACTGCTGTCTACAAACGAGCGTTTCTAATCCAGACGTCGTGTTGCGGCCTCTTGCAAATGAATGCAAATGGAATGCATAAAAACAGACCCATGGATAATACAGTAACGACGGTGCAGTGGGGGAGGGGTTGGGAATTTGCATTTTTTGCAAGAAACGTCAGGCTGAAGTGCTCTTGTGTTGTTTTTTCTGGCGGCAGGCAGTCATGCTGAGTCATGAGAGACCGAGCGCCGCCTGAGAAGCACCCTGAAACACAGGGGCGGATCTAGGCATGGGCATGGGTGGGCAATGCCCCCCTAAATGCCCAGTCTGCCCCACCAAACATGATGGCATGGAAAACAACCCAAGATATTTCAAATTAAAGTGCTTATATTTAAAATGATTTGAAACACTACTACTGCTATTGCAGTTGTGTCACCACTAAACCAACAGCATCTCATCATTGAAAACAGAAAACTCTCTGAGTCAGGCCTTTAGCTTTATGCATGCTGCGTGTCTGTTGCAACTTCAACAACGACTGATGTCATTATTGATGCTTTACTTGCCTAATAAAAGTCCTGTAACAGAAAATGGCATGGGTGCGGCTTCATCGCCCCCCTACCATTTTCTCCTGCCCCCTCACTTGAGAAATGTTACATCCGCCTCTGCTGAAACAATTTCACATCATGGGGGTAGCAATTCAAACGGCCTCCACACTCCCGTCTGCCGTTCTCTGTTCTCAGACAAATCATTTGTATTCTCCGCCTCGCTCCGACCGTCAATTAGGCCCGACGAGCTTGAAGAGCCCAGCCATCGCACTTCATTAGGGCTAGGTGAGGAGAAATGTTATTGAGGAAAAGAATGACATCGTGTAAACTGTTATATCAATTAATTAGAGCCGGAATCGGGGTAAATATTTGTCTTGTAGTTGAGTTGATTGAGTTTTCTCACTAGATTATGTGGTCTGTAAATATTGACCAAAACAGATCGGCGCCCCCAGGGCAAGGCCATGCGTCCATAAGAGATGTGTGCGTGCACGCGCATGTGTGTGTGTGTGTTGGTGCGTGTATGAGAGAGAGAGAGCTTAGAAGCTTAAAAACTAATGGGGGCCCAAGAGGCCAGTAAGAAGGCCTGTGATGTGTTCATTACATGAGCGTTGGTGGAAAAACAAATATTTTTGGTTGGAGGCAAGGAAAATGTATTTTACGAGGCACATCATACATGACGGGAATTCGAAGTGCATTGCCACACACCCAACGTAATAACAAGTCATTTGACGCTGGTAAATGGTCGGTTTTTACAGCGTATCGCCTTCCACATGCACCCCAGGAAGTGCTAGCGATCCTTCAGTTTTACACTATACCTCCTGAGACACACTTAAGGACAAATAAATACATAAAACACACATACAAACTATAAAAGTCAATAATTCTAGCTGCTGCCTTCAGAATGAACTGTACCTTTTGGCCTTTTGGGGGGAACACTACAAAAAAGGCTTTTACTGTACATATATAGAGTACATACTACATATACTGTAAATCTTAGGTTTAACGTGCTGAGGATTAAAGCATGGGTCAGTCTTAGTTGTACATTAAGTCTTGCTAAAACATGAATCCACATGAATCCACATATGAATAAATAATTACAAGAAGACACACAGTTAAACAATTCTTTCTGTATCGTCTGTGTTTAGCCCAAGGAAATGTTGGCACATACAATTATTGATTTGTTCAACATGCTGATACAGCACTTAGTGAGTCCATATAGTCGCTATGTGAAAGATATGAGTGTGAATGCGACATGTGTGTACATACTTCAAATAGTCCCCTGACACCAGGTACTAAAGTTCTCAGTAATGGCTCCACTGCTTCTGTTCCTTGAGGAATTTCATAGCAAGCTCCACATCCATACAGTACAAGCAGCCTTGAGAATCTTGAACATACCGTACCAGGAACCACTATCTGTTTTGGGAATTGCTTCACCGACCAAACTGAAAGCACATTGAGTAGCCATCCATGTGCCCAAAATTATTATGTATACAGGGCTTGACACTAACACTTGCCCGCTTGCCCGGGGCAAGTAAAAAAAAATGGTAGGGCAAGTGAAGACTGCTACCTGGATGCCCGATCGAGCAAGTGTGTGACTTAGTGCACTATAACACAACAGAAGATGTATTTGTCTTGAAGGCAGTCATTGCGCTCTGCCTCTGTGTCTTTCCCTGCTTTCTAGCTATCCACAATTCCAGGCTGGATTTGGGAAACAAAACAGGCAAATTAACATACACATCAAAATGACCTAATCTTCTACATTCTCTAGTTGTGTAGACCTGAGCTAATTAAGATGATGAATTTTAAGTCTTGAGAGTGTAAAAATGAAACCAAACGTTCTCAAGAGTTACATCTGGTTAAACTTAAATGCAAAATTTACAATATATTTTTGGAGGGCAAGTGACCATGACCTGAGGGCAAGTAGAACCTGACTTGCACTTGCCCGATGGGCAAGTGCCTCGGAGACCTTAGTGTCAACCCCTGGTATATATCATATACAGTACTGTATCTAGCCTGGTCCAGACCGATCACCCAGCTCACTCTCTGAGTGGACTGAGTCTCTTGGTCTGGCCTTCTCGTGTCAACCTACAATTTGCTTCGGTACCAAGGTGTATTCATCCAATGAGAGTCAGAGTTGTGAGTTGGTCTAACGACAGATCCGAACAGATGCAGCTGATTGGCCAGCAGCTCCGTCACTCAACAGTGCAACTGTTACAGTGGCAAACAACAAACATGGCGGCCGCAACTGCAGTCAATCGCAGCCGTATCAATCTGTCCATTAAACCGAGCTATGATAAATAGAAGTGCCGGGTTGTATAAACATCATCATCCGACTTTCACTGCTTTTGTTCATATGCTAGTAGCGCTCTTTGGCAGTTTGATTGGTTGGCAAACAGTCTAGCCCATTAGCCCCATGATTGACAAGAACCTCTAATTCAGGGGTGCCCAAAAGGTAGATCGTGATCTACCAGTAGATCACACAGGCCATGCATGCAGGTAGATCACATGACAGTCCCTATAAAATGTATAGATCTGTAACACTTGAGAGTGTTAAAATGAAACCAAATGGACCCTTGCGGGTCCATTTGGTTTCATTTTACACTCTCAAGAGTTAAATTAATTAATCTTAATTACTTAATTTTCAAGACCAACATTTTGCCAATTCTCTTTCGCAATTGTGGACAAAAACGTGAAAGTTCTTAGTTTTGGGTGCAAGACACTAAACTCAACACAAACTGTCAACTCAAACCTCAAATACTGTTTTCAAATGTCAGTAATAGCATATAGGCCTAGGCCTACAGTAACACCTTCCAATTCCCCCCCTCTATTTTTCATTATAAGTGCATTATTTTTAAACAATATAACAGTAAGTAGCCTGTCATTTTGAAAGTAGCTCTCAAGTCAAAAAAGTGTGGGCACCCCTGCTCTAGTTTGTTTGGTATGAACCAAACGCCTCCCCCTTGAAACCTCTCAAACAGTGGATGAAGTCAGACTCAAGCTTCAGGGGTCTGATTATCAGGCTAGGATATATCATATTTTTGTGTCTGTTGTCCCACAGAGAGTGCCCAGATCAAGGTAGGAGGACCTTGTGAACTCAATACTACCCCAGTCTGCCAGAGTCAGGTTATCATGGACGAGGTTCCTTACTGAACTGGTTCCAACCGGTGGAAAAGGGGCCACAGTAATATGTCAGCAACAAGGCAGCAGCATGCACTTGACTTTCAATGAAGACGGAGCCAAAGCAAGCTCTAACACGAACTGACAGGAAATGTTACCGTTAAATGGTCCACAAATTGCTAAAGTAAACTTATGTTTTGTACACAAATCGTGGCAGAAAGTAAAGCTTGGAGGAGACTGGGAATACAGAGGACACTATGCTGAGGTTGCTGGGCAACACAAATAAGCCAGCATACAGTTTGTGAGTGGGAGTTACTGTCATGAAGAGGGTGAACTACCACACCATTAACCCAGAACACAAAACATCCAATAAGAAAAGATTCGGAGCATTTGAAGAGCTGAAATGCGTTTTTTGTATACTTTTCTTTAATATTTTATCAAGACCTTTCACAAAAAAAGGATGTCAAATTAATTGATCATTATTCAAAATACTGGTATATATTCCTGATAATGGAGCTGAGAAGTCAGGATTTCTCTTTGGTCTACCCATTCCAGGGACATGCGAGAATACCACTTTATCCATAAACAACACATGTCTGTACAAGAAAAAAAAAAAAACGCTGGCTGAAAAATGGAATTGAGGGTTGTGAGAAAAAAAATCAGGTGATGGTGCCAAACACCAAACGCCATGGCAGGTCAGAGAAATTAAAATCATAATGAATTAATTGTGCCTAACTACGACACATTCTATAAATTAAGTGGCAGTACTGTACTGTATAGTTTCCCTTCAGTGAGAACTGTCCTAGAAGACTCGTTTTATGGTCTGCATTTTCCATGCCTTCATCCAAAGTTGATGTACCTTTACTTTTATTGGATTTCACTTTCTCCCCCCAATACTTCGCTCATCTCAGGGATACATGCTGTACTTTTCTACCACACTAACATTCTTAGAGAACTTTAGTTACGTAGGTCCTCCTCACTAATGTGCCTGATAAAATACCACTATTTTTTTTTTCTACTAGGTCTGTCTCTCACAGCAGGGCTGTGGGCAGTTCAGAAACCTGTCTTCCATGCACATCATTGATAGGGAATCCAAGCTAATACAAACTGCAGGCTTTCTATTCCTGAAAAGTTGCAATGCAAAAATGGAAGGCATCGTTTTCCTGATAATACAAGTATTGTTTTTTAAAAATATATTGTTTGCTGAACGATGATGCACATGGAAGACTGTTTTTTGAACTGCCCACAGCCGTCCTGTGAGACACAGACCAAGTACAAAAAATACAGTCATGTACAGTAGTAAGGAGGTCCTATCAGGGGCGGATGTAACATTTCCCAATTGGGGGGGGCAGAAGAAAATGGTAAGGGAGCAGCTTCATCGCCCGTGTCGCTTCGCGCCACGGGTGATGAAGCCACACCCATACCATTTTCAGTAATGTTTCAAATACTTTTAAATGTAAGCACTGAAATATCTTGGGCTGTTTTGCATGCCATCATGTTTGGTGGGGCAGACTGGGCATTTAGGGGGGCATTGCCCCCCCCATACCCATGCCTAGATCCACCCCTGGGACCTATTATATGAATATATACTGTACGTTGAAAAGTGTTGAACATCTAATTATAGCCTGATTACGGCAAAGAAGCTCATCCTAACACATTGGAAAAAAGAGGAAGCCCCTACATTTGAACATTGGTTGAATGAGATGACTAGCACACTACACCTTGAGAGGATAAGGTATTTCTTGAAAAACAGGGCGGGGCAATTTGATAAGATATGGCAACCCCTCGTTCGTTACCTGAGCAGGACCAACTAACTATTATTTCAGGACATAACCATCAGATCGTAATTGTTGCAAAACACTCTCCATGAATATTCTTTATTCTACTTCCACGATTGTGGTGGGATGCGGTGTCGCCGAGCAGTAGGGGTGGGAGGGTTTAGGGATTATTTTGTTATTTTTTATTTTTATTTTTTATTTCCATGATGTTCTCTGAGCTACATACTGTATTATTGCCAATGTCGCTTTTTTTTACCTTTTACTTTTTATTCCTTTTTCTTTATACTATTTTATTTTATTTTGCATACACATAAAAAATGGGAAAAAAAGAAGAGATTTTGTAAATTGTAAAAACTGTCTTATATTACAGCATCTTCAATAAAAACCTCAATTGACAAAAAAGAAAAGTGTTGAACATCTGATTATCTTCCACCAGATCAGAATGAGTGGGAGGCAGACATTATGTTGTCGTCTCACACAAAATAGTATGAAATGGTCTGAAAAAGTTTGTTCATAGAGAGTGAAATGTCACTGTGACTGATTCAGGCTCGGTAAGCAAAGGTTTTATACTATTTACTATTTTCTGCTTCGAATTACAACTCGGACAAGGCTGAGTCGGCTCCACCGAACTTCGCAACGGCAATGGATCAAGTTGTTCGTAGAGACGGTGCCCCTCTGTCGTTGTAATGTGTATATTAGGTAGGATAATCTGTTCAGACCTTTGGGTAATTTAGTCCTTCGTCTACAGAATTGCAATTTTGTACATGCCGTATAGTATTTTGGTGCGATCGGGTTGGCCATGTCTGTAAACATCTGTGCTGACAACATGGACATTAATTCCATGCTAGAAGGTTTTCTTGATATTATTTGTAATTGATTAATATCACCAAAAGTCATCTAGTTGTTATTTTTTGAAGAATGGGGAATGGGGCTATGGGATGCTGTTCAAAATCGCATATTTCTATCTCTCCATCTTTTTGCTACAGTGTGTTGACACTCACATTTTACTGTATGCATAGTAATATGTTTGTTTTGTGAAGAGCCTGAACCATAGCAACGCTTATAGCTTATATGCTTATAGGAGTAGAGGAAACAGCCAGGCATTGTTGTTGGTTTTTTTTTTGCATTTTGTACACTATGCACACACAGACACTGACTCACACAACTAACTTTGGGAATTAGCTATGACTTCCTTTCCAATACATTTCAAAGACAAATATTATTTGACCAGACTTGTTACTTTCATCCTGTAAGCATAGCTTTGAAGTCAGGTTGATTTGCTTTGTTTCATCCCCCAGAGGACCATACTGTATGTATATATATATATGGAGGTGGGTTTGTTGGGCTGACATCAGGGGATTACACTTAATGTGTGTGTGTGTGTGTGTGTCTGTGTGTGTGTGTGTGTGTGTGTGTGTGTGTGTGTGTGTGTGTGTGTGTGTGTGTGTGTGTGTGTGTGTGTGTGTGTGTGTGTGTGTGTGTGTGTGTGTGTGTGAGTGTGTGCGTGCGTGCGTGCGTGCGTACGTGTGCCTGAGTGTGTTTGTGTGTGCATACTATAGTAAACACTGCATTATTGTGAATTAATGCACTGTTTTCAGGTGTGTTGATGCGAGTACTCCGTTCGGAGCTACCAAGAAAAACAAATATGAACGTTTTAGGATGACAAACATACAAATACTGTATGAACATATGAATGAATAATGGGAATGTTAAGTTGCATGTATTGTGTGTACATGATAAAGTGTCACTCCTGTCAGCGATCATATAAGACCTTGAGGGCGTGCTGTCTTAGAAGCTATCTTGGTTAAATTCATTAGCTGCAAATATACACCACTAGTATATAGTATATTGTGTACAGCAGTACAGTGTAATAGGAACTTTGACTGTTTACATGACGGCTCCGGGGCTATGATGTAATCGCTGTAGCTGTCAAAACGGTTAAGTAAACGGCCTTCCCCGACAGGTTACCATGGTGATGTGTCTACACAGCACATATCAAGCATAAACACAGTAAAAAACACCCAGCCACACGTCAGCTAACTTGCCGGTAACTCGCTTCTGTACATGGAAGAGAGTGACCATAGGGGCCTGCCCACCTAACGGTCCCTATTGGTCACAGTCAGGGGCGGATCTAGGCATGGGCATGGCGGGACAATGCCCCCCTCCTGTCTTTCGATGAAGACAGAGCCAACGTAAGCTCTAACACAAACTGACAAGACACATTACCATACCGAATAGTTCACTAATTGCAAAAATAAAATTTATGTTTTGCACACAAATCATCGTGTCAGAAGATAACAGTAATATAGCAAATAGCTGAGAAGGTTGTGGTCATTATTCACTGTAATGTTTCAGGGCCAGCAGAACGGGGCTGGTCCAGAAACAGCAGGTCACCTTTATGAATGGTGATGTTGAGATCAAAAAGTATACATCAAAAAGTGTCACTTATCTGCACGATCATAAGACCTAATTATGCACAGTAAGTCAGATCCTCGTAATGGCTTTGTTGGCAAACAGCTGTGCATATAATTAGATGACAAAACGCATTTGTCAGAATGTATACCGGTCCCTTTGCATATGATGTTACAGTCTGCCAGGTGCTCCACGTGGGACAGATAAAAGGTATAGCCTATAACGACCATAAATACACAGAAACGAGCTTGTTACGCTCGGGGCCAAGTTTATATACCATTTTGGTCAAACTTCCTTATCGCAACTGTAAAGCTATCTACAAGACTACCGAGAGCTAACCTGCGGGAGCGAGATAGAAAAATAAAATAGGAAAAAACAGGGCCTCATATTCCCCATGTGGCCATTACCCGAGAGAATCTGTCCTGCTTTTTTCTAGGAACCTTTGATCTGGGATTACACAGGAACGGCTAAAAAGAGAACTAGAGTTTGGCCTGGGAAAGTAGCCTGAGGAGCCTCTGGTATCTTAAGTGAAAACGGCTTCTGAATCCACTGAGGAACATGTAAGGTGTTGCACTTTACACTGAAGCAATAAGCTCATACTGTACAGACAGTATGAGCTTTAAAACAAGAGTTTAAAACAAGAGATAGTGAATGCAGTTCATTTGGCTCTTGAAATAGTAATGAAATAAAAATGCCGTGTTGTTTTTTGCGCCATTGCCGGAAAGTGCATTCTCTCCGTTTCCCCCAGATTCTTGAACATTAGTTCAGCTTTTTTTCTAGCTAGCTGCGTGTGGCTGTGGATCTTTGCCAGTTCACTTACACCGAGTACGAGTTTGTTGTGGTATTTTCTCTGAGAAAACTATTGCAGTAAGTCAACAGCATTAGACAACGTGGGACCATTAGAATGAGTAATACCTTCACCTGTATATCCCCATTGTTTTGGCCCATTTATAATGGATAGTGTACATACAGGTCATAACTCCTGTTGTTGTATCCTATACACACAATCTGGCTGCTTCAGCAAATGGTGTGTGCCGTCACCCTCGCTACTAAAGGAGTTGGCTCTTAATCTCAGAAACATTGCCTATAAGACCTTTTTTGCAAGCTATACCCTCGCAGGTCCTCAGCGAAGCGTAGCAGTTTAGTAAAATGCCAGGAGAGCACTTGAGGTAAGGTTACTGAGCTGCTAGAGGTTTATGATTTGTATTAAGTCATGAAAACCTTGTGAAGCGAATCGTTCACAATGGTGTCCCCAGTTTGGGGTCTGGGAAAGAAAAGAAAAGAAAAGAAAAGAAAAGAAAAGAAAAGAAAAGAAAAGAAAAGAAAAGAAAAGAAAAGAAAAGAAAAGAAAAGAAAAGAAAAGAAAAGAAAAGAAAAGAAAAGAAAAGAAAAGAAAAGAAAAGAAAAATAAATTTATACCGCCACCAGTAGGCCAATCTTTGTAAAACATTTTCTTTCATATTACTCCTCCAGATTCTGTCCAAAAATCCCACACATCGTTAAACAGTATCTCTATACAGTCATATGCTCAAGTCACATCTGTCCAATATTTCATATTCCATCCTAATTTTCTATAATTTGTTTTCAAAGTTTGCAGGATTAGCCTGTTTTGAACAACAAGCATCAAATGAACACACAATAGAGCTGCGCAGTGACGTCACCGCCCCTGTTCCGGAAGTCTTTTCCCAATTCATTTTTCTCATAGACTTTTCGAAAATAATTTATATCAAGACGATTACGCCGCGGACAAAGCCAACTCGAGTCGTGACGAATCATGATGACACACACAAACTTTTGGGACAATAAAATAATTTCTAAGATGAAAAACGAAACAAAAAGTCTTGTATCATGCCGTTTTCTACTTCTTCCCAATTATATATTATATGACGATATTGTGTTTGTTGTCATGATTTGTCACGACCTGAGTTGGCTTTTTCCGCGGTGTAATCGTCTTGATATAAATTATTTTCGAAAAGTCTATGAGAAAAATGAATGGGGAAAAGACTTCCGGAACAGGGGCGGTGACGTCACTGCGCAGCTAATGAACACACAATGCAGCATGCAATTTATGTGGTGAATTTTCCTAGGCAGACAAATATAACCGCACCCTTTTCACATTGGCCTGTTATAGTGCCACCAACAGATGGATTTTCGCAAAACATGTTCTTGGAACAAAATGCATCAAATCATACAATTGCTATCAAGGACATAAGAAGAAATAGCACCCTTTTCAAATTGGCCTATGGCGCCACCAGGAGGCAACAGCCCGACCTGGAGAAAACGTGTGCCCAGATTGGGCACTTTTTTCTAGTTTAATATCATCCCGCGGGTCGAAGATAATTCTTTCAGGGGCCTGATTTGGCCCGCCAGGCCTTGGGTTTGACATACATGCTCTACACCCATCCCTTTCTCTTCAATCCCTCCCTCTTCTCTCCCTCTCTCTCTGTTTCCCCATCAAAAAGTGTTGAATCAATTTCATGCCCTGCGAAAGCTGTTTACCCACTTGGGTAGGAAACATCTGCTCCCGGCTCCCACTGGCTTCTTGAGTGCCTTCTTCTCCCACCTCGCCGCCGAGTTTTCTCGTTTTCGCGCAGAAGGTTTGTCGCATTTCAAAACCCCACGTGAGAAGAGGATGATTGCTCGTAATGTGAAATACAGAAGGGGCGGGTAAAAGGAGTATTACAGTCGCTGATGGCGGCGTGGGGGTGACACTTCAATGGGTCGTTGCATTAAGCTATATTTGGTGCCGCAATCTGTGGGCAATTGCCTTTGTCAGGTGATTCTGTTGTTTATTGCGAGGAGGAAGATAAAAGGTTTCATCTGCCCGAGTTGCTCGCTGATATACAAGTACACGCTTGCACGCACACACACATGCATGCCCACGTGCATGTGCGCACCCACGCACACACACACACACACACACACACACACACACACACACACACACACACACACACACACACACACACACACACACACACACACACACAGCCTGTGGAGGTCTCTGATAGACTATGAAATGCATTATAAATATTGCATTTTATTAATGGCAAAGGTTTACGAAGATACTACTCTGTAAGTGCTATCCTCTCTCTTCCATCTCTCTCTATCACACACACACACACACACACACAGACCCATTTAGCGTTTTATTGTTTGGATGTCCCTATGAGGCTAAGTTGCCTTTGGTAAACAAAGCCCAAAGTAAAAAAAAGGAAAAGAAAAAAAGAAAAGAAAAGAGATTGAAATAAAAAAACATTAACACGAGATTTTAGGAGCGATGATCGAATTTCCCACCCTTTTGGGGTTTGTTATCCTGTCAGGAGCGGATGACATCGCTTCATCACATACCGTAGTAGTAATAATAGTATAGTTTTGTAATCAACAGGCAGATGGACTCACAAGGAACTCCATTCCTGTGTTCTTCTCAATAAAAGGTGCGGGCTACGAGAGCTTTTAGCTGTTATTCTTCCAGTTTGAGGGAAAAGGACGTTCTGCATGAATCTTCCAGTCTGTTAACTACAAATCAATACTACATAACGATATCATCCTGCCCAGATCGGCTTGCGCAACAGTATGGTAACAGCAAAGTGAAGCAAGGTTATATCAAGCACGAGTGTGCCTCTGTAGTGTATTATATTCACTCGTATTTAACAGGCAGGACTGCCTTTCAATTGACTTCTTTACAGGTCAGCTTTATAAAGTAAACAGAAGGTGTTTTATATGTTCCCCTGCACTCCTGCTAATGAACCATCACCTGTGTGTCCACTCAATGTACCTTGTACCTTGTGTGTTGAATCGTTCAATATAATGAGTGACACTTCAATGCAACCAAATACAACAGTCTGCCTGGACACTACAGCCTCCTACGTTGTATATCCACACTGATCTCTCTCAGAGTCTTAAGCCAGGCGTTTTCAACAGGTGGTCCGGGGACCACCAGTGGTCCCTGAGAGGGTTCCAGGTGGTCCCCAGCTAAGTTGGTTAACCAGATGTAACTCTTGAGAACGTCAAAATGAAACCAAATGGACCCTTGCGGGTCCATTTGGTTTCATTTTTACACTCTCAAGAATTAAAATATTCACCATCTTAATTAGCCCAAGTCTACACAACTAGAAGATTAATGGTCATTTTGGTCTGTTTTTCCTGTTTTGCTTCCCAAATCCAGCCTCGAATTGTGGACCAAAGCAAAATAAATCTTTAGTTTTGGGGTCTGTGGGGCTAAAATGTCCTCAAATGGTGGTCCGTGGCTCAAATACTGAATAAATGGTGTGCCCTGGTATCAAAAAGGTTGAAAACCCCTGGTCTAAGCGATAGTGATACTCCTATGAGCTTGTGCATTAGAAGTTTTCCAGTCTACTATCTCTCCAGGCCGCTGACTTTACTGGTATATGTACTGTATATGGGAAATGCCGAGAGCCAGCGAAATCCAAAAGCGACCTCGCCCGCGGGCGCCCGCTTTCAAAAGCGGGCGCCCGCTTTCACAAAAACGGGCGCCCGGTTTCACAAAAACGGGCGCCCGTTTCACAAAAACGGGCGCCCGTTTTCAAAAGCGGGCGCCCGTTTTCAAAAGCGGGCGCCCGTTTTCACAAACTAGGCTATGCCTAAACCTAACTCTAACCCTAAACTTAACCTCAGTAAACCTATGCCTAAACCTAACCTAACCCTAACCATAACCTTTTGAAAAGGGCGCCCGTTTGTGAAAACGGGCGCCCGCTTTTGAAAACGGGCGCCCGTTTTCAAAAGCTGGCGCCCGGTTTCACAAAAACGGGAGCCCGTTTTTGTGAAAGCGGGCGCCCGCTTTTGAAACCGGGCGCCCGTGGGCGAGGTCGCTTTTGGATTTCGCCCCTGCTGGAAATGCCACTAGCTTCTTTCTCACACAGTCCTGACCTTTCCTGCTCTCAGCCTTGGACTTTTACCATTACCACTGCAAGACTTAGTGTGGCTGTCAGGGGCGGATATAATATGTCGCATTTGGGGGGGCAAGAGAACATGTTGAAGGGGCAAGAGAAAATGGTATGAGGGTATGAGGGTATGAGGGTATGAGGGTATGAGGGCGGCTTCATCGCCCGTGTCGCTTCGCGCCACGGGCCATGAAGCCGCCCTCATACCATTGATGGGTGTGATGAAGCCGCACCCATACCATTTTTAGTTACTGGACTTTTATTAGGCAAGTAAAGTGTCAGTAATAACATCAGTTGTTGAAGTTGCAACAGATTTGCATAAAGCTAAAGGTCTGACTCTGTTTTCAATGATGAAATGCTGTTGGTTTAGTGGTGACACAGCTGTAGTTAATTAGTAGCAGTAGTAGTGTTTCAGATCATTTTAAATATAAGGAGTTTAATTTGAAAGATCTTGGGTTGTTTTGCATGCCATTGTGTTTGGGGGGCAGTCTGGGCATTTAGGGGGCATTGCCCCCCCATGCCCATGCCTAGATCCGCCCCTGGTGGCTGTGATGATTCCACAGTCATCACCACAGCCTCTCCCTGTGTGCAACAAACAACAACTCTTTGAGATTTAATGTGTGCAAGTTATAGTAATTGGGGAACTTTTTGCCTCATCGCACAATCTAATGACAAGCCACTATTAGTTATCTACCACAGTGAAGCTACAGTATAGCATGCTGTGGAATAGACACAAATATCTTGTGGAAATTCCCATGAAAGCTCACACAGTGTGACTGATTAATGCTTTATTTTTGCATGCAGTCTCTTGTGTGTACAATACAGTGGGTTGCTCACACAAAGGCAAACCGAAATAGTCTGGTTCCTTAATGTAATTTCGTAGAAAGAAGACAGACTTTTAAAAATACAGTACAGTATATACTGTATTTTTGGTAACCTTGTAGAAGATGTCTGCTGCCATTTTCATTGAGGTCGGTATAGCAGCCATCTTGGATGTTTAAATATGGCTACTTTACTACTTAAAAACAATTTTCTCAAAAACCGTATCTTGCCTGCTGGATGACCTACTATCAAGGTTGCAGTGGTTACATTACATTTCTGGGGTACAAGGGTGGGTGGGTAGGTGTAACTTTATAGGATATAGACTGTAAAAAATGCAAAATACTGAACTTATCCCCTTTAGATTTTGGCATTTGCCCTACTATAAAAGGTTGAAAGGTGAGGCCACAAGAAACCTATGAACAACTTGGTCAACTTGTTGCTGTAAATCAACCACCTATTGGCCGCAATGTCAGAAAATAGCTTTGGCGATAACCTTTGAACAACATGGTCTAGGACGCAAACTTGGTTTCTATAACTTACAAGCATGAGAAACTCAGTGGAATACTTATTATCAATTATTATTGATAGTAGCCGACTGTTATGGCAAAAGGTCTGCTTTTTAAGCAATGTGAGCGAATTTGGACAGTTTGAGCTTTCACTTCTTTTGGCATTATGGCTACAGTCATAAACTAAAACAGCAATTTGTCAAGTACAAATTACTTTCTATAAAAAGCAACATAATAGACAGCGGTTATACCACGTCACCCACATATGAACTAGGTTTCTAGAAATTACCCCAGACATTCTACAGACAACATTATGCCATGCACATGGCACAGTGGGCTCCACCCATATTGGAAAAAAAATATATGCAAACTCTTGAAAGTGGCACCTTTCATACAATACAATCCTCATAAAGTTAACATATGTAAAAGATATATCATTTTGTGATTTATAAGAATTATATTAGGCCAAACAAAAACGCCCCCTTTGGGCGTAAACATTTTTCGCCTCTCCGCTCCGTCCCTGCTCTAGGGCAAATGGCACAGAGCCAAGAGCAGTCAGTCCGTCAGTCAGTCAGTGAGCCTAGTAGCGGCAGCAGCAGCATTACTAGACTAGTGACTTCTCTGTTTTATACTTTACATTTTTATTTACATTATTTACTTCTTCACTGGCTCACTATGGTGCAGACTTGCTGTAACAGAAGGACGCCTCACGCAGCTTCGCATGCAATTGTTTTTTACGCTGTTCCAGCATGGACCCATATAGACTGGGACCTATTACAAAAATGTGAACCCCGAAGGCAAAACGTGTTTTTATTTACATACAACTGTTCTAGGGGTATTAAGGCGTGCTGAATCCAAATCTGCTGTATGTAATGCTCAAAAATGGCTGCTAAGCCTTCAAAATGGACCATTTAAACATGGCGGCCACCACCATAATGAAGCATAGTAAAATGATGTATGTTTGACTAAATAGGGTAGAAAATAGATTGAAATGTATGTTTTCATGGGGAGTACATTGACATTCATATTTTAGATCAATTTTAAAGGTACACTTTAATATAATTTATATTATGTAATGTAATTTGTTGGTGAATAATTGCTTCAATAATGGCCTAAATTAGTGTTTATGACTTAATGCATGCAGTAAACGCATGGACAGTCAGTCCCTATGATCTTCAATGTTCTGGCAGGTGTTGCCAATTAAGTTTCTTGAAACGGCACACTTCAATGTACATTATGTGTACTTTCTTGCAGCCGCAGCGTTGGCTGAAAGCAGCCTTGTGCAAATGCATGACGTGTTCTCGCTGCATGCTTTTTGCATTGGTGGCAAGGAAAGCAGCCGGGGTAGCAACTGACCATTCAGGATCATCCATGCCATTTCAGTAATGGGAGGAAGATCAGGGTGTGTTAAGTGAGCTTGATTCTATACAAGAGCTTGATAATGGGAACGCATGATGTGAAACTTTACTGCATCTGAGGTTGGTGGCATAGTCTCTTGCGGACGCCCCATACAAAACAACTTGACTCTTGCTTCATTGCATGCACCAACTTCAGGCACACCTCATCGAAGGCCAAGCACTTGTGATGTCAATGGAAAAGCCACCTGGCATTAGACCACTTGGTGAATATGTCAACATATGTCAACACTCTGCTCATTGTTGTATCAGGGGGGTTTGCTGGAGTGAATGACCATTGTCAAGTCATCTGATCCTGATGCCAGGATCTGTGCCAGTCTCATCTCAGTGCTGACCATGAGGAAGCTGACACATGGCTTGGTTTGCACTACATTCATGCTCAAATGAAACAGTTCTTAGTTGTGTCAGCACATGATAAAGATGTGCTTCTTTTACTTCTGGCATGCGATGGCAAGATGCAATGTAGGCCTGGGTCTCTACATTAAAGCTGGGACAGCAAAGGATAGTAAGTATCTCCAGTGCATGAAATTCAGAAGTTGCCTTCTGGTCAAGTTAATACTCTACTTGCCTCTCAAGCTGTAACAGTTTAGTGGCAGTGGTAAGAAAACAACCTAGCAGGTGTTCCAGCAACATCCCTCAGACGTCAGTGGCCTTGGAAAAGGTCTTCTTACGGAAGACATATGAGCTCAGCAGAGAAATGAATCTGTAAGATATATGGTGTTGGCAACACCTGCCAGAACACTGAAGATCATTGGGACTGACTGTCCATGTGTCTACTGCAGGGGTTTTCAACCTTTTTGACTCCAGGGACCACCATTTATTCAGCATTTGAGCCACGGACCACCATTTGATTACATGTTCACACCAATGACCTAAAAATAAAGAATTCTTTTTGGTTTTGTCCACAATTCCAGGCTGGATTTTTGCAAACAAAGCAGTGTAGACTTTAGAATTAAATTCAGATGATGAATGTTTTAACTCTTGAGAGTGTGAAGATTAAACCAAATGAACCCGCAAGGGTCCATTTGGTTTCATTTTTACATTCTCAAGAGTTACATCTGGCTAACCAACTTTCCATCATTTAGCCTGGGGACCACCTGGAACCTTCTCAAGGACCACTGGTGGTCCCCGGACCACCTGTTGAAAACCACGGGTCTACTGCATGCAAATAAACACCAATTTAGGCAAATAATGAAGAAATTATTCACCATTAAAAAATATTACCATAATTATACCAAAGAGGCCAATTTTCGCAATATAAATTATATTAAAGTGGTACCTTCACAATCGATCTGGAATATGAATATGTCATTCTATTCCCCATATATGAAAACATAAACAATACATTTTAATCCATTTTATAGCTTATTTAGTCAAACATACATCATTTTATTATGCTTCATTATGGTGGTGACCGCCATTTTTAAATGGTCTATTTTGAAGGCTTAGCAGCCATTTTTGAGCTTTACATATAGCAGATTTGGATTCAGCACGCCTTAATGCCCCTAGAACACTTGTATGTAATAAATTAACACAAGCTTCCTTCAGCACTTAAAATAAGCACATTCTTGAAATCTAGCCTAGTCTACCACCACGGACCAACCGCATGGCATGGATCGCAGCTTTAAACTGTCGGAAAAAGTAAAAGTGTTTACACTGCACAGCTGATGATGATGACGCGTCAGGCTCAACGAGAGTTGAGAATGTATGAGTAGCCTGCAGGGCTACTAGCGTATTTGCCCTAGGGCAGGGAGAAAGGGGCGTGGACCATCGCACGACGTAATCTCATGACGCGCCGTTGGCGGGCCTAATATGACCTTCAATATATAAAATATATAAGATCCGAGTATTTTTAAGTGAAACACGCCTGTATATGATTTTGCAATTTATAAGAATTATATATGTCATACAAAACAGATATAAGATCCATACTAAGTGGCTAATGTGAAAGATGCCACTTTCAAGAGTTTTTTTTTTCTCCATTGGGCAACCAGTCAATCAGAGCATGATGCCCTCTCCACACACACTGTGCACCACACATGGAGAGAGCAGCAGCAGGAGGATCAACATCAACAAACAGCAGCAACAACAACAAACAGCAGTGCGCAGCAGCAGCAACAACAACAACAACAGCAGCAGCAGTGCGCAGCAACAACAACAACAACAACAACAGCAGTGCTCAGCAGCAGCAGCAACAACAACCACAACAACCACAACAGCAACAACAGCAACAACAGCAGCAGCAGCAACAACAACAACAACAGCAACAACAACAGCAGCAGCAGCAACAGTTCATATGGGTGCACATGGGTCCACAACTGTGGTACTTCGTCACCCAAATATGAAGTAGGCTATATAAAACAAGGCGCGGCGGCCATCCTCGCAGTTATTGACAGTAGTGTAGAATGAGAATAATTTGATGATGAACAGCGTTAAACTTATACAATGCATTAATCAGTCCAGTACTCACCTAAAGACGCAACCACAGACGATGTGCCATGTTTAAGTAATTCCAAAAGTTGCTTACAGTAATCCCCAGACGCATGTTTTTAGCATGTCGGTACAGCAGCTGTGTAGTTTTAATCAGGCTAGTACAGCCAAAAAGACTTCCTCTTTCTTCCTCTTCAAAATAAAAGCTTCACTACTAGACACTAGCACTAGTAGCTAGACGACACTACT
Organism: Benthosema pterotum; assembly: GCA_039105355.1. Taxonomy (NCBI): domain Eukaryota; kingdom Metazoa; phylum Chordata; class Actinopteri; order Myctophiformes; family Myctophidae; genus Benthosema; species Benthosema pterotum. Next base: position 17,255,713 of record CM076985.1, on the reverse strand, counting down.
TTTATTTTTTAAGTGAACTTATACAGGGTGTGTAGAAGGAGGAGGGTAACTATACACATCACTCACAGACGTAAAAGGGAATAGACAACCGTGCAGACGGGCCTTAATTATGGTGCACTCACAGAATGAGGAATAGACAATGGGCAGTGTCTGGGCTTTATTCTTTTTTAAATCTTGCAAGAAAATGAATAGAGACAATAAAACTCCTACAATGGCATTTTAATAAATTAAACACACACCCAGACTTGCCAACAACTTCAGCTTGGATGGCTGTCAACACTGAGCTTGAGAGGACATGGAATCCACACAGGGCTGATAGAAGAATATTCCACAGCCGGCCGGGCCTACGGTGTCCATAATGGCAACATTTACAGTGCTGCCATCCATGCCAATGACAGACATCATCACCATCATCAAGTTCAAGTTCTTTATTAGAGTCCCCGGGGAGCAATTTGGTTTACAGCAGATCATAGAGGATGGAGAACAAAATAGGACAACATAACATGGCCACATCTGTGCAATTGATAAAAGGATAAGAAAGTAAAAGGGCAGCCAACCAAGTACAGTACAAACTAGGTGAAGCATCGTAAAATGCCCATTGTCATCATCATAATCGTAATCGTCAAGAGTAATGTGAGATGATGGTGATGGCGATGATGATAGTCCCCACACCAAGCACTCAAGAGTGCTAGCCACTAAAACATCACCATTACCGTCACCATCACCATTGTTACCATCACCTTTTACCTGCTTTCAGCAGCATTGACTCAGGGCCAGATCTAGGCATGGGCATGGGGGGGGGCAATGCCCCCCTAAATGCCCAATCTGCCCCACGAAACATGATGGCATGATGGAACAACCCAAGATATTTCAATTTAAAATTAAATTAAATTGCGTATATTTAAAATGATTTGAAACACTACTACTGCTACTAACTAACTACAGCTGTGTCACCACTAAACCAACAGCATTTCATCATTGAAAACAGAAAACTGAAATCTGAGTCAGACCTTTAGCTTTATGCATGCTTTACTTGCCTAATAAAAGTCCTGTAACAGAAAATGGTATGGGTGAGGCTTCATCGTGACGAAGCCGCCCCCATACCATTTTCTCCTACCACCGCACCCCCCCCACCCACCCCCCAATTGGGAAATGTTACATTCGCCCCTGCATTGACTGCTGGAATCGAGGCAGGGACAAAGGAGCATTTGTAGCTGTTTTTTCTTGTCCTAGGGACACACAATCAAAGGCCAGAAGGCAACAGCATGTATACTCCTGAGTGGGTGAGCAATATTTGGGCGGATGGACACTGGGCTTTCTTGAGCAGCCGTCGATTATGAAAGAAACCAAGGCTCTCCAATTGGTTGCCAGAAATTTTAGAAGCAGCTTCCACAATTCCTCCAAGGACATTTTTGTCTTTTGACATGGTTACCATACCAACAGACACAGGAGAAAGAAATAACAAAATGTACGCAAGAACTATACAGAAGCGTTTCATCAGGCTTTCAAACAGGTTGTTTTCTTTGTCCGTCACTTGCATATAGCTGATCCACAAGCTCACAATGTGTTACAGCATGATTCCTAACACAGCAATTTACCTTATCCTTTTTGTTAAATTGTTCCCACTGAGCACAGATCTAAAAAATGTCTATAAAACGTCTAAAAGTGAAAGATTAGATTAGAGGTTGATTAGACATATAATCAACATCTATCTTAGCTTAGATGTTGATTAGGCATCTAATCAACCTCTAATCAAAGATTATACCCCTAAAAACTTTCACTTGTAGATGTTTTTTTAGACACGTGTGTTCAGTGGGTTGTTCCTGTTGTTGCTGTTCTGCTTTGTTGTTACTGTATATGAGACCGAAGACAACAAACTAACTAACTGTAACTATATTAAATTAGAAGTGTTCAGTATTTGTTGTTTTAAATATACTAAATTATGACAAGAAATACCAGTAGCTAGCTAACTATATGGTACACTCATAATCATATTACTTAAAACCTGCTGACTTGATGCACATGTTTCAGTACATACCACTAAAAAACTGGTGTATAAATGACACGTGTAAAAATGGTGCTGATGAAAAATTTCCACCACCCTTTTGTTGATGGTGGGGGTCAGGGGTGGATATAACATGTCCCATTTGGGAGGGCAAGATAACATGTTGGAGGGGCAAGAGAAAATGGTATGGGGGCGGCCATACCTTTTTCGGTTACAGGACTTTTATTAGTCAAGTAAAGCATCAAAAATAACATCAGTTGTTGTTGAAGTTGCAACAGACACACAGCATGCATAAAGCTAAAGATCTGACAAAAATTGTAGTTAGTAGCAGTAGTAGTGTTTCAAATCATTTTAAATATAAGCACTTTAATTTGAAATATCTTGGGTTGTTTTGCATGGCATCGTGTTTGGGGGGGCAAACTGGGTATTTAGGGGGGCATTGCCCCCCCATGGCCATGCCTAGATCCGCCCCTCAGTTTAATTTCCGGTGCTTCACAGTTAGCATCGTTTTACAGCTCTCCCCTCGGTTGGTTGGAACGGTTCGCCGCGGGAATCCCGTGTGCCACTTTGACCTATAGAGTCGAAGCTCGGCAGGAGGCGTCCCCTGCGTTCTGTCCTTCTCGACCTCCAACGCTCTCCTGCAGAGGGGGAGGGAGGGAAAGACAATGCTTTCCGGCTGAGAAAGAAAGGGAAAGGAACGGAAAGCAAAGCAATTGATCCTTCTCCCTCCAAGAAAGCAGAAATGAAGTGTCACTGTATCATCATTATACCGGGCATATCTAGGTGAAGATGAAGAATGACAACTGTTGACTTTTGTCAACAAAGTTTATGTATTAGGGAGGCACTATTTTGTATAAATACATTGTATACTGTAGTTCATATCCTGGAAGGGCATGATTGCTGTATGGCATGTAAGTATGGCATGTGTGGATGATCTGATGGATAATGCAAGAGGGGAATGCATGGCCTTAAAAGTCCGGTGAAGGGGCTCAGATTGGATAAGGCAGTAGTTTTCAATCTTTTTGATACCGCAGGGCCCACTAATTACTCGAATTTGAGCCATGGACCACCATTTGAGGACATTTTAGCCCCACAGACCCGAAAACTAAACATTTATTTTGCTTTTGTCCACAATTCCAGGCTGGATTTGGGAAACAAAACAGTCAAACATACAGATCAAAATGACCATTAATCTTCTACATTCTCAAGTTGTGAGTAGACTTGGGCTAATTCACATGATGAATATTTCAACTCTTGAGAGTGCAAACATGCGGGTCCATTTGGTTTCATTTTTTACGCTCTCAAAGAGTTACACCTGGTTAACCAAATTTCCATCATTTAGCCTGAGGACCACCTGGAACTCTCTCGAATCCCTCTTTTCTGATTGAAAACCACTGCACTAAGGCAAGAAGGCTTTCTAATAACACAAGTGTTTGTATTGCAGCCCAAGTAAACCTCTTGAGATTGAGATTTCCACTAAAGAAGAGAGCTGGTTGAGTTTGAGCTTAAAAATAACATTGGTTTTCACGTAGATCTGCTGCAAGGCAAAATCATAGATGCAGTGGAGCTGTACATCCACCTTAGAAGCGTCACTGAGGCACGCATGTTTGCATTACTGTCATCTCAATGTTCACAGCTTTTGCATGTAAGATATGGAGATTTTAACCACGATAGATTCAGGCCATGTTATAGGCAGTAAAAGCTCTCATGTTAGACCCAGAAATGTGTAATGTTGTGTAAAGTTTTATTCAAATATCATGGGCTTAGCAGATGAGATTAAGCTTGGTTTGTAGTAGATTTTTTTTAGAATGCCAATAGTTTCTCTGTTTTCCCAGTGTGATACGAGACCATTCTGACTGCAGCTGTTACCTGACATGCTCACTGCCACTAAACTACAGTACTATTAGGGGACACAGCTATTTGTAAACCAATCCTTATATGAACATTCTGTCTGTGAGAGCTAGACTATAAGTACTATCTGTGAAGAAGGTTAGGGAGGCTTGCATTAGGCAGACTCCCTGGGTGTGTGTGCCGGACACAAACCCTTGTAATAAAATGGACATTGATTCAACTCCATTCCACTCTCAATGTGTATTTCTTAAATGTTTTATCTTACATTATTTTGTAAGTTCCTAAGAAATCTATTATAATTGGCGACGAGGATGGGATGTTTCTTCTGTCCACCAGCATTCTCTTCTCAGACTGTAGCGCTACAAGGCAGACACTAAAAAAGAGATGGTGTGTGCCACCATTTTGGACCTGAGGTGCTGATCGACAGACAAACATCCGACGGACTATGGGTGAGTGAGTGGTGTGACTCAATGTGCCAATGTTAGTTTTAGTTAGTTTTTGCATGAAAACCGTAAGGCGGTAAACTAAAAACGTAACAGGCGTATGCGTAACCAGGCGTGAAAAAACCCGAATCGTAACCAGGCGTATGGGTAAAATCCGTAACAGGCGGTAAAAACGTAAACAGGCGTTGAAACTTTCCGTAACCAGGCGGGCCAGGCTGATTGATCAGAACGTTACAGGCGTATTAGATAGATTGATCAATCAGAACTATGTGTACAACAGGTATACATATGCACTTAAATACGTGACACGTAAAAGGCGGGGTTAGATGTATATATCTACACGTATTATTCTATTTCTTCTTCTTCTATAAGGTATGGTGTGATAGTGTGTGTACGTACTGTATGACTGTATGAATGGGAAACAGTGACGACTGTTTGAGTAATGAGTAGCATATGAATGGAATTCCATAAATCGCGAAATGGATTCCATATAATTCAGTATATCATAACTTGATTTTGGTGAGAAGTGTCACCATGTAGCAACAGTGATGCTGTTGTGTCTCAGATTCTCTGTGTCACAGAAGTGACAGGAATGGCGAATGCCACAAGCATTTTAAATGGTGTAGATGAGCTGCTTTTCAAAGGCAGATTGGCTCACGAGTAACATGGTAAGGGAAATTTCTCGTGAGGTATTCAGTGTTTAACATATCCGCAGGAATTGGCAAACTGCATTTAGGGAAAAAAGGCAAATATAGAAAAAAACAAACAAACATAGGTTTGGTTAAGGACCCAAGTGATTGAGATTCGAGTGTCCACAGTGGTTGTGAATGGGTAAGTGTCTTATACTTGAAACCCATACAACTAAACATACTTGAATTAATGTTGATTTTGTGATTTAATCTTTCAGTTTCTTCCCTTCTCCTTTCACCTAGGGGAGAAGGAACACCCATGTCTGTGTTCCTCATGAGAGGCATACAGTAGGGATTCCACATTTTTAGACTTGGTTTCAGAATAGACTGGAGTAGCCCAACCTGGCGCACCTGTTCAGATGCCCACACTGAAGGGAGAGTTTTGGTGAGTGTAACGTGAACCCTATTCTAGTATTGTAACATTGTGGGAAAAAGGGACTGCAGAGATTTACATGTAAACATAAAAGTAAGAGTAATACCAGCTTCAGCTGTATTTGAATAGTAGTCAGAGTAATATTTTCATTCTTGTGGCATGTCTAGAATAATAGTAATGAAAATAAAAAATAATTTCAAATTGTAAAGCAACAAATTAGTAAGGCTGAAACTGAACATGGCCATTATCACTAATGTATGGTATGTCCTGTCAAAATCAAAATCTAGGAGCACCCATGAAAAAGGGGAAAAAATGTATAAAATGAAATTAATTAAGTGTGGTGAAGTGGTTCTACTATACCAGTGATTTTATACTGAAATTAACACTGGCTACATTGGTCCAAAGTGAAGTGTTGGTCAATATTACTTAGGAAAGTAACTTCTTTACTTTACTCGTTACCCCTTAGACAAAGTAATATCATTATTTTACTTATTACCGGAATCGAAGAGTAATACATTACAAATTACGTTATTACTTTCCCAAGTTCTCAACTCCCAAGGTTGGAAAAATAGCGATGTACAACAAAATCTGTTTCGCAAAATTTCCACAAAATGCACCTGGAACCAAAGCCTACAAAATCAGACATTGTCTGACATTGTCTTTCTTAGAAAAAAAAAAAAAAGAATAAAAATAAAAAGAGCAGAGAGAAGCAATGGGAACATTTTAACCTTGAATTACAAAACAGACCTGCAACTAACAAACCCAAATTTAAAAAATAAATAAATAAAAATGTCTCTTTGACTTTTCAAACTGTTTCATAATTGTTTTCAAAGACAGTTGAGGTCTTGTAGTTAAAAGAAAAATACAGAAAAAACCCAGCAATTGATTTGTAGTGTATATAACTGTGCGCAGGATGCTGCGTGTAGACTGGATCTACCATCTAGGGCACATCTCTGTTGTTAGCACCTGTCGATAGCTTGTGAATTGGTTCTATTTTTGTATACCGACAGGCTCATTTTAAACAAGTAACTTGGCGTTACTTGCAAAGTTATGCATTCTTTATGGACATTTTGTCAGAGTTATTTTACTTTTTGGAGCAAAAGTAATAATATTACAGTAATATGTAATTTAAAATGTGTTACTGGCCAACACTGAATACAAGTATATACTGTATTAGTAACCATTCTTAAATGTGATGCTTGATAGCATGACATAAAACTCCTAAAATGTCTGGTCCATTTTCGGCATAGTACAGCAGCTGTCAATTTGTGAACATATGGACAAGTACACTGTTGAAGTGGTGAACAGTAAGAGTAAATTCACATGACTAAAACTTCACAGAACTATCATGTGTAGTGCTGTTCTACAACAGCTGATTTACTGTGAGACATGAAAATGCTCTGCTTGTCACAATTGCGTGTTGCTAAAGAGTGGTCGAATGCAAGTCACATGGATATGTTTTCTGCATACTTTGATGTCTGGACAGTACACAAAAATGTTGGCTTGGGGAACCAACATTCAACGCAAGGAAAGACTATGGAATAAGGACATTCCAGTGCTCTGACAGCACTGAACAGGTGGACTGAAGAATGGAGATTGGGGGTTGAAATGAAATGGACCGATGAACTGATGAATCTGTTTGTTTTCCTTCCATGTGACTGAAAACTGGACGCTGAAACTGCCACTCTGATGTGATTTCGCGAGCGTGTCATAGTGGGCTATTTGTGGACTCATAGTGAGTTGGTGAGTAGAAGCAGTGCGCATACCTATGGTGTTTCTGAGTATTTCTGGTCATGCCCTACCAGGGACTTAAATGGGAGCCCTGAGCAAGCGGTCATGTGATCGTGGAAATTGCTTTTGTAGTAGTGACTTGTTAATATGACCACAGACATCGGACAGTTGTACTGTGATAGTTTTTAGAAAATGAAGCAACCATATTGAGTCAACTAAAGTTGAGTGTTCTTTTTGGCCTAGTAATCCATACCTCAAATACAAAGGTGTCGTGGGGCATACAGTTCAAACCTATTTTTAGTAAATTATTTTGTGTAATGGAGCAAGGTGACAACGAACCTGATAAAACAGTTTATCTGGCTCCATCGTGATTCTCAATTTTGTTTAATTGATTTCCTTTTAAGAGGGAAATGTAATGTTAATATCAATTTTAAGTGCATATAGGCAACGACATCCAGGATTGTGATACCATTCCTAACAGGTCCATTTGATTATGACCATATCAAAATAGTTATTCCTAACCCGTCTAAGCCGGGAAAAACGTCAATTTACATAACATGAATGGCCCTTAATAGCAAGACTATATGCATTCACACCTATTCTAAATCTCAGTTTTGATCTTCATAGAAGTGCAATGAAAACGGAACCAATTGAGTTGAGAGAGTATAAATTAATTTCGTATCTACCAGAGGCCCAGTGGGGATAGTAAATAAAGGTAAAAGAAAGAAAAAAAAAGTAGTAGTCTTAACTGTGTCAAAATCGTGTAAAGTCAAAGAAATGGTTAAATAGTGAATAAATAAGGGAATATAGTAATTTAACCGTGTGGGAATAATGTTTTAATTCTAAAAGTGAATGATATCTTTACGTCCACAGAAAATATCATATAGTTTAAGGTTGTCATGTATAGTTTTGCAATGCAAAGAATCAACCCAAACCGGTGTTAAATCACTGCACATACTAAGTACTTATCACATTGGATAAGGCAATTCTAAGGGAAAAAACATAGTTTGTTTTCAAATAGACCATTTGCATGCCAGTTAAATATGGTACTTAAATGTGTCCATTGAGCAGTAATCGTCTGTTTTACAGTTATCTACTTTCTTGCTAAAATAGTTACAAAATAGTTACATCATCGTGAACCAATATCGTCCATGTATCGTATCATCTAAATGTATCTTGAAAAGATATCGCTACCCCTCTATAAGTAAATATTATTCTGCGTTGATTTGGCCCGGATTTTGACATATGTATTCTAGAACAAGCAAACTTTGAACTCAAGTAAAGATTCAGTGTAAAGGTAGTATTCTGTCAACATTTATAGTTTACAAGCAGTAAAATAATCAGTAAACAGTGCATTGTGAACTACAGTTTGTGTATTTATATTATGCTCAGGGAAAGCAAATCAGGCAATCGAGTTGCGAATAAGTTATATAAATCCAGCGTAATGAGAATATTAATTGTCTAGATGCAAATTTGAGTGGGAAGGCAGTCAGTAGCACTACCTGCATTATCGTTATCTCTGTGTTGGATGTAACTTCCAACTGAAATAGTTTTCCTTCTAGAGTTATACAATCACAGCAGGGGAGATGATTCCTTTTGGGGGTGAGACAGGAGCCAACAGAATGTGGTTACATTTTACAGGCAGGGTGCACTGACCATTTGGTGTGACATATCAATAGGGGGGTTGTGCTCCCCCTGTCTTCAGACAGTAAACTTAGGCCTAGCCTAACCGCTCTTTGGCATGGAAAATTCTGTGGTTGACAGGAAAGGATATAGTGCGATTATAATGCCTCCTACATGAAGTGAAATCATGGAAATTAGTTGTTAATTATAAATTCAGATCTTTAGTTTGTCTTTGTTGGAGATTTCACATGAGTGCCAGTGACATTGATGGCCAGCATCAGCGTTATTGGAAATACTACATTGAGGGTGGAGATCAGAGACATCTCCATATCAAAATATTGTAGTGTCTGCATACCTTTGATCGAAATAGGGAAAGTCACACTTTCTGGATTACAAGTTAATACTGGAAATGATATATTTGTATGTAGCCTGTGTTTTCATTGCAAATCACTCTGGATTGAGAGTGTCTGTTCCCAACTGAACAGTGTGGAAAAGTGAAATCATAATCAATCACAGGACTTGTATGTTGGGCTCATAGCGAAAATACTAGGTAAATTGAGAAATGTGGCATTTTAGCATTAATGAGTGTTTTGTAGATCAATTTGATGTGGTTGATAAAATTGATTACAAAAAAGGGGGGACCCTTGGGATAATTTTCATTTTTTGTGCAGTTCATTTTTGTGCATCCATTGGCGAATGATGGCCACAGTAGAGTAGTTTTCTATACAAATCTTGTTGAGGTTTTTCTGGTCTAGAGATAGAGGTCAGATTGTTGTTGTTGTGACTTAGTATAGCTAGTTAAGGATTCAAGTGAGAAATGGGTCCCCTGCTGGGTAAGATGGCAGCTGAATCTCTGAAAAGGGGATTTGAGCTTGTGACTGGTGATGTCACATGGTGTCAACTGACGTCACAGTGACAGTTCTATTACAAATGTGATGAACGAATGAATGACCCGGGTCTGTCTGTCTGTCTGTGTGTGTGTATGCATTTGTATGTTGAGTGTATGTTCAGTAAGTAAGTAAAAATGTTACCAATTATTGTTTTTCCAGAAAAGTATTTTTGAGAAAGTCATTCTAATTAACTGTTCCTTCCAGACTCTTCTAGGAAAATGGATGCACATATGAGGAGATGGTCCATTGCATTTAACTTTTAATTACTATTTTGCTGTGTCATTGTGTGCGGTGGTAACATGAATGCATTAATCCAATTAACTCACTAAAACTCTAACGAAGCAACGGTAAAGTGTTGTGATGTTATTATTATTCTTGAAAAATTCAGTTACAGGGAAAAATAAGGAAACAGTAAGTATCGGCGTAATCGATATTGCATCAGAAAAGGTAAGACGACATTCATTTTCATATGGTAAGTATGGTACTATAACACATTTATAGAATTCATTGAATATTGACAGTGTCATATCGAAAGAATATTGTATTGCATCATATTTTGATAAAAACTACTGTGTAACATTTTTCTTAGACAAGGCTAATGTGTCTGTAATTAGGAAAGAATGTGTGTAGTTTGTGTTGTCTGTGCTTGTTTCCCCAGATTTGAAGTCAAGTAAATCAAGGAATAATTAAGGAATAAATCTCTGAGGATGTGTCTAAAAAACAAACCAAAAAGGAGAAAAGAGAAAAAAAAAAACACATTAAGAATGGGTTTGTATATTGGGTAATGTATATACTACATGTACAATGATTTTACAATTTTCAGTAGTAAAGGTAATGGCTGGGACATAGGAAAGAGAACATAATTGGATAATTTTATAACTACTTAATTTCAAAGAGATTCGAAAAATCATGGTCAATTAAGGCAAGTGCACTCTGAAATGATTGTGACATTACCATTGTAATTGTAAAAGTCCCAGCCCTAGTAAATTATCACATAAATTCTGTATATGGTTAGATTGTGTGAACACATGACTTGGACCAGTTTTTTCCTCCACAGGTGGGAAAAAACGGAAATACGATACCAAAATCACGTGTCACGTGCCAGTGAAAAATGAGGAAAGATGCATCAACGGAACTATCCTGAGACACGACCCCAGTCATCCCCCAGTGACAGATGTGACGTGTACCACGGATGGGAGGAGGAACACCAAACCACGATGAGAGGAGAAAGAGACTGTTTGAGTCTGTGTGGGAAAGACATCCACAACACACA
>CM076985.1:17059835-17239835 GCA_039105355.1 Benthosema pterotum | reverse complement strand
GTGTGAGTACAAAATAGCTACATGATTGAGACATATATATTAGTAACAAGATTGCGATATACTAGTAAATAACAGGATCACGACAGTGATTAGTACAAGGTTGATAGATATGATTACAATGTAGGCCTATAAGTTAGTAACATGCAGTATGAAAGCAAAACACAGAACATGATTTTTTTTACAGCATGATATCAAAGGGATGCTGAGACAACATGGTTAAAAATTACAACAGGATGGAGGATAATTAGAACATGATTAACAGCTTTTGATTGACAATTTCCTTGTAACAAAATAATAAAAATAAAAGTAAATACCAGTGAATGCCTGTAAAAAATGATAGTAGCTAAGATAAGTTAGGTAATTAAATAGCTGCGAGTTGTCTAGTCTCTGTGGCAGCCGGCATCCCACTAGCCCCGTTGTTATATTAAGACGGACACATTTCCATTTGAGGGACACGCATTCCAGTCATTTCATAATTGCTGCCATTATTACAGTTGGCAGCTACGCTTGTTTCATTTTTGTTTTGTCACTGCGCTTTGCGTCTACTCTGGGCTGATCAATACATCAGCTGATTCGTCCAGTCTCTCAGTGTCAGAGAGAGATAGATGAGTGTCTGACCCACCCCAAGCCTTTCACGTTGATCAACGGAATGCGTTGACAGATGAAGTACGGTCCGGTTTGGATCAGTGGCCACGGGCGCATCAACCATGGGCATGGGAATCAAGAAAATAAAGGTATGTATTGATGGAAAAAACATGATTAGTACTTGCATTTGTAAATGTCATGTGTGTTCAGAAATAGTATACCGACGCGTATGAGTGGTATTTCTGAAGACGTCCAATGTCTGAGCAGCAGGGGCGGATCTAGGCATGGGCATGGGAGGGCCCAGCCCCCCACCAAACACGATGGCATGCAAAACAACCCAAGATATTTCAAATTAAATATGCTACTCAAATTAATACTGCTACTGACTAACTACAGTTATGCCACCATAAACCAAAACCATCTCATCACTGAAAGTCAGACCTTTAGCTTTATGCATGCTGCGTGTCTGTTGCAACTTCAACAACAACTGATGTTGATGCTTAATTGCCTAATATAAGTCCTGTAACTGAAAATGGTATGGGTGTGACTTCATCGCCCATTTTTCTCCTGCCCCCCCCCACCATTGGGAAACGTTATATCTGCCCCCACTGAGCAGTCAGATTGTCCGAGTAGTATTTTTTTCCGCGAGACAGACAACTAACTAGTAAGACAACAAAGGCTGGCTCCGTGGTACAGCTCTGAAACCAAAGTTCTCAAGCAAGCATCGCGTCGACTGGAGAATACATGGCGCTCAACTAAATCTGAGGAAACGCGTATAGCCTGGCAAAATAGTCAAAAAATATACAAAAAGGCACTCAACAGTGCAAGAACCAAATACTACTCATCTTTAATAGAGGAACATAAAAACAATCCTAAGTTCCTCTTTGATACGCTTGCCAGGCTAACAAAAAGTCCTGAATCTATTGAACCACGCATTCCACCAACCCTTAATAGTAACGATTTCATGAGCTTCTTCAATGGCAAAATTGAAACCATCAGAGATCAAATCGACAACCAATTACCCTTCTCAAGTGCGGTAGTCTCAGAGATTACTACACGCTCAAGTATATTGCTCGATAATTTTACCCCAATCGAGCTCTCCGATCTCATTTCAACGGTTTCCTCCTCTAAATCAACAACCTGCCTCCTGGACCCAGTCCCAACCAGGTTACTAAAAGAAGTCCTACCTTCGGTTGGCACTTCCATGCTTAATATGATCAATTTGTCCCTCGTAACAGGCTATGTGCCACAAACGTTTAAGGTAGCGGTAATAAAACCACTACTGAAAAAACCCAATCTTGACCCAGGCATTCTCGCCAACTATAGACCCATCTCAAACCTTCCATTTCTCTCTAAAATTCTTGAAAAAGCAGTTGCCAAACAATTATGTGACTTTCTACAGGATAACAATATATTTGAAAGCTTTCAGTCAGGTTTCAGAGCAAATCATAGCACTGAGACAGCATTGCTGAGAGTCACAAATGACCTCCTGACTGCAGCAGATAACAACCTCCCCTCTGTACTGGTGCTACTGGACCTTAGTGCTGCGTTCGACACTATCGACCATGGCATCCTGTTACAGAGACTGGAGCATTTGGTCGGCATAAAAGGTGTCGCGCTGAAATGGTTTGAGTCCTATCTGTCAGACCGAGTTCAGTTTGTATGTGTCAATGACAACTCCTCAATGCGTGAAAAGGTCAAATATGGCGTTCCCCAAGGCTCCGTGCTAGGACCAACATTGTTTTCCCTGTATATGCTCCCTCTTGGTAACATCATCAGGGAACACTCTATAAATTTCCATTGCTACGCAGATGATACTCAACTATACCTCTCCATGAAACCAAATGAAACGGACCAACTGGCCAAACTACACTCATGCCTGAAAGACATAAAGAGTTGGATGACCCGTAATTACCTGCTTCTCAACTCTGACAAAACTGAAGTAATTGTAACCGGGCCTAAGCCCCTCAGAGACAAACTGGCCGACGATGACTTCAACCTGGATGGCTTCACTTTGGCCCCCAAGGCCACTGTGAGGAATCTGGGAGTCATCTTCGACCAAGATTTGACATTTAATTCCCATATCAAACAAGTATCAAAAAACGCTTTCTTCCACTTGCGTAATATCGCAAAAGTCAGACACATCCTGTCCCAAAATGATGCAGAAAAACTTGTCCATGCATTTGTTACCTCAAGGCTGGACTATTGCAACTCGCTACTGTCGGGTTGTTCAAATAAATCCCTAAAAAGCCTCCAGCTAGTCCAAAATGCAGCGGCACGCGTGCTGACAGGAACCAAGAAAAGAGAACATATCACTCCTTCACTGGCCTCTCTGCATTGGCTCCCGGTTAAATTTAGAATAGAGTTCAAAATCCTCCTTCTTACCTACAAAGCCCTAAATGGTCAGGCACCGCAATATCTGAAAGAACTCATAGACCCATACAAACCGAATAGAACGCCCTTGCGTTCACAGTATGCAGATATGCTCGCTGTCCCAAAAATACAAAAATCTACAGTAGGAGGTAGAGCGTTTAGGTCACAGGCACCCCGTCTGTGGAACCTTCTGCCGGTTTCGGTCCGTGGGGCCGACTCGCTCTGTACCTTCAAAACCAGACTAAAAACCTTTCTTTTTGAAAAAGCCTATGGCTAGTGTGTGCCTGTCACAAACGCACCGGCTGATGGCTGGGTGGTCTGTCATGCTACTGATGGAGTGGTCCGTTATTTACACATCCTGGCCCCAGTATGTCCTGTCACTAACACTGCATCCGGGGAGCCATTCCCCGGAGTCTCTCTTGTCCTCTACCACGCAGATCCATAGAACCCTACTGTGGACCGCCATCAGACTACCAGGTGCCCTGACAAGACCAGGACCCTCCACGACGCCCACCAACATCCTCACTGTGGACCACTGTGGACCACCGTGGACCAAGCCTCATCGTCGATAACGACCATGAACTGCCCCCTATGAACTTTAAACTACATACCACCAACCCATCCTGAATTATATAACCAAAATGTTCTACCATACCGCCATACTACATTACTGCACTGTCTACTGTCACTACTTGTTTTCGTGTTCATCTCTCTCTCTGTCCCTTCCTCCCCTCTCCTCCCCCCACCCCCTCTCCCCACCCCTCTTCTTCTCTTCTCCTCTTCTTCTCTCCCCCGACACGGTCAAGGCAGATGGCCGCCCACCCCAGAGTCAGGTTCTGCCTGACGTTTCTTCCCTTAGGGGAGTTTTTCGTTACCACCGTTGCAACCTTTGCTTGCTCTGGGAGGATCTTTGTCGGTTCCCCTCTCTTCTTTTCTCTTTTGTAAAGTGTCTTGAGACAACCTGTTGTGATTTGACACTCAAATAAAATTGAATTGAATTGAGACAGACAACTAATGACATCAGTGAAATGACCTCATGATCTTATCGATCAATATATTGAATTTCCCCTTTGAGGATCAATAGCACTATTTAATCTCATCATTGCACTTTGAATATGACAGTTTTCATCCTTTCACTGCTTAGAAATGAGACTGGCCTTTTGGGAAATGTGTGATTCACATATGATGTACTGTATGTATTTTTTCTACCGGTATGTGAGCCATGGAAGCGTAACAAAAACGTGTCCCGACTCCCTCACTATTGTCAAAAAGCAACCGATGGACGAGTATGAGATCCACATTGGAGCTATATTAGACCCCATGTTTTTACTTTTTTTACTTTTAAGCTATCAGCTGCCTGATACAGCGCACTGATAAAGCCCCAGAGTGGTCTCTGGAATGGCCCTGATCTAACATACCTGTTTGTATCAGGGGGCCACATTGTCAATAACGCGCAGTGATTGGATCTCTGCCTCCGGGTCTTGTGATAATTACACTGCGAGGGCATCAATGAGGATTTATTGGGCTCCGCTCCACGGTGCACAAAAGAGCCTGTCTTTAATCTTTCTGGAGTAAGAGCATTCGACTTTTCAGCAATGGATGAAAAGCTCCCCATCGTTTCTTTAGCCTCGGCTAATCATTAGCAGAAATTACCGCGAGCTGAGACGCAATGACAGGCAACAACGCTATGTTGTTGCGGAGCGTTGCTGCAAGGGGTGTGTGCTGGGAGAAATGCTGCGAAATTGAACAGACCATTGTGGTGATCAGGCAAGAGTTAGATGATGGGGATTCAGCGTCATAAATAATAATACCTATTAAATTAACACACATTATGATCACCAGAGGACAAGGACGATACTTTGTCCCCAAACTAATTTACGGTGTAGAACTCTAGTGAGCCTGTGAGTATGTACTTTGTACATAATTTGTGCAGCATGTGCAATGCTGGAGCTACACAGCACGCATGCACGCAGGCACGCACGCACGTGCGTGTATGCATGTGTGTGCATTGGAGCGTGCGCGCATGTGTTCGCGTTTGTACTGTATTCCCACGGCTTTACAAAAATCTAGGTCACAGAAGCTGGTTGTGCTCTGCCCTTGGCCCAGGCGCGTGAACTCCGAGGTCTCTGGAAGGTGACTCCCACAGCGTGTAATTAAACAGCAAACTGCCTCACTAAACACGGACGCTGCCCCGCTGAGTGCCTCCCAACACTGGCATCTGTGCCCGACACCAGACCGTCTGCCGTCGACCGCTCCTCTTGTTGCTCATCACGCTGTCAAACAAGTCAACAAGCTAAGCCCGGGCTCTGGCCTGCACCGAGGGCTCCAGTTCATACTCCAGTTTCGGGGGTTGATAAGGGAGGTGATAAGGTGGCCAATACACAGCGAGTTGGTCAAAACCCAGCGATGCATGTGTTGGGATGAGCAGGTCACTTATCGCCGCGGTGTGACGCCGAGTTGTAGTTTTCCCAGCCACAGCGGTGGTCACCGTATAACCTAGTGTGAAGGGGGCACGGTGGCACAGTGGTGGTGCTGTCCGACCTCACAGCTAGAAGGTCCTAGGTTCGATTCCCTCTAGGGATGCTGTGGGTGCTGGCTGCATTTCTACTCCTTCGCATCAGCAGTGCCCATACCCCGAGGAGGGGTTGGCGAAATGGCCTTTCTGTGTGGACTTTGCATGTTCTCCTTGTGTGCCCTAGGTACTAGATACCCTCACAAAAACATGCAGTAATCCTGGACTCTAAACTGCCAGCCAGGGCACCTAATGGGGGGGATAGGAACTGGAAGCATGGGGACAGTCCGCTGCCTTCCCAGGTTGGTGAAGTGTGTGTCCTAGAGCCCAGGATCCTATTAGGAATTGACACTGGGTGGAAAAAAAAAAAGAAAAAAAGAAGAGAAAAAAAACGCAGGTTACAAAATCGTGGAGATAAAAAAAGAAAAAGAAAAAAGGGGGAGTATGAACGATCAGGCCTTCCGTCTGACAGCTTCTAATTCAAAGGAACTAGTGAGAAACAGAGGGAGAAAAAAGCCTGTTTCACCTGAAGTAGCATCTCAAAGTGCCTCATTACAGCTTCCAGAACAGAGGCAGTGCAGTTATTAAGGCTAACTTATACTACGGGATGATATAAAATGGCCAATTTTCGATGGAGAATTGTGACATGCCGTTACTTACGAGTTTGATCTAATTGATATATATTTAAAAAATAATAACTCAGAGAATGTATAAATATAACTTCATATTGCGAGCATCCCCTGTTATTTTGGAAAGGGGTCCGGCTGTGACAATGGTGCAAAACCTCAAAGGAACCTAGTAATTCAGCAACATAGAGTAGTAGAGTTGTTGTCACTGCCTATATACTGTACCACTATGTAAATAAACTATTACTTTACGAAGTACCAAACATATACAAACCAAGAAACAAATCTCACTGTAGTCAGGGGTTCAGACCTGATCTTTCAACAGCAACAAAACAATTACGTCAGTATATCACCGTAACAATATATTAAGGATTAAAGCACTTACAGTATGTCTCAGCAAGATGTGGATTTGCAGGATAGGTATTGCATTTATCTTCTAGAAAGAACTGCAGCCTTTCCAGGTCTCACTAAAAGAAAAACTAAAGAAATCAATCAGACAACTGCTGTTGAGTCAGAATGCTATTTACTGAGTCCTTATACCAATAAAATGAATCATATCACCCCAGTTCTTATATTCGCACTGATTCCATAGTCTGTCAAATTATTTATATATAAAAAATAATAGTAATACTATTGGTTTATAAAGCGTTGAATGGTTTAGGGGGCAAAATGCAATGAACTGTCCAGAAATCAGTCAGAAATAACTGAGCAGAAGCAATCGATCAGTTCTTACTTTAATATGCAATATGCACCATATTATCTGGAACAAACTTCTGGAAAAATGCATGTTTGCTACAACTCAAAGGCCCTTTCTGTTTGCTTCTGCCTTTTGCTGTGACCAAGGCTTGTGATTCCTTTTGTCTATTTTTATTCCAGCATATTCCTGTTTTTAATAGCATTCAAAACTTATTCATCATGCATTTGCTTGTGTTTTCTTTTCTTAACCATAGAACACTTATTTTTTGTGAGACCATCACTAAACACAGGTATATTTTACACAATGTAATATATTTCATAAAAAGTCTCATCAGAATATATATAAATATATATATATATATATATATATATATATATATATATATATATATATATATATATATATATATATATATATATATATATATATATATATATATATATATATATATATATATATATAAAGTAATACTTGGCAACATGAACTACTCTTCTTTAATATTCCATCGTGACTGGGGAAAAAAAAAAAAACGTTTGGGGGACAACATCAGTGAAATGTTCCTAAGTAAAGAGTTCTTTGTGGGTAAGTGGGATTTTCTCTGTCAAACAGCTGTGTGTGTACAGTGAAACAGATCCACATTCTATGATGTCACTGAGCATCATGAAGGTACTGAAAGATCCACCAACCTCAGACATCAGCAACATTATGAAAATCGCTTGTCTGGCTGAAAATCACCATCAGTGTTCTGTGTTTTAATATCCTAAAACGCTCTCTTGTTATCGAAATGTTATAAGTACAAACGGACCCGCTTTGCTTTCCTTCATTTAACTCATGCACAAAGAACAAACACACATTTGTACACTTTCGGAGCTATAAATGGATTCATTAAGTATTTTACTGTGTGTTGACAAAGTAGAGTGGAAATTGGGGAGCAGCAGCAGCAGCAGCAGCAGCAGCAGCAGCAGCAGCAGTGTCTCTTGTTTGGGAGTTTGCTTTGCTCGGAGGCCATGCATTATTGAAACCATTTAGTGAGACCTGCGATCGCCGCATTCATCAAGGGTTAATTAACCTCTGCTCTGCATTGCCTTTGAAGCCGAGCCAAGTATTGGAAGTGCTGCTCTGCGGCGTGCGTGCATGCGCGCGCCGGCACACAATTCAAGCGCACCCCGCACATTTTTTTTCTGTCTTTAATTCAATGAAAAGGTCACGCGGTGTGACGTGAAATCAAATCCTCTCAGTCTCAACTAAGAGTAATTCAACCTTATTTTTTTATTTGTGTGTGTGTGTGAGTGTGTGGTATTGAAAATGATTCCGTGCATTTGGTGTTTAACCACGGTCACCCGCATGAAATAGCCTGAGACCATCTGCGATTTATGATTCGCTCCGAGCCTCCGGCAAGCCGGGCTGAATAATTTACATTGTGCTGAGGCCTACGTGCACGGAATGTGTGATGCCAAAAATAGAGGAATGAACGGAGGTGGGGCTGGTGGTGTGTGTGTGTGTGTGTGTGTGTGTCTGTGTGTGTGATGTACTTGCGTGAATGTGCGTACACGTGTGTCATGGGGGGGCGGGCGGGGAGGCCATGCCTCCATGGTGACCAAAAAAGCTAACACCCCCCCCCCCCCCCCCCCCCCCTATTGGAATGAGGCTCAGAGTGGGCGTGTCGCAGGGCCAGGGACCAAGCGTGGCATGCTGGGTAATTGGCCCAAACACGCTGAGTCACACGAGAAGTGGTCTTTAGAGCCTTGTTAAGCCACGTGTCTCGGTGACACCATAAACACCATGTGCTATTTACAGGGATCCCGAGCGCTTCCTTCCTGCTTCCTATACCCAGAAAAGCGGGGTGGGGGGTGGGGGGGAGGATGTATGCGTGCCGCAGCCGGTGGTGATCCGTGAGTCAACAATGAAGCCCCGCTTTTCAAAAGGATGAAAAGCCCATTTTCCCTCTCAAAGTCAAACGCTTGCTCGTTCAGCGAGAAATGATGAAAGGAGGAAATGGGGGTATACAACGAGACAAACAAATGCAACTACAGTGCCTAAGCTTCGGAATAACAAATTCAGATGAAAGAGAGGGCTGGGACCTGTCAGATATAAGTGCGTGGCGGGGTTCGGCAATGAGGGCCTGAATGTATGTATCCATGCTTAATATTATGTCTAAGTACATCTTAAGCACACTAAGCACTGCACACGACATCTGTGCTCTGTCTATCATGGATATGTGTATGCATATCAGGGGCGGATCTAGGCATGGGCATGGGGGAGGGGCAATGCCCCCCTAAATTCCCTGACTGCCCAACCAAGCATGATGTCATGCAAACGACCCCAAATTTCTAATATATTTCAAATTAAAGTGCTTGTAATTAAAATGATTTGAAACAGTACTACCGCTACTAACCAACTACAATTGTCACACCACTAAACCAACATCATTGAAAACAGAAAACTCTCTGAGTCAGACCTTTAGCTTTAGGCATGAGGTGTGTCTGTTGCAACATCAACAACAACTGATGTTATTATTGATGCTTTACTTGCCTAATATAAGTCCTGTAACTGAAAATGGTATGGGGTGCGGCTTCATAGAAAATGGTATGGGGGTGGCTGAAGCCACCCCCATACCATTTTCTCCTGCCCCCCCCAATTGGGAAATGTTACATCTGCCCCTGATGCATGTATACACCCATATTACCATGAATATTACACTGTAGATGCAGCACAGATTTCTCCCAGTCTGCCTAGCTGGTGGTATATCCTTGTCCATGTGGTTTGGTCACCCAGGTGAATGCACTTTACTGAAGGTGCAGCAACCCCCTCAGCTCACAGCAATCCCTACGGCCGCCGAAAACTGCAAGATGGGGAGAAACCATAAACAGAAGCAATGACCCCCCTTTGGTATGTTCATTTTCCAACAAAGGTCATACCGGAGTCATTAACTTAGCATAAATTATAACAGGACGATCACTATTACTACTACTACTCTCTCTCTAGTACTACTACTACCACTACTACTACTACTACTGCTGCTACTGCTGCTACTATAGTATTTTTAATGTAGCCTAAGAAAGCAGTCTATGTAGACTTATACTCACGTTTTAGCATTTGTATACAGTCTAATTATAGCCTATATACAGTAGATTCTTTACTACAGTATGTTCACAGCTTATGTATGATTCGCATTAACTACTTTGATTGTAAATGTATTGCCAAGCTTTTTCTTTGTTTCACAGCTTAATGCAAGTCGCTCTGGATTAAGAGCGTCTGCTTGCAAATTATATGTTGCTGTTCCTGCTACTACTACAGTACTAGGCCTGCAAAATGATAATCACATTGATTTGATATTAATTATCATAATTATGTCTGTGTGGATGAAAATTAGCCTATATGCAGCGCAGCACGTACAGATCCCTCGCATCGCTAACTGCTAACTATAGAATGTGTCCTTGAAAATGTTTTCCCTGCTGCCTTTGAGCACAAAAGCAGGCAAATAGCGATTGTGTTCGGTGATAATCTTTAACTCGCGCCGATCGGGGCCGGCCCTAATCACATTGGAGATTTAATGGAAGTGGAGGACCACAGGCTGAACAAAGTTGAACTGGAGCAGATAAGGAACTCCAGCAGGCCTGTAATTGGACCTCATTGATCCGTCGGGATTTTTTTTTTTTATAGATCCTTATCACGGCGTCACATTATGCAAATTCCTCTTTCTCACAAGAGCCTTAGCCAGATACCCGCCCCCCCCATGTGTGTCTTTACTTTATACATTGTGGATTCATGTGGGAACAGCCGCAGGGGTTTCTACGCTGGGTATAACCTATACGTTGAGGAGAGAGAGAGAGAGAGTGTCTGACTATGAAATGTATAATGCAAGACGCTATTCTTCACAGGCAGTATTCCCAGGTTGGGGAATTGCAGCGTAAGATTGCATCGTCGCAACGTCGGTTATCACGTCGGTTATCAAGGTAACCCTTCTTGAAACCCTCAGGGAACTAACCGTTTGTTCTGCCCCCTGTGGGAGGTGCCTGTATTCACAAGTATTTTGCTGTTTTTGAGGGGCGCCAGGCCCTCCTAAATTCAGCTGTTTAGGGTATATGTCCGTCCAAGACAAACATTGAATTCTCATTGACAGTGAATGACACATTTTACATTACAGTAAAAGTGAAAATCACAGATTTCTCAAAAAAAGGTATTCTGGTATTAATCTTGTTATATGTAAATATATTGTTGATTTTAAGGGAAATTCTCGACAAGCCTCTAGGCCTCCAACTTCTCCTGCACATTATGTTCAACTTCTACAGTAGGCCTATGTATCTTGTTTTTTATCTTTTATATGTGCTAATAAAATAAAATAAAACTAAAATAAAGGTCTGAAGAGATTGGGGGAGCTAAAAATCTTGAAAAAATGTCAAATCCATGATGGGTAAATTCCCAAAATGAAAGGAGAATCTCCATTAATGGTAGTTGAGCAAATTGCATCATTATGGATGTACAGTATATGACAAGAGTGCCCTTCACTTCACGTGGGTGTGATTTTTTTTTGTAGGATATTAAATAGTGCTAACTGTACTGAGAGACTACTGTGGCTGCACTGGAGGTTATCTGCCTTATACCCATGTTCTACTACCATGTGAGCTTATGTCCACGGAGACCCCATGGGCAGGAGACAGATGGCGCGGCACGGTCACACACAGATGCCCACCTCTTATCTCCTGTTTCTCTGCCAGGACAGAATGCACAAAGTAAAAAATAAATAAATAACGCATGCAGCGAAAGGGACAGAAAAGCTAGGTTCAGGCCAATGATATGCATGTAATACAGTAGATTCTCCTCCTCGTTGTCATGAAATATTCTCATATTAAAGGGGAACTCCCACCCATTTTCAACATTTTGTCTGAGAGCCATTAGGGTTCATTTGGTTCGTCTAAAGAAATCCATTAACATGGTGAAAATACATCTTGATGATGTCATCAAGATGTTTCACCATGTTAGTGGTTTTCTTCAGACCTCCATTTCTTGGGAACACAGAATGGGGGAACTTTTTTTTTTTATCATGTCCACACAACATGGTATACTAATGACATATTAGAATGTTGAAAATGGGTGGAGTTCCCCTTTAAAGATGGGATGCTGTGATTTATCTTTTTTCCCCCCAATTTTCTTACATGTTCAAGACGTGACTCTTACATGTTCAAGACGTGACTCCTAATTAGACTCCTTGGTGTGTGTTTTTATGTGCAATGATGTCTTCCCCTTGTATTTAGAGTTTCTACCTGGGGGCTGAACCTTTCGGGTCAAACATGCCAAATGAAAAAACAAAAAAACAAAACAAAAACAACAACAAGACTATCAGTCTCTCCCCTAACTCCTCCCCCTTTATCGTACAACTAAAGCTGCGGGTGTGGTTCAGTTTAGGTGGATGCAGAGCCTTATAGTAGGAGAGTATATAGTATTCCCGTTCACTTCTATGCGCCAGGGCACTCGCGCTGCTGTAGGAGCATAGAGCCAACAGCACCCCATTCACACACACTGTTAGCAACTGACAATCACGCGATACGGAGCGTCTCGCGAGACTGTCTGCGAGGCTGCGCTGAGTGCAATGTAGCAGTAGGAGGGAGTATGCAGAAATGCGTTGGAGGTATTTAATCCAGCTTTAATGACTTTAAAACCCTTGTTCTTTAATAATAGTACAACAAGAATATTACAGAGACAGTAGTCGTGACTGAAAGTTACTTTAAAACAGTTAAGTTGTCGTTTTGCATACATACCTAAAAGAGCTCTTATTTGCGCAGTTCTCGTTGAAAACAATGTATTCCCAATTGTGTTAGGACTCAGAGAGGCTCTGTATAGCACGTAACTCTACTACTAGAAGGCTCTGGGTGGATGTCCTTCCATGACCACTAGAGTTCTCAACGGTTCTGAAAATGAAGGACCACCCCAACCACCCACCAGGCAAATATAGGCCAAATATAGGTCATTATGTAGGCATATAGGCTAGACCTGGTGGGGTGACCACGTAAAAAAAAAACAACAACGCCAAGACCTGATGATCATGTTTTAGGTTGGAAACAAATCACGGCACTCCGTCTGCCATCTTTAAAAGTTTCATGACATTTAATGTCATGAAACTTTGAAAGACAAACAGCGCGAACACCTGAACGCTTGTGTGAGCCAGAAAACCCTACACCACCAAAAATCGACTGAATGTTAACGTTCTATTTTTCTTTGAGGTGCAAGAAAATCCTGAAAAAAACCTTATTCATTTTTTTTTTGTCACAATCCCTTTAATCGTCACACCGTATGAATCAACAGCACACAAACCTCTTCTAACCCCTTCTAATCGGCGTATAACAGAAGAAGAGAATTATCCTGCTTGTTTTCGTCACGTGCCTCGAACAACAAGACAGTGTTTTGCATTGCTTACAAATCCAAGCCCAGCAGCAGCCTATAAGCTTTTGCCGCTCCGGTGCGTGGATGGAAGTGAACACTAGCGCTCCAGATTGGAAGCCCAGCTTGGGGTAAAGGTTAATGGAGTCGACCCGCAAAACACGGGATTTTACAAGTTCCACATCTGCTGCGGCAACCTTGGCATCGTAACACTCTTTGTGTAGGAAATACCTCTTGGAGAAAGTTAAGAAATCAAGGGGAGGGCGGGGTCTTCTAGTTTCACATTGCTTATCGCGGTTCCTTGTCCCTGGACATTAGCCAGATGATTCACATTCATAGGTGAAACCCTGTGAATCCCGTGTCAGGTCGAAAATTGCCTTGAGGCAGGTTAAAAGGATTGTGCCAGCTTCGAGATCAGAGAGGAAATGGAAAAAGAAAAAGGGAACAACCGCAAAGAACAAGTCCCTGTCTGACGTTAACACGAGAAGGACGAAACAGGCCTGTCCATCACCCAGGAGACTGCCGCAAAAAAACCTTCTCCCCGTTGTCAGATTCACTTAGTCAGAACACATGCGTTTTACGGAAAGGGCCATGCAGGCTCCTATGTACGTTGTAGGTGGGTCATCCGCTATGATGGCCTATTTGTATTAAAATGCACACGCATGTGCAAATTTTGACATTGCCGTGCACCTGGGGCTCGTATTTAATGTGTCCCTTGACTTCATTGTGCACTAGACTGTACATATGTCAATTGTAAAGGATTGTTTCTGCTGCTTAGGTAATTCATAATAAACATGCATGTGTTGCCTTCACTTTCAAATTGCATGCGTGTGCATGTGTGTGTGTGTGAGCGCGCGCATGTGCTCTTTTGCCATTCATTTGTTCCTCAGCAGGCCATGACAAGAGCTTTAATGATTTCCCTTTGAAATCACCAAAGGCCTCAATACCTAATAAGAGAACAAGGCAGGCCTGTAATTTCAGCCACCAAACGTGTCGCTTTTTAACCTGATTTCAGTTCCAGGAAAAGGATCAAACAAATAATCAAACAAACACACAAGTTCTGAACTCCAAACTTTAGCCAATTGGAATGGAATATACCTTAGATCGCGGCTATTCAGGAATAAAAGTCTCTGGAGAGAATTAACAGGAGTATATTATAGTAGCAATGGCTTGGCCCTGGCATGGCTATAGAGACTAA
Source organism: Benthosema pterotum (assembly GCA_039105355.1). Classification (NCBI taxonomy): domain Eukaryota; kingdom Metazoa; phylum Chordata; class Actinopteri; order Myctophiformes; family Myctophidae; genus Benthosema; species Benthosema pterotum. The sequence goes on along the minus strand of CM076985.1, from coordinate 17,225,466 downwards.
AATCAATGCATAGCCTTTTTATTTCATTTCTATGTTTTTTCTTGACCTACTGAGAGTGGGCGATGATAGTCCAATGGTGCTATTCACATACAGGCGTGTTTCACATGCAGGGAGGATGAACATGTACAGTACACAATGGAGTCTGGACACACGGTAGACGGGAACAAAAACAGTCCCTGGCCTATAGAAGCATTAAAGGTATAGTGCAGGGGTTTGGCCCCTTTTCCCAAGGGGCCAAATGAGATACATAAAATATTGTGGAGGGCCAAGACTAAAGGCTGAACTAAAGTCTGCCTAATATTAATTTAATTTCGAGATAAAAGTAAGCATAAGACCAACCATTTTGACACCAAGGCCATCAATTTATTCAGTATTCGGACCATGGTACACTATTTGATGACATTTTAGCCCCACAGACCCTATTATTTTTGTTCACAATTCCAGGCTGGATTTGGGAAACAAAACAGGCAAACATAGATAAAAAGACCATTCTTTTACATTATCTGATTGTACAGATTTGAGGTAATTCAGATGATGAATATTTTAACTCTTGGGAATGTAAAAATGAAACCAAATGGGTCCATTTGGTTACGCTCTCAAAGAGTTACATCTGGTTAACCAACTCTCCATATATAACTAAAACTCTCTCAAGGACCACTGGTGGTCCCTGGGGGCCGGTCAGAGTAATGCCCAGGTATGGTATAGTAAGTGATCTCACTTAATTCAAATGTATTTTGGGAGGTACTATAGAGTGTGGTGACTATAAAATGACTTCCTTCCTGTCCCTAGTGAGACCCTGGGGACAAAAAAAATCCTTAGTTTCAGTTTGAGCTTTGGGAGAAAAGCCTTTCGTCCAATCAGGATGAGAGGGGCCTTCCTCCAATCACGATTGAGTGCCGGTGGGCCTTGGTGTATGTGCTGTTGGCCACTTCTCCCCACCGAGTGTGTGTGTGTACAATACATCTTGTTTCCGGGGGAGAACAGAGAGTTTTCCAAATCACGCACGACAACTGAATGCTCCTTTAAAGGTTGCTTGTGCTAATGTAGATTATCCGTTACTTCATTGCAGTATCATAACAAATAAAAATAAAACAGAAACATTGTAGTCATGAAACAGAAACAAAAAAAAAGAATTCCATTCCAAATCTATTTCCTCCTCCCCGCAGGGAAAGCGATTACAGATTATCTCAACCTATTGGACACTTACTAAAACTAACAAGGCGAGTCAATCCATAGGTGAGGGAGAAGTGCAGGTGAATTGGCCACGGCCGTATTTCTTTCAGAACGGAAATCACTTGCTATAGCCTGTAGGCTGGCACCGTCTCTACCTCCATAACTTCACAGGGTATTAATTGCTTCAGCGCTGTCAGCAGAACGCTCCCTCGCTTGTTGAACTGGCTCCAGAAGTAAAAGCCATCAGCCAAATTGCACGGGAGCAGACACTGGGTGCAGCCATGGAGCCTGGGTGCTAGCATGGAGCCTAGGCTGACCTAGAGGGTGGTAAAGAGTAGCTAGAGGGGTTCTGGATGATTGTCATGATGCAGAGACACATGACATAAAGTTTTCTAGCAGCACAATTTTGAAAATGCCCCGAACACACGTATAGGCAGTCTGCACGTCTGACATTTTAGCTAATTCTCAGCACAAGATGAATATGCAAGTATAGTCGGTGGGTCTGGGGATGAATGATTCAACGATCATCACTGTGCGCGTCACAGTAAAGTTTACCTTAGGTCAGTGCTCGCCTGGGCTTGCCGAAATTCAGCTGGAAATTTAGCTGGAAAAAAAAACATTGCACGTCACTCAAATTTATGCAGCTCAGTTGAATCAATTCAGTTTGATTGATTCCACTCCGGTTCAATTTAGGCTGCTTCACTTCGAGTCAATTTAGAAGTTCTTTATCGCTTTTCCCCCATCTCCGGACAAAATAAAGCTCTTCAAAAATGGTACATTTACTGTCAGACTCTAATGGTTGGAATAGTGAGATGAATTATTGTTAAGTCTCTTTTAGGGAAGCAATTAAATGTCATTTGTGATTGTGAAACAATACCTAATAATAGAAGGCAATGGACCGTGTGCCGAATGCTATATGAGGCTTTTCATTTGAAATGATACAGAAAGTGGTGTCACTCAGGAGATGAATGATGACGCTTTACTATTCATTTCATACTTACAGGCGCGTGCACGCACACACACACACACACACACACACACACACACACACACACACACACACACACACACACACACACACACACACACACACACACACACACACACACACACACACACACAATTATTATCCTATTACTTAGTAGAGTATTACGAGGTTATGAGAGTAATAACTTGGTAATAACTAGTGTAATTACATATTAGCATTAATTATTACTTTTGTATTACTTTTGCACCACCCCACCCGCAAAAAAGGTGTAAGTACAACACAATCATTAAAGAAGGGTCACCCACTTTACAAATAATGCTCATATAGGAGACACACGCGATCTTTCTTGATGTTTCAATGTCGCAACTCTGACATGAGTTGGCTTTGTATCTGACTGTAATAACATCAACAATGACAACTGTTCATAGGACTGTTCTAGGCCAAAGTAAAGTCTGATTAAAGGGATATTCCACTTTAAAAAAAAAAACTTTTGGTCATTTTATGGTCTACTCAGTCTCTTGTGAATTTAGATATTTGATGTTCATTTCAGTGCATTCGCCTCCTTCCTATACAAACCCATCATAACTTGAAACTCAATTTTACCCATGACAGATCTATCTAAAACAACCCATGTTTTTTCTGGTGACTGATATTATACTTCTAATACATGAGAGGGCCATGGAATTTCATTTAGTGTTTTCATTTATTTTTAAAACAGTGTTTTGGAAAATGTAGCCCGATCCATATTTGGGTATTCCCACCCAAATGAATAAAACAATATTTTAAAAATAAATGAAAACTGGAAATGAAATTCCACGACCCTCTCACGTATTCTGAGAACAACATCAGTCACCAGAAAAAAGATTGGTTGTTTTCGAATAATCTGTCATGGTTAAAATGGAGTTTTAAGTTATAATGGGTTCGTATAGGAAGGAGGCGGATGCGCTAAAATGAACATCAAATATCTAAATACTGAATGGAGTAACTTATAAACTGCCTGGTGTGTTCACGTGAGACTGAGTAGACCATAAAATGACCAAAAGTTTTTTTTTTTTAAAGCGGAATATCCCTTTAACTCATCTCCCTTCACCAACGCAATACTGTTGAAAGCAGTAGCATGAAAGTAACAAGTAGCTAACATTGTGATTTCAGCACTGGACAGCGACATGTTCTCTGCTACAAGTTTGAGTCTTGTCCTACTATTTACTCTGGCAGAGCCTGGCAGAAAAGACATACATGACTGCGTTATAACTTATTGTTCATTGTTTTTCAAGATGTTTGTTTATAAAACGCCATTGACCATAAAGAGAAATAGTTTTTTGTTTTGAGGCCTAAAACATACAGTATATCACCCAAAATGATTAAACCAACATTATTGTAAGTTGTTATTGTATAACATTGTTGTATAAATTAGGAAATCCAATAACAGTTTTCAAAACTCATTTGTGGAAAAATATCGATGTGTCAAATAGTCCCCGATTATAAAGACCCCTTTTTTCCCTATTGGAAATATATAGACCTATAGGCTTACATATTCAGGCCAATAGGTCGGGTGTTTTTGTTGCACTAAATCTATTATAGCACTCACTTGCGGCACGTCTAAGGCAGATATTTTCTCTCTCTCTTTTATTTATTTATATATTTATTTTTTACTCACGATGCAGGAAGGACACAGCAGGCTACTATACATGCTTATGGGTCGCCATCTCACCAGAAGAGGGCATTCCTTCCGATTCTGTTTGGTAAAGTTGCCGTGACATGCAGACGTGATTAACTATAGCTGCAACTATAATGCAGTCCCCCCTTTTTTGACAGACACAGATCGAGAAGGATTGTAAAAAATAACATTCGGGATTTAACCGTGGATTTCTGTTTTATTTTTCATCTGATCATCAATATATATATTTTTTGCTGTACTCTGAGATTGCAGCGGGATTTTCCCCCCTCTTTTCTTTCTATTTCCCTCATCACTTCAACACAGAAATCTGTGGCATGCAGGGCTGCTGCTGCTGTTCTCGGTGCGCCACCGTTCAGACGGACGAGCATCTTGAAGAAACAGTACGGGTGAGCCAGGCAGAGTAAAAGGCTTTATTATTTCCACGGTGGGTGGAAATCCCCCCAAAAAGTGCTCGATCGTTCGTTCTCTGATGGGAAATGTACCACTGAAGTTTACGGGAAGAAAGAAAGACGTCTGTTCGCTGGGGTTGGAACCGTCGCGGCGTTTTTTGAGATCATCATGCGTATTTTCGGCGGACATCACGAATGACTTGGAAGGGATGAGAGGATTTGGCTTGATCACAGCTACAGCATACCTGCTGCAGCACTACTAGCCCTTTTTGACTGCAACTTGGAAAAAAAGAAGGGATTTTGATCGCAGCCTCGATCCGACGCCATATACTGTTGTAGGACCCGGCGAAACCTGCGGGAATTATATTGTGATCTGTTAGTTGGAATTAAATTACATTTGCGCCCCCCCGGCCGGGTTAAACTGCGGGAATTGATCGCCTGCTGCAGGGTCTGGTGGTCTCTGGGAGACGTCTACGCTACGCCACACGGACGGGGCAGGTGTTGGTGCGCTTCGGGTTTAGTGGATTTAGAAATACCTGGTTCTTTTGTGGACGTGGAGAGATCTGCGCGTCATGCCGACTCTGATGTCGCGCACTGGGCATTGAAAACCTGTGGGACTGGACCTAATCGGATAATATGGGTGAGTATATAGAGTTTATGTACTATTATTTATAAATGCTGTACTTGTTGTCCTCCTTTTTCAATGCGCCATGATCTCCGGTGCTTAATTGTACACGGCGACAAAACTGCCTCCACTACATTTTGCCCACTCAATTGCATCCGATGCTTGGATTAAATGTATTAGACCAGGGGTGTCAAACTGGCGATCCGCGGGCAATCTGCGGCCCCCGCAGATCTGGCTTTGTTTTTATTTAAATGCACCTGTCGTGTAGGCTATGTATGGGAGTTATTCACCCTCTCGTAGCATCGAGTGGATCTTGAGGGATATTGCTGAAGCCTGTGCTTTTTTACCTCGCAAGTCGCAGCAGAGCTGTGCACTGTGCATTTCTTTTCCATCCATCCATCCATGCTTGCATGCATGTATCTCCTCTTTGCGGTATTGGACTTTATAGTGTTTTTTTTTGCAAGCACTGGTCGATACGGTTGGTCTTAAAATCTATAGGGAAAACGATGATGCATTTTGTGTTTTTTATTTCCTTCTTGACAAATTTAGAGTGGCTGCATGGGGCTCATTGACATGGATCGGAATGCTAATCGCGGTTAATCTTGGAAGCAAGTCAACTTTATAAAGCATGGCCCTGCATAATCATTGATCACCCCCACCCTCCCCATACCTAAGCCACATAGGGCCATTATCCAATTCAATTCCGGTGCCATTGAATACCGATATCACTGTGAAGACTGAGCATGTTTTGCCTATATAAGAACACTGATGCTTGTGTATGGATTTTCTTCGGCACCTGTTATCCAAGAGAGAGAGAAAAAAGTCTCCGGATTGTGCAATATGATGTGCCTCGAATCCCTCGATCCTTCAATTCTCTCTTTGTACGCCTCTGTGCGTGTGTCAGAGTCATCATCATGTGATTGTGAGTTTGTGTGTGTGCGTGTGTGTGTCCGTGCTGTCACCCCCCTTGTCTCGGTCAGTTCAATGTCTGCACGCGCACAGCTTGCACAGTAGGCTATGCATGAGTGAGGGACACATGTATCGTTTGCCTCATGTGCATGCACATAACCATAAGGTGTATTCACAACAGTGAAATGGAAAGATGGCATTTTATATTGTTGCAGTGCACTGCTATTTCTGTTGCCGTTTCTGTAGATCACACTGTAACAGAACGCACGCACACACGCACACACACACACACACACACACACACACACACACACACACACACACACACACACACACACACACACACACACACACACACACACACACACACACACACACACACACACGCAGTACAGTATACCTCTCCAACCACCACCATACAATCTCCATCCATGATTCTACTGTACCATTAATGATGGTGAGATGTGGCTGTATAGCTATGCTAATAGGGACTTGTATATTTGATCTATTTATCTATTCACCCTGCTTGGGTTTCAAATCATCTGTGCTTGTTTGCTCGGGCAGTTCATTTTCCCCTCTTTAAATCTGCTATATAGCTCCTCCTGTTATCATTTGCTGAGGTATGGGCCGGTCCCCCCCTCGGCCATTCTTTAACTCTTCCTACACAGATGGCCAAGTTCACTGGTGGTGCTGTGCCATTAATTGTGAGACGGCATGATATATCGACCCACCGGTGGGCTACTGCACCCGGTCAATATATAAGCCACAACAACAGCAGCACACCAAAGCTGTACTGTAACTGTAGTGTCCGTTTGTGCGGTGCATATACAGTGTGTGTGTGTGTGTGTGTGTGAGTGTGAGTGTGTGTGTGTGTGTGAGTGTGAGAGAGAGAGAGAGAGAGAGAGAGAGAGAGAGAGAGAGAGAGAGAGAGAGAGAGAGAGAGAGAGAGCTCACTATGGGTCTGCTGCAAAATACAGCTAAACGAGGTTTGCCAATTTAACACAGAGGTTATAGGTAAGACGTGCGTCAGTAGATGCCATGTGCAGGTATACTGTGAATTCTGCATCAGGGGGGGAAAAGAACATTTGCTTTGAGTGCTGCTTTGTATGCACTACAGACAGCATAGGGGCAGGCTATATGCACCGTGCAGGCGCGCACGTAGGCTACACACCGACACTTGCATATTCCATTAAGATGATGGTAGTATTGAATGGTCGTGGTCGTGAAGGAAACTCTCATGCAGGTGCACACGCGCACACACACACACACACACACACACACACACACACACACACACACGCGCACACACACACACACACACACACACACACACACACACACACACACACACACACACACACACACACACACACACACACACACACACACACACACACGTAGCTTCGTGCTGTTACTGATTATATATGATTATGTGGAGCTGTGGTTTCATTCATCCAGTGGGGTCTCTCACTGGTTCTATTCATTAGCGGCACATGCAACACAATGCACACTAATGCACACTAGCCTAAAGATAGACTCTTTTTTAACATTCAAGATTAAATGAACACTGACGATTTCAGCAGAGTGGACTATATGTTTTACAGCTGGTTGCATAAGAAAGGAGTTCCGCTAGAAGAGTAAATATAAATTATACACTATAAATGTTTTTCCCTTGACTGAATGCAAGCGAATATTATCTCAAAAGCTCCCCAGTGATCACGTATCCTCACAGACCGTAAAAACTGTAACCACACTATAGGTTACATGTGTACACTCTCACCACGTGTTGTGGTGTGTAAATCAATATAGGGTGCACTGAAGAGTGGACTGTCCTATAGCTTATACTGGGATAGGCTGGATTCAGCGTAGTGGTTATAGACCAGATGACCTTCTGATGGCCCCCAGCAGCCTCCAGAGTCCAGCATGCATGAAATGTCAGGTGAAGATGGGTAACAGCATACCCTATGGGGAACGGCATGCCCTGCTTGTGAAGCATCTCGGCCAGGGGCGGATCTAGGCATGGGCATGGGGGGGGCAATGCCCCCCCTAAATGCCCAGTCTGCCCCACCAAACACAATGGCATGCAAAACAACCCAAGATGTTTCAAATTAAAGTGCTTATATTTAAAATGATTTGAAACACTACTACTGCTACTGACTAACTGCAGTGGCGTCACCACTAAACCAACAGCATTTCATCATTGAAAACAGAAAACTCTCTGAGTCAGACCTTTAGCTTTATGCATGCCGCGTGTCTGTTGCAACTTCAACAACAACTGATGTTATTATTGATGCTTTACTTGCCTCATAAAAGTCCTGTAACCAAAAATGGTGTGGGTGCGGCTTCATCGCCCGTGCCGCTTTGCGCCACGGGCGATACAGCCGCACCCACACCATTTTCTCCTGCCCCCCCCCCCCCAAATAGGGAAATTTTACATCCGCCCCTGACCTCACCCCCCCGCTTTCATTTACATAGTATCTCCTCCGAGAGGTTGAAACCGACGCCTTGTGAACGGGTGGAGAAGCCTGCGCACATTAGCAGCATATAATGGCCAGACATGTTAGCACTGCAGCAGGCCTCTCAGAGGGTCAGAGGAAACCAGACATGTTCGTCTAATTATTTCCCCAAAGCATAAGGCTATGCTTTTTTTGCATGAGGGTAAGGTTACAAGACGAATGAATCGGTTCACATTCAGTTCACTCTACGGTCAGCTGGGGAGCACGGCGTACATTTTAATGCAGGGATAATCAAAGGTGTGACAGTGGACTTGAAGTACTGTAGGCCTAAATGGAAAGGTAAAACAGTTCTGTTTTTTTCCACAGACTGTTCTTCCTTCTTCCTGCACTGCTGGTTATACAGTATGAGTTATTTTGTTATGCCGAAGTAAATGAGTGAAGTTAGTACCTTTAAAGGGGCATTCAGCGATTTGGGTGATTTGGAGAACCCTCCGGTCCCCCCCCCCCCCACCATCACCACTATTTCAAAGTCAAACTTTCTTGGGGGGCCTTGGAATGGATTTTTTTCTTGTTTGATATGTAGATCTTGTTGAGCTGGTTATTTTGAAATGACCAGCTCTACAGTGTGGGGAAGTGGTAACAGGCCAACAGCACATACACCAAGGCCCACCCCACTCGACCCTGATTGGACAAAAGGCTTTTCTCCCAAAGCCCAAACTGAAAGTGAAATGACGTACTAAGTATACTTTAAACTCCATATCATTGAACCATGAGCAAACTTCTAAATTGGGGGGTTCTCTACCCTGGTCCTCAAGAACACCAAGTTCTGCTGCCTCCCTGTCTTGTCAGAACTCCTAGTAATGCTGACTTACATGGCATGCATTTATATCTCTTTGGCCAGTTTCTCCTCTATTATTTGGTAGCAGAGAAACCGAAGGCAAGAGGAATTGGAAGGAAGGCCTTGCAACACACAATGTCCCCTGGAATTGAACCATGGAGGGACAGAACAGAACACACAGTATAGTGATGATATTCTGACCATATTATGCCGCTTACTTTTTATGCTGGCTTTTTTTCTGTGTACTGTTCCAAAATCCCAAAGCATTGTTTGCTATCCATCCATCCAACCAGGACTTCTAGTGCTGCCGTTTTCTATTCTACCAGGAGGACCCCCCTATAGTATAATATACTGCTATTTTTTTCTATCCTTCTAGTATCTCTTGTACTTGTGTTGTGTTGTAGCCTAGGAGGATAAAACATCATTGTTTGGTTTTTACGCTCTACCATGTTGGTTTTCTATCCTACCAGGAGCTTGAGCTGTTGAGAATGGTTTGCTTGGTGGTTTTATATCCCACCAGCAGGCACCAGGACTCCCAATATTGATTTTCTATCCAGAGTTCTAGCACCAGGGTCTTATGGTTTAGTTTCCTTTGTGGAGTCCAAGGTTAATTACTTGACTTAAAGGGGAATTCCACCCATTTTCAACATTTTTTCTGAGAGTGTACAAATGCAACCAAATGAACCCTAACGGGTTCATTAATGGATGTCTAAAGAAATCCATTAACATGGTGAAATGATGATGTCATCAAGATGTTTCACCATGTTAGTGGTTTTCTTCAGACCTCCATTTCTTGGGAACACAGAATGGGGTAACTTTTTTATCATGTCCACCCAGCACCTCTAGCCCATTTAGACCTGACCTAAGGTTTTTGAAAAACTTTAAATATGTATCTATCAGCATAAAAATAAATTGAATATTTGAATACTGTACATACTGTACAGGATCCAAATATGGATTCCCGTCCTTAATGGGCTAGGGTATGCTAATGACATACCGGTATTAGAATGTTGAAAATGGGTGGACTTTAAGTTGACTATGAAACTCAAAAGTAAAAAAAAAAAAAAAAAAATCTCCATGGACAAAAAGACAACAAAGGCCCACTGCATTGATGCACCATGGTGAATATGCTGTTTATAAAATGTTTGCTTTTAGAAAGAAAAAAAAAAATGTCAAGGCTTGAAAGTAAATTAAATTAAAACCTGCAAATTATGACATAACACGTGACACTTAGCCTACCCATTGTCTGCCTCATCTTCCTGTGATCTCTATTGTTTTCACCATGTTACTGTGGCAGCATGATTGTTATAGTGTGGCCTATAATTAACAGGATTTGGAGGTCCAATGTTAAAGGCACTTTGAGAATGTCATTTGTACCTCCCCTGAAAATATCAAACATATTGCATTTAGTGGTAGTGTACTTATCGGTAACTGGAATAAAATAACTGCATTTTTTATACACGCATACTGCATTAGACAGAATTAATTGTTAAAGGCACTTGAGAATGTTATTTTTAAAAGCAAATGTATTGTATTCAGTGGTCATGTACTTAACTGGAATAAACTGGAATTAACATATTGCAATAGCGCACAGGCAGAATAGTAATAGTATTTTCAGACTTTTGTTTTTTGGGAGCTTTGGGGGTCTTTGGTCCAATATCAATCTATTATTAATCAATTAATCAATTGTCAATCTACTATTGATAATTGGTTAAGTTGAAATTATGGGTCTGCTACTGTAGATTTGGGATCAAAGCTGTTTTAACACCTTTTGCTAAAAGGCCTGTATAGGCATCCTTTCTTATAAAACCGCAAAACTGCCATTGACCTTCCTGCCTCACAGTTTTGCTGGGAATGAAAGGCAGGTCTTTTCAGAGCGATCTGCAGTGCATCTGCTGGGACTTATATTTCAAGAATCTCACAGCAAAAAGTTGTGTTAAATACAGGTAAGCCAGGTGAATCCAAAAAAAGCCAAACGCAAAACCTCAATCCACTTTAAAATTGCACTTCTAAAAAAACGTCAATAAATACTTTGCTTTTGTGTGTACAGCACATTGATTTTTTTTTTTTTTTTTACCAGCACATGCCCACTGATATCTTCTGAGAGTGCTAAGAGTGAGTTTTCCAAATGTTGTGAATCTTGGCATCCGCCAGGCCTTGCTCTGTTAATAATGCAGAATCAGACCAGGATGGAGCTGTGAAAGGGACACACGCTGCATCAGTGCAGCCCACTGGATGGGAGGCTGATTGGCTATATTGTCCCTCCCTCCACCCGGTGGAACCGTCTCTGCCAGGGGAAATCAGGAAACAGACAACAGGCACAGAAACAAAACATACATTCAGCGTGTGGACGTGTGTGTGCGCACGTGCGTGTCCACAGTTAACCCACTAACCGCTCCTACTTGCCGTTCCCCGTGCCAAACTCATAGAACAAGAACATTAATTAATTCCATTCTTTGATCCAAACATATGGTTTGCCGATCAAAGTTTTGTCGCATTTCGTTTTGGACAAGATGGGCATTCCGATTTGGGGGAGAATGCATGCACCCATTCTATCCCATGCATTTGAATGGCATTATTTCAGATTCTACCCCTCAATGTCCGCTTTTTCGGTAAAACCAATTTACTTTTTGGGAGACAGACAGCGATACATCCGGGACTCGCAACCCAGATTTTTTGGCCAGGGCGTCAGAGGGCAGGGCAAAATAAAGATTTCAAATGCGAAAGCCGTGGTATAGACAGACATAAGTAATCTTCACGCGTGGTGAGAAAACGGTTAACATCTGTGTGTACTGTACATCCGTCATTCGAAGAATACGTGATGATGAGTGCTCCATATCCTATACCTAACTACAGCACTACAGTCCAGCACACTGCAGACTTCAGGGGAAACAATGACTGCTAAACTACTGTGGAGATGGGCCTGACTTGGCAGGTATTACCATGAGCTCACAGATAATTGTAGACTAATAGGATGGCTTATGCGCTGATCTGGGGACGTCCTCCCCTATGCGTTCGGCTCCTGTCCAGAATCTGAGTGGCATTCCTGAGCCTGATAGCGCCATCACCAATGACAGGCAGCAAATAGCAATGGGCCACTTGCGAGCGCTCAAAGTGCTCCGGTTACCGAGTCCATTTGCCAAAGTTATTAAGCTACATTTGGTTTTATTTTAGGTCAGCCCGTAAAGTGCACTTTCCCCTTCTCCACGTGTGAGCACTTAAAGGCAGACGTATAGCCATCTTCATATAGCGAGAGGGCGACGGGGTGCGGGACCATATGTTTTAAGCAGATCGCAACCTTGTTTCGACATAGTTTTTACATCAGTTAAATATTCACCACTGAAAGGTAAACGCATCTCTAGAGGTATATTATCTGTCGTAGAGAAGGAGAGGGAGGAGAGAATATGGGAAGAGACAAGGAAAAAGTGGGTCGCTTTGATAGAAAGACGACAAAAAAATGAAGAATGAAAGCGCGGGAGTAAAAATAGAAAACAACGTGGTGGAGGTGGAAGGGTGAGGATGATAGTCCATGACTATGACATGAATAAAAAGCAGTGCTTGGACTATGGTGTGTGTGTGTGTGTGTGTGTGTGTGTGTGTGTGTGTGTGTGTGTGTGTGTGTGTGTGTGTGTGTGTGTGTGTGTGTGTGTGTGTTGGGGAAGGGGGTTACAGGAAAAAAATAATAAAAACAGCTGAAGGCCAGAATTTCAAGGAGAAATCTAACTAACATATGGGAGCGGGCAATCGGCCGGAACGTGCGTGCAACGGGGGGAGAATATCTCATCTGAGCAGATATGATAAAAAAGAACCGTAATGATGGAAAAAAGGGGGATGGAGTGGTCCATACCGTAAGAGGCTAAGTAGACTTGGAGCCCCAACATGACTGACATCTCCAAGGGTAACGGCGTGATTAGAGTGATACCAAGGAAGGAGTCAAGGAGATGGCTTTTGGACGCACTAGGGCACGGAGTGCTCATTAAGCCGCGTACGGCACCGCGTCAGTTAGCCCTTGATTTATACGTCGGTCATGCACCCGTGTCGTGCCCTAAAGGAAAAAAAAATGCGGTCGTGGAGTCCAGGCTCACGATGTTGCGAGCTTGTTGATTGGCTATTTCCATGGCACGCTGCCGCCGTGCAAACCAAGTATAAATAACCCTTTAGAGCGGGGAGGAGTTGTCTGCCAGAGTGTCTAAAAATGAAGGAGACAACGTAATCGCTTCCATTTAAACAAGCCCATTATGCAAGTGGGGAGTGTGTGTGTGTGTGTGTGTGTGTGTGTGTGTGTGTGTGTGGTGTGTGTGTGTGTGTGTGTGCGTGCATGTGTTCTTTTGCGTAGGAAAGTGATTTAAGCACACCCACAACTCAGCAAACATTGCGATCGAGTTTAACAGCCCACGCATTTGGTTATGCGATACGCAAATTGCACTTGCACGCGACTGCAATTTGAAGCACATGGCACATTACACACGGGGCATTATGCCACATTAAGTTGTTAGTATTCAGCATAGTGTATCCACCTGTTACTTGATTTTTGTTTTATTGTTTGTTTTCTTTCTCTCTCTCTCTCACTCACCATTCCCCGCCTCTGAGGTCCAACGCGTGTTGCGGAGCAGGCCCGGATATAACATTTCCCAATTGGGGGGGCAGGCGAAAATGGCATGAGGGCGGCTTCATCGCCCGTGGCGCTAACGCCCCCATACCATTTTCATTTATTTTATTTTTTTTTTTAGTTCTGTGACCCGCAAGATTCATATCTTGTACAGGACTTACTGTATATTAGGCAAGTAAGCATCAATAATATCACCAGTTGTTGTTGAAGTTGCAACACGCAGCATGCATAAAGCTAAAGGTCTGACTCAGAGAGTTTTCTGTTTTCAATGATGATGTGGTGTTGGTTTAGTGGTGCTACAACTGTAGTTAGTATAGCAGCAGTAGCGTTTCAAATAATTTTAAAGATAAGCACTTTCATTTTAAATATCTTTGAAATGTGGGTTGTGTGCATGCATCACGGTTGGAAGAGGGGCAGTCTGGGCATTTAGTGGGGCATTGCCCTGCCCCATGCCCATGCCTAGATCCGGCCCTGTTGCCGAGGCATGGTTGTAATCTTCTGCTACTGAAAGTGAACAGATTCTGAATCCAAGGATGCTACATCTCTTGATCCGCGTCTTTTGTCTCGGTTGTGTCTGTATGAAAGTCTGGCATCGTTGGGATACAAGGCAAGACAACAAGAAAAACAAACAAACAAACAAAGAAAAAAAATCATGATTGATGCATCTTCTGGCATAATCAATAGCACTCACAAATTATCTGCACAGTCCCGTGGTTCTCTCCATCTGTAACTGATGGTGAAAGATTCTTCGGGAAAATGAATAAGAAAAGTGCACACGCGCGCACACACACACACACACACACACACAGAGTGCACCCATATGGGATCAGCAGATGCTTGGCAAGCAGCAAAATGGCTATGTTAGATAACATATGCTCCTTGATGGTGCTCAGCCAACCTATGTCAAGGAATTACTTCTGACAAAGATGGTACCAAGATTAAAAAAACGAAAAGAAGAGAATTCGCCAATGTACCGGTATTTGACTAACGTGCAATTTCTGCCAATAGATCTCAACGATGTTGCAGTCATCATTAGCCGTACATTGTATCGCTGCCTGAGTTAAGGAGATCCAAGATGGCATCTGCCAGCCCAATCAGTGGATTTGACGTGCATGGGCTACTCTAAACCTGACTGAACATCTTAAAGCGACTGAAGGTCGCAGTTTAATATTGCTGCTTTTTGTCACTCAAAATCCCCATCCATGGGGAAAGCCCCCATGGATCGTTCTCAGGTTTTGTGACATCACTATACCACAGGCCTGGAGTAGCACCACTTTTACACAACGTAGCATAAATGATACACACATCTACACAACCCTTTGTTGTTCTGATGATGATGATGCTGGCAAAAGGATCCAAGATAGAAGAGGGTTGATTTGTCACTCAATACAGGCCTGTAAAAAATACTGAGAGCTCCTATTAAAGAATAGTATCTCAAGTTGCCATGTATTGCTGTACTTTCATATATTTGGATGAGATTTGATATTTGGATTGTTATGGAATATTTTACATTGGGTAAAATACTCCCATGTTTAGTGATGGTAAACTAATGTAAGTGTATGTCTGTATGTGTAGAGGAGTCCTATCCTACATACTGGTAGATCCCTCTGTATTGTGAGAATACTACAGAGAAGACATAAAAATGATCTTGTGGCAGCATGTTCACTCTAGAGTGAACATGATGCTACGAGATCATTTTTTCCCATATATGGGAAAACATCTCGTAAAAGTACATTGCATCCAGGACTCCTGTGTCAGGACATGTAGTTACTTGCCAGCGCCACGCCTAATTTCCTTCAGAGATAGAGACAAAAACAAAAAAACGAGTCCCGTAGAAGCGAATCCCCCATCTTACAGTACCACCCCCCCCCCCCCCACCCCACCACACCGACGCCTAGAAGAGAGATCAATGCATCTTAATGACAGAACATTAGTGGCTTTGTAAAGGGGAACGATTTTAATGGAAACAACTCTGTCTCACCTCGGACAAGGCGTGGTATCGTGGCGGAGGGAACAGGCCTGCCAACCAACCGTTCAAGTTAGCTTGCTGCCACCAGTATGGGTGGCGGTACTGCACAGCATCACAGTGAGATGGAGTTTGAACACTTTTGTTTGTGCGTCACTGATATTCATTAGATCTCAAGCAGCTACTTTTGTTTAGCACAGACGCGGGGGCTGTCCACCCAGCTGCTTGTTGACAGCAGCTGAGATATGTTGTTGTCAATGTGCTGCGTACAGACCAGCTTTATTACTTCTATTATTGTCGCCTTTGATAGCTTAGACAGCGTTTTCTTCATTTATTTATTCATTTATTTTTGCTGTCGGCAAAGTTTCACTAATGTGCCCCCTTAAAAGCACAGTCAGTAACAGACAGTAATAGATCAATCAAGGATCTAGACTGTGGAATCTGGAATAATGGGTCCATGTATTTAATAACAATGCCCATGGTTTTCACTGTGGCGTGTGCCACTCAACAAGAATTAATTAATTTTTAATCTTTGCAATGGTTAATTACAATCTGTCTGGAGTCTATTAGAATACGTTGCGCAGGATTTAAAAACAATAATGCAATCTGGAGTCATTAAAGTAATGTGTTATTATTATTATTATTATTATTATTATTACCCATATAATTATTATTATTGATTAGTAGCTCGACCAGCCCATCAATATTAATGTAATGTAATATTTTGAATGAAGGATTTTATTGGTTTTTCCACCACTTCAAACAGTGTCTTTGGCAGTGAAAGGAAATGTGAGAGTTGCAAGTAGATGGATATTTATTTTCAAACAAAAGAGCGCCTGTGTCATGTGGACAGAGTGTGAATTATACAACGACAAACAGAGCAAAGGGCGCGCCAGGCCGGTAATTACCGTTTAGGACTTTCTTTTAATGACACACAGTGTGAACATATTATGATTCCCAACGGATATACTGTAGGGGAGAAAAAGCGAGTGCTCTCTCTAGACACTGACCTATAGATCACACTTTTAGCACATGAGGGCAAGAGGCAACACAGCATTGCAAAGAACGAGTTCTCATTCACACGCATTTGTTTTAAGGCCAAAACGATTCTTTTCTAAAAGGGAGTCACATGGTTTGACCAAACATTTGTGTTTGATTGCTGCATGCTGGTGGTGATATTTCTGTGGCCCCGTACACACATATCAAACGCACGCAAAAGCATTGGTGAGCCATCAAACACAGACAAGATACATAACATGTGTTTGATTTGTGTAAGGGGCCTTAATGTCCTAAATTCGGGCTTAATAAAGCATCTTGTTATTAGGGATATTGGATATTGGATATTTTCAGAATAAAATGCCCCATCTGCTGGGCACTCTAGCGTCTTTATTTTGAAAACAGATTTTTCCTTTTTCTATTTGAAAACGTTAGCTTGTAGATTTTCGTAGATTTGTAGATTGTAGATGTCTATCATTAAATCATAGATTACCCACTTCCACTTCATCTAGTTTTAGTTTGAAAATAGCTGAGCTGCAAGCATAAATGTCACATGGTGACATCGTAGACCTGCTGTTTTCAAAACGTTTGAGCGATTCTACTTGTGAAATGGGACCTTCTGCATATTGAGTACTTTTTACTTTTGCCACTTATAAGGTACATTTATATACCAATACTGTTGTACTTTGAATTCCAGACTACTCCACTTGTACCAGAGTATTTCTACATCGCAGCTACTTTTACTGAAGTAAAACAATTGGAGCACTTTCTCCATTATAGAATTTCAGCTGGAGTGGCGCGGCACTCCAACAGAAATTCTATAATGAGACTGTACAGCATCTCCACAAAAAGCTTATAGGTTAATCAACTGTCCCAAAGCCGCACGGCACTCACCAGTGAATATTCTGTTGCCTCTGAGTAGCCTACTCTACAGTGCATTTTGATTTATTGCCAGGCAGCCGAGCCAATTATCAGCGTGATAAAGGATTATTCTGGAGAGCCTATATTTGCGCAGTAGACTTTCGATTGCTTGTTATTCAGAGGAAAATGGGTTCTATTATAAAACAATGCAGCAGTCGTGCATCATTATGCACCCATGACACGCACACACATACATTTGCTTTTGTTTTATTATTATTTTTATTATTATTATTTTACACCACATATACGGTAAACAACCCACTTAAAATGTGATCAAACTGCATGTTTGTCTGGGAGCTTAATACTGGCTGTCACCTGAGACGTGTAAGTGACCACTGCTTACTGGTCACTTCAGTAACATGTTTTATGTTACTGTACTATGAGGTGGGTTGTTGTTCTACATGAGCAGTACAGTAGACCAGTGGTTTTCAACCTTTTTGATACCAGGGCCCATTATTTATTCAGAATTTTAACCCCGCACCACCATTTAATGACATTTTGCCCCACAGACCCCAAAACTAAAGATCTACACGTTTGCCTGTTTTGATTCCCAAATCCAGCCTGGAATTGTGGTACAAAAGCAAAATAAATCTTTTGTACCACAATTCCAGGCTGGATTTGGGAAACAAAACAGGCAAACATGTAGATCACAATGACCATTAATCTTCTACATCCTCTAGTTTTGACATGTCATGATGACATGAATAGCTAGGCTATTTATTTCATTATAATGTATTAATTTCCTGCATTTATATAGCGTCTTTATCCGAAACGCTTTACATTGCTACGTTCACCCATTCCCACACACATTCATACACCGACTGTGGCGTAAACCATCCCCAGTCATCAACCAGCACATCGGGAGCATTTTGGGTGTTCAGTGTCTTGCCCAAGGACACTTTGATATGTAAGCAGGAGTCGGGAATTGAACTGCCGACCCCTGGATCATTGGACGACCTATGTACTGAGCCACAGCCACCACATGTTAGTTATGCCCCAAGTTCATGGTTGAGTTCATGGGATTTAATCCCATGAACTCAACTTGGGGGAGTCAAAAAAGGTTAGTTAGTGTCCCTTGCCAAAACACACTAGACACACACTAGCTCCACTGTGTCACAATGGGGTCAATGTAGTGTGCTACAGGTTTCTGTCGCTATATGCAGTCAATGAGGAAGGCAATACATCAATGGTACACATGACGTAGTGCCTAAGGAGGCATATTTCAATGGTGGAGATGATGTCTGCATAATGTCTCCATTAATACCTAATGGTTTTAATTTTAATGGTTTAATGGTTGGAAGCAGAACCGTTTGGTGTCATGTATTTATGTATTGTCATATGATTTTAAAGAAAATTGCGTTTACGTGTGATGTTATTTCAGTTGATGTATTCTGTTTATTACAACAACAGTATTGCTGTCAGTCAGTGAGGAAGCCCATACACATCCTGTATTGTGAATGATGATGCAGGCTGGACAGAAACGTGTCCTAATATATAT
Source organism: Benthosema pterotum (assembly GCA_039105355.1). NCBI lineage: Eukaryota > Metazoa > Chordata > Actinopteri > Myctophiformes > Myctophidae > Benthosema > Benthosema pterotum. The sequence continues at coordinate 17,206,420 of CM076985.1, read as the reverse complement.
TTTTTATGTGTTTAATGGTCTTGTTGCTGAAGGTAGAGTAATGAACGAAGCACAGCACAGCACAGCACTGAATCAATCATTCATTGAAGTGTGCTAACGTGTGTGTCTGTGCATTTCATTAGGACCTTATAAGCGTTTATGTCTTGAAAGAAGCCGTCATGTTCCTCAGGGAGGCAGAACAGGTCGGCTGCGGCTAGGGAGCCCTACATTGTAATGTGTGCTGAATATTGTATTCTGGTCCGTGCCTCCCGTGTGCTTGTCCTGTCGCTGTGCAATGAGGAAGCTGCTTTCAATGATTGGATTGAGGCAGTTAGATCTATGACACGCTTATCTATCTATCTATCTATCTATCTATCTATCTATCTATCTATCTATCTATCTATCTATCTATCTATCTATCTATCTATCTATCTATCTATTTGTGATGATTGAGTTTAAACCGAGTAATACCCTGTCTGTATTCCAGAATGATTAAAAACGCAATATTTCTGACTGCAATCAAGGCACCTGTGTTTGTGGAGGACGATACAGTAATTGGATACAGGCCAGTTTCATGTTGGCTATTGGATTTTATTGATATCGGCCTTGATATGTCATCGTGCAGCACATTTTCATTTATAGGAAGTAATTACAATTAGAATTTTATAGAGTTTTTGAGAAATACACAAAAGTGAGTGTATAATGTAACATTACATATAACATTTTAGTTGTTTCTACCTAATTTGAAGTCTAAATATATTTAGCCTATATGGAGTGCTGCAACAACTCCAAGGCCAGCAATGTTTTTCAGCAGTTTTTTTCTGGGCATCTGTTCCACAGACCATCATTTGATGAGACTTAGCCTTGCAGTTCCAAAATGAAATAATCTTATTATCGCTGGATAAGAATTTGTCAACAATGCCATGCCATATTAGCAGTAGAGGAGATCTCCTCTTCTCTCCGGCTATTTTTTAATGAACAGAAAATGCATTTTCAGGTGCGTCACTGATTCTGTGCAATCAGGAAAGAGATTCCGTTTTAATTTGATATCGTAAGCAATTTCCAAATTTGGCTGTTGATTTATTCACTGGATCAAATTGGTAAATTACCACTAAAAAGGACCTAAGAGCTAACAAGAAATAGATGAAAACTGCGGTAGCTTTTTTCCTGGCCTTTACGCCTTTTGATCGTGAAGACCGACAGAAAAGAGGGCGAGAGAGATTGCCATGAATGGAACTCGAACCCGCAACACACTAACACAAGCCTAAAATGTGGCTTACTTGGCCACCAAGTGGTACAGTAGCTTTTTCATAAATCAGAGATGAACTGTACAGTCTTTACAGTATGCATCCATAACTAGGCTATATCACCTTTATGTTTATTGTGTTAGGCCCCGAATTCAATGGTGCACATGCTGTACATATCAATGATTGATTTTTATAGCTACCATGATGGTAAGCTAAACCCTAAATGTGTCAGTATGTGGCCCAGGGGTAGAGTGGCTAGTAGAGCAGCCGCAATGGGAAACATAAGGTATACAAAAGCTATATACTGTATATATACAGTATATATATATACAGTACATGTACTGTATATGTACATGTACTATTTACTTGACCAATCTGGGAAATTTCAAGAAATTATCTTCACCAATGTGTTTGTAATGGGTTATACATCATTGCACATCAAACTGGTTTCTATGATGTAAAAGGACATTGTTGTAGGTGTGTGTGTGTGTGTGTGTGTGTGTGTGTGTGTGTGTGTGTGTGTGTGTGTGTGTGTGTGTGTGTGTGTGTGTGTGTGTGTGTGTGTGTGTGTGTGTGCGCGTGTGCGTGTGTGTGTGTGTGTGTGTGTGTGTGGTGTAAGGGTGTAAGGGACACCTGCACTGCTGGTGCCATTACCCTTGATTAGGAAGGGGCCAAGTGCTCTGCAGGAGTGGGGGAGTTTCTTATGCTTTCAGTAATTATTCATCATTGAGTTTTCTTCCTGATTTATATGTTTTATTGTAACACACATCTTCAGTATGGATAGATTACTCTTATACAAGGTGTTACTTGAAGTATGTATATAGTATTTAATGAGAAGAAATGTTGTGAATTGAGTCGGTCCTGTGGTATGATCCATTCCTATTTAAAGGAGGCTGCAGGGTGAGTGTAGTTAGTTAAGAGGCTGCAACGATACAGGTAACATCCCTGAGGGAGAGCTATGGGGCCTTGTGTGATCAAGGAATAGCCTGAAGAGAGTTCTAGTTTGGTTTTGTTCATTGTTTGCTCCTGTGTTTTTCATGTTTTTTCCGGAATTTATTTTTGCTATGGAAATTGTCTTTTACACTGAAGAAAATGGTCTGGTCTTTAATGGAGGATATTGGGGAAATTAAAACAACAATAAACTAAAACAAAAATAAATTTCTGACTGTTCTTGGAGCATTGGCCGCTTGAGCAACCATACTAAAAGAGGGGTACTAGTCACAACCTATAGAAGGCAAAACATGCACAATTCTGTCATGCTTTATGTAGCATGTTATATGTAGGTGGTTTCCTTGATGCTGAATCCATTCCAATAATTCATTTTGCCAAAAAAACACACTTTTGGCAATGGCCATGGCACTCTCTGAAATGTGCTGACTAAGCAAATTTGTGATTTTAGCCTGGCTAAAGCCAGACTGAATCACTGTTGGCATACCTGCGTGCCAGCAGATAATGTAGGTCTGGAATAGCTCAATTGTATGCACACTTCCTACTCCAGAAACCTGGGGTGACCTATCATAACACAGTATGCAAACATGAAAACCCCCTAGTTAGAGATTTGACATGTTACATAAAGCACGACAAAATGCTGCATGTTTTGCTTTCTATAGGTTGGTGACAAGCACCCCAACTTTGACCTGTGTTTAGGAGGTTTCCCATGGAAGTTGAATGTCTTTTAGTACATGTCATGAGAAACACAATTAGAAACACGTGAGAAATTTCTTCGGCAACGATTTAGATCCCAGATTGTCATAACTTCAGAATGAGCAACAATGCTGTAGGTAGAATTTGAAATGGTCCTTTTCATTAATGCATCATCCTGACATTGCAGATTCTACATTCACATTCAAACTGAAAGAACATACTGAATATTTGTGCTACATTCTCCCCAAAAACTTTAATTGAAAAATAGCAGGTGTTCGCCTGCTGTGAACACCAATGAAAGTTAAAACACCACAAGTACAGTACAGAATGGTTTGATTTCATCTGCTCAATGTCTTTTCCCCTCCCCTTCCCCCACCCCTCTATTCCTTCCTACACAGGCTCTGCCAGGCGGCGGCGCTGGCTGGTGGTGCCACTGCTGATGCAGGTGTGGCTGGCGGCGACTCCGTCCCTGAGCGAGCGCCCGTGCCCCAAGAGCTGCCGCTGCGACGGGAAGATCGTCTACTGCGAGTCCAGCGCCTTCCGCGATGTCCCCAAGAACCTGTCGGGCGGCTGCCAGGGCCTCTCGCTGCGCTACAACAGCCTGGCCAGCCTCCGGGCGGGTCAGTTCGTGGGCCTCAACCAGCTCATCTGGCTCTACCTGGACCACAACTACATCTCGTCCGTCGACGGCCTGGCCTTCCAGGGCGTCCGCCGGCTCAAGGAGCTGATCCTGAGCTCCAACAAGATCACGTCGCTCCACAACACCACGTTCCACCCGGTGCCCAACCTGCGCAACCTGGACCTGTCGTACAACAAGCTGCAGGCGCTGCAGGTGGGCCAGTTCCAGGGCCTGCGCAAGCTCCTCAGCCTCCACATGCGCTCCAACTCCCTGAAGAGCATCCCCATGCGCCTGTTCCAGGACTGCAGGAACCTGGAGTTCCTCGACCTGGGCTACAACCGCATGCGCAGCATCACCCGGAACGCCTTCTCGGGCCTGGTGAAGCTCACCGAGCTGCACCTGGAGCACAACCAGTTCTCCAAGATCAACTTCTCCCACTTCCCGCGCCTCTACAACCTGGGCGCGCTCTACCTGCAGTGGAACCGCATCCGCTCCATGAGCCAGGGCCTGACCTGGACGTGGACCTCGGTCCACAAGCTGGACCTGTCCGGCAACGACCTGACGGAGGTGGACGCCGTGGTGTACCAGTGCCTGCCCAACCTCCAGACCCTCAACCTGGACTCCAACAAGCTCACCAACGTCTCGCAGGAGGCGGTGGCCGCCTGGATCTCCCTGACGACCATCAGCCTGGCCGGCAACGTGTGGGACTGCGGCCCGGCCATCTGCCCCCTCGTGTCCTGGCTGAGGAACTTCCGCGGCGTGAAGGAGACCACCATGATCTGCGCCTCGCCCAAGGAGTCCCAGGGCGAGAAGGTGATGGACGCCGTCGAGGCCCACGGCGTCTGCCGCTCGGGTGCGGCCGCCACGCCGCCGTTCGCCGCCAGCGCTCTCCCTCCGACCCCGGCGTCCGGCGTTCCCGCCCAGACCGAGCGTCGCCCGGCGGCCATCCCTGGCGCCTCCTCGCCTACCTGGCCCGGGAAGAAAGGGGACAGCGGCGGGTTCCTCGGAGGAGGCCCCACCTCTCCGCCGGTCACCCCACCCGCGGCGCCACCACCGCCGGAGCAAGACCTGGAGCCTGTGTCCTTTCACAAGATCGTGGCCGGGAGCGTGGCCCTTTTCCTGTCGGTGGCGATGATCCTGCTGGTGATCTACGTGTCCTGGAAGCGCTACCCGAGCAGTGTCAAGCAGCTGCAGGAGCACTCGGCCGCCGCCCGCAAGCGCCGCAAGAAGGCCCGGGAGACGGAGCGCACGCTCAGCTCGCCGCTGCAGGAGTACTATGTGGACTACAAGCCCACCAATTCGGAGGCCATGGACGTGCTGGTGAACGGGACCGGACCCTGCACCTACACCATCTCGGGCTCCCGGGAATGCGAGGTATGACACAAACACACACACCAACAGCACTACCGCACCTTCTACACTAAACTCTGTCCACAGCGATGCAATTTGAGGTGATTGATTGCAGTATTTGCGCTGCTTTTGGAAGAAGTCTTGTAACCTGATGTCATACTAAAGAAGGGTGTTTTGATCCACGCGTCTCATCTACGCTAATAGGACAACTAGCTGCGCAACTATTAGGGTAAACAAGAAAACACACTTTATATTTAAAACTACACCTCTGCGGATTGTTATTTCTTAGCAAATACAGACCAGACAAGTGAAACTCCTTGTTCGGGGCACCTTAGATTCTGCATTTGTACAAGGTATGAGTTACTTTGAGTGCAGAAACGCTCCTTCCGCAGCGAGCCAAACAACGTATGTGCACTTAGACTCTTGTAGAGCGATTCCACCCGAATCGAAAATGCCTCTCTACGTGTCTAAATCTTAGCCTAACGCGGGAGTTAGTACACACAGGGTTTGTTATGGGGATGTGGAGCAGAGTAGATTGAACTCATTGTGTCACAACCTAATTTGGCTCTTGGGTTTTTTTGTTTTAGGGAAAAGCGAGTTCATTCACATAGAGACATACCCTTGTCTCTGTTGAAAACAAAGCGGTTCTAAGTGCGCGTAAACGAGACCTTTGACTGCACATTTCCTATTCTGCATAAATCTTGTACACATGCAAACTATGCTGCTGGCTTTGTTTGTGAAACCCTTTTTTGCTTGTTGAGGTTCTTTTTATTTATATATTCAGTTGCTTGCATAGGACAGCGGCTCGGTGCTTTGTGTGTTTTCTCCACATTTCTACGACTATTTGTGGCTTGATTTTTTTTTAATATATTGTGTGGGGAGAAAAGATTTGATTGGTTATGAGATTCACTCCTGGACACTGAGTGCATAATAATAGGTATTCCTGGCACAGGCTGTGCAGATGGCTTCCTATTTGTCACCACATAGCTGATGGCTGTAATTTAGTGTAATTATGGGACAATACTTGATGCTCATCATGCACCTATGGTAAAGTACATCCTCTTATGCATCATCCTGGCTTAAATTATCTTCAAAGGGGCGAAGCTGATATTTATTAGCTGGTTTCTGTTGCTTCTTTTATGAGGAGCTGCAAGGAAGTGCAGGGTGGCGACTTGTGCCAGCAATTTCCTAGAATTGAGAAAGAGAGAGAGAGAGGGAGAGAGAGCTCTCCAAGCAGAGTGCATTGTTGCACACTGTCAGCTCCTCACAATGCAGTAAGATCTGTAAAGATTTAACATGGACACATGCACACAAACAGCAATATGTTAGTTTGCAGATGCACACACACACACACACACACACACACACACACACACACACACACACACACACACACACACACACACACACACACACACACACACACACACACACACACACACACACACACACACACAGGCTTTTGCATTATTTCCAAACACCACTATGGGAACACCACTGTCACTTTTCCTTTCAGCAAGTACACTAATGTACACGACATGCTGGACTAACAATCGCTCTCCCGTATCATTTTGCTGTCTTGTAATTTTCGCAATCTCCACCTCGTCACACACATTACGGAGTGAAAGGCTATTTTCAAATTGCACCACAGTTAAAGGTAATAGAGGCAACTTTAGCGTGTACAAACACTGTAAACAGATTTGCTTAAAAACAGAATCTAACTCCACCTCCACTCTGTTGGCTCATTATGAATCTGTTGGAGACTGCTGTGATGTGATTGGCTAAAACGCTGCCTCACCCCACACACCTTCCTCACAAATTAGCACTGCCTTCCCTGAGCCAGACAAATGTTTTGTTTGCATGATACGTTCTGGACCGTCTGCAGTTAGATTTTTGGTGGAAATGTTGCCTCTATCACCTGCCAATTTGGGCTGAATCTGAATGGGCCACAAATGCACTTTTTAGCCATATTCTGCTGAATATTTTCTGCAGACAAACATTCGGTGCATCAATAAAACATGGCATTGCATACTAGCATAACGGCAAAGGCTGTAGACGTGCAGATTCGGTGAAAACCCATGGAAGATATGGCTAGCTGCCCGCGATTTATTAACAATGGGAAGCAAATTACTTTCCTCTTGCTTTCAATTGAACAAGAGTTAATTGCTCCACGCTCTGTTGTGATACCCAAATGGCTGTGTGCAACTCGAGTGATGCTGAGTCGACAGACAGTCGACATGGGACTGCTCATGTGGGCACTCGACTGACTAGTGCCTTGCTCAGGTGTGCCTCAAGGGAAGGGGCGCAAGTCCGCTTCCGACGTCTCGTTTTAAATGTTTGGTACCGACACGGACACTACCACGAGTTGGGAGTGAGGAAAGGAACCTCCACATGCCTTGGTCAGTTAGGGAACATGAAAATGATGTGACGGCAGATATCCTGTGGCATCAAGCGGCCGATGTGACTGCAGGTGTTTCCCAGCACGTCATAGTCACCAATATGACATGGAAGTGATAAATGTACAGTGTAGCAGCACTACGGGTTGGTAGGAGAACACAGAGAAGAAACAACATCAACAACAACAGTAGTTATACTGGAGCTTTAAATTGAAGCTGGCAGACCCGGGTTACTTTGCTTTGCTGCAGGAATATATAGCAGCAAAAAGGCACCTTATCTGAGAAAGCCTATACAGCACTGGGAAGGAGTAAAACATGATAATTTGTTTGTGTCACTTCTCCTCCACCCCAAAGTATCCTGGATTTCTCTTCCTAGCACTTTTGACTCATCACTGTATATGTACTCATTTCATCCACCTCCCCCTCCTCGGCGTTTCTGGGGAAATAAACTGCGTGTCTCGTCAACACGCTCTGGAACTGTCTTTCAGCATCCCAGAAATTGCACTCATCGCCGCACCGCCGTATATTACATTCTCTGTTCTCTGCAGCCTTTTTTTTTCTTTTTGCACCAACCAGAAATGGTTCTTGGATCACTACTTCAAAAGGACAAACAGTAACAAATAGGCCCCATGTTTCCTTCTTTGTAGCACACAGCTTTAACTATAGTATTTCGAGGTCTGGCTGTTAGACTTGTAGGTTCTTGTGGAAAGTATTTTTCCCCCTACACTAATGTAATGCTTAATTTTAATACCACGGTGTCTCAAATACTGCTACTCTTCAGTTTTTCTGACCTTTGTCAGCCTCCGGGTCGTATTTTTGAGAGCAAAGCTTCTCTCGGTACATTGCTTGCAGATAACGCGCCAACTCACCTGCCTTGACAAATCCAACCTTATACCAGCACTGAAATGCTTAATTCTATTAGACTTTTTTTTTCTGTTTCTCCTTGATCTCTTGGAAGGGAAAAAAGGGTTTATGTTTTGGAATGTTATGTTGAATATAGTCTTTTTAAAGTGAGAACGGAATTATTGAAACGTCAAATACACCCACAGATTTAGCCTTAAAAAGGAGCAAAAAGGAGCAACAGGCCAACAGCATGTGCACCAAGGCCCGCCACGCTCATTCCTGATTGGAGAAAGGGCCTCTCTATCCTGATTGGATGAAGGATTTGTATCCCACTACCAATAGTTTTTTTTTTTAACCCTACAGTTCACTGCCTCAGAGTGGCGCTCTATGAGCCGTGAACACCTGCTATTTTTCAATAAGACTTAAAACACCCCGTACAGAATGTGTTAAATAACTTTGTTGGACCGCCATAGGACTGCTAATGTATCTTTTGTTTACCTACAGTATGTACAGTATGTTTACCAGTATACTAATGTAGTCAAATGAATGCCCGCCAGCAGGGCTATCATCTCTCCTTTTGACCTCCTTGTTCCACCCACACACTGCAGGTAACCCTGCATCACTGACTCCTCTGGAAAACGCTGTCTCCCATAGCAACCGGCTGCACTCTGCACTTAATTTTCCTTCAATCAATAAGCAAAGAGACATGAGAGACAATAATGTGTATTTGGATATTGATATATCGCAATATTGTGGTATTCATGTGTTTGTCACGTATATTTTTTTCACATTTTTAGAGGAGAGAAGATGTCCGCACACTGTTCTTAAGCTCCATTAACTTTATTCTATTTTGGTTTCAACGTTTCGATCCCATTCGGGTCTTCTTCAGGAATGAAGTACAAATGCAGAGAAGGCAAGTTATATACACACACATACTGTACATGGGTCTACAAGCTGTCTGTCAATCAGGGTGATCTAAAAGACACACACACTAGACCAATAGATTGGACCAAACGTTGAAACCAAAACAGAGACATCTTCTCTCCTTTAAGTATGTACATATATTGTCCAGCACCTGTTAACATTTTTTGAGATGTGCGTGCTACCCAGTGCATTTTTTCTTATTTTTTCACATTTGACATTGGCCATTTACATACGTTAAAAAAAATTCACATTTATTAAAATACGTCAATTAAAATATAGCAAGAAGAAATAAAAATAAAACAATATCAGGAAATGAGTATGAAGGATTACTTAAACCTTAAAAAAAGAATGTTAAATAAAATAACGCTCTATATAGAAATTGAGCCGTCGTCACACTTTTCTATTATCATCACAAATACACAATATCCATGTGCTTTTCGAAAAATCTGTCCCCAAATCTGTCCCATTTTGCAGACTTCACGGTAACCCGGAAAATTCCAACTGGTAAAACGAAACCACACCTAGAGCCAGTAGAATCTGTCTTTCTGTTTGGGGGGTTGACAGTTCACCCCGTTCTGCCCAGAAATCTGGTTCCTGCACAACATATTATTGACACGCCTGCCTGGGCTACCTAGAGTCCACGTTGTGATGCTCCTGGTAAAAGAGTAGAAAACAGTCGTCTCAATCACAGCCCACTCTGATCCTGCCGAGAGGCACTGTGCATTATCCACTGAGCCACACAGTGTCCCTAAAGTGGCACTGAGACACTTCCTTGCCAGGAGGATTCAACCTGCCTCTTTTGGTTATGTTCAGACTTGAATGGGTTGGAGTGGCACGGTTACATACAATGTCAACGCAAAGACTAGAATACAGAGTAGAGACATCTACATTCACGGCAGAACGCGCTAGCAGCTAGAGGTGGACTTTGACACAAATTGAGCATTGTTAATAATGATTTTTAACAGTTTATTCAAATATTCGATTGGGGGCAAAAAGTATGTTCCCTGTGCACCAGACATGATGCCCCCCCCCCCCAAAGTGCATCATTTTGGTGGTGTCACTTTGAAATAGGGTTAGTGTGGGCTGAAAACCAAGGCATAGTGGTATGCACTGTGGGAAAAGAGTTAAGTATCTAACAGCTCACGGTATATCGTGCTGTGACACATTTTGACCCATTGAGCACTTGCCGTATTACGTTTTTGTCTTTTTAAAGTATAAAGTGTCGCTGTGGTTGGTGATTTAACTTTCCGAATACCTGTTGTGGTATTGGTAGGTTAGCCTACTTAAGTAAAACCTCCGAGGACTAGGCCATTTCATAGTCAAGTCGCCTGTTTTGACTGTTGTAACATTCTCACAGTTTGGCTCTTGAGAAGCTCACTTCATCCTGTCAAATGGCTTAACCTTGATAATAATAATAAAAAACAATGCCCCCAGCACTCCCTCCTACAAGCGGCCCCCGATGGATTGTGATATTATAGTCAAAACAAGTACAGAAGAAGGCTATATGAAAGCAGCCTGTGAGCCAGGCACCTCCAGGCACTCTTCCCCATGCTCCTGGGCTCACATATTTAGATTTCCTTAGAAGAGGTCAGAACTTCATCCATCTTCAAAGCCTGAACATACAGTAGCGTACCTGTATATGCAGTTTCCATTGGGATACCAAAATCCTATAAATGTTTAGAATTATATCCCCCACATACTGTACCGTCATTCATAAGATTTAGTCCCTCTTACACTGCCAAATTGGTCAAGAAATGACTGAACAAGCAAATACAGTAAATGCTGTGAGGCTACAAAGTAACTATGATACTAGCACATCAACCCTGTCTAAACAACATGGTATCTAAATAGCATTATCATTATAATTTCTATATAAAATTTAGTTGAACGAGTACCAAGTGATGTGCATCTGCCTTGGATTACAACTAGTATCAAGTAGTGATACAAGTTGTCAAAAATGTGCTTACAATCAATCCAAGAACAACTTGGTAGTACATTTGGCTTATACAGTATATGCAAACCAGTGGAGGCAGTCACATTTAAGGTGTAAGGAGCCTTTTGTATATTGACAATTTTAACCTTTAATATTAGCATTATATCATCTGGCTGTCTGGGAAATTCTTTGGCATATATAAGTTTTCACACCACCCAGCATGATCTAATATTCATGAAAGTTTTATGGCTCCAGCATTGCCATTTACCGTCTCGAGAGAACTTGTATTGTGTGAAAAGCCCAGGGAATAAGATATAATAAAGTGACACGAAAGACAATAAGTTCTGACGCCTTCAGGGCATGCATGGAAACGTTAATAACCAGCCTTGAAGAGGAAGTCACATCATACACACATTTACAGCAAATTACAGCTCTGTGTATCCGATCAAGGAAATGATTTGTGAACATCCAAAGGGCAATAGCAGGAACATATCCCAACATCGAGCATCAAATCCCATCTTATATTACATGCATTCCATTTCATTGTTATTTACTTTTGCTATATAGTCTGTGATATGGAAATGCCTCCAGTGGGTAGGGAAATCGCAGTCGGTATCTTGTTATTTTTTTCTTCTTTATTTTTTGTTTCGGTTTTATTGCTTAATCTACATATACTATACACTAAGTATTTCACTGGAATGTTTTTAATGCAGTATATAAAATCCACTTCCCCACATTGTTTAGTGAATGTAATGCAGCCATTACGATGTTTTTATGACAGTATTCATTTTAGCTGGAGTACAAATCAGTCTCTCTCTCACACTCTCTCTAACACACACGCACACACACACACACACACACACACACACACACACACACACACACACACACACACACACACACACACACACACACACACACACACACACACACACACACACACACACACACACACACACAGCAACACTCTCTCTCTCCCCTATCTCTCTTCCTCTTCAGTTCAAGGTCACAGTGGTCAGATTGTTAATTGCTTAGAACAACACAACACCAGCACCAACAACACAACAAACGCGGGGAGGGCAAGGAGAAAACCGATCTGTAACGTGGCGTGAACTCTGAGATGCTCGGGTCTTAGGCCGACAATTAGGCGCGCGGGGGACTTCAAACGCGCCGCTTGTGAGAGAACATCCAGCCTAATCCTCTCTCTCACTCTCTCTCTCTCTCTCACACACACACACACACACACACTGCGGTTCCATGCGGCCGTCGGTCCTCGCCGCACACCGTTTGATCCGCGCTTAATGAGGGTGTTAGATCGCCAATATAGCAAGATCGCATTACCTGTAAATAAAAGCCGGACTCAGGCGGTGTTGCTTTCTTCTACGAGTTGTTTTAGTTTCCCGAAAAGAGACCCAAGTGCATGTTTAATGGCTCTACAATTCATGGTTTATTTTGATATAGGCTTATGTCTTTTGTGTTTTTTGGAAGTGAACCTGTGCATTTGTTCTACTCAGTCCCTGTTGTAACGCTGGTGTATCGCTCTCTTTTGTTCCCCACACTCGGTACTCAGAAACCTACAGAAAGAAATAGGGCTCACGATTTTTTGTACTATAAACTCAATGGAAATAGTAAAATGCACTTTAAAATTGATCCATATTTAATAGACACACTCTTATCCAGAGTGCCTTAGACAGACAACATGACATGAACCCGAGTCAACAAACAACAGGGTAAATGATTAAGTAAATGGAGCGCAAAGGCAACGATTAAGCGCTACAAAGTAACCGTAACACCAAGGTAAACATTAACATCTGTTAAAACAACATGCTATGTAAACAAACATAGGCTATTTATCACTTGTGTATACAGACGCCTCATACTGTACGTGAACAAGCAACAAACATTATGTCATGCAAAGTACAGCTAGTATGAGGAGGTTGTGTGGTTTCACGGCTTGGGGGCAGGGGAGGAAGACAAGAGTCACTTGGACTGATGACCAGTCATTGTGTCACAGAGAAGCGTAGGACTCATAGCTCATTCAAGTGTACTCTAAGAAAGTACAGTGGAGCCAGTGTCGCAAACTTGGCGTATTTGTCGCTATATTTAGCTTTTTTCCAGACCCCCCTAGTGCCAAAATTTGTGGAAAAACTCCTGGCGGAAAATCTAGTGCTTTTTTTTGCTGGTGAGTTGGGGCGAAATTGGTTGACAGGCACCAGGGAGACCCTTGTTTTTCATCATTTTTCCTCTTATGATAGAGTCCTCCTTCCTTCCTTCCTAGAAAGGACCATTGGTAACCAAATGGACCCTTATAGATCTGTAACTCAATTATATTGAAGTAACTAAATTATATTGAAGCATTTGAATGACCTACACATTAAGAAAATGTAGAAGAATTGCTATTTGCCAGTTATTTCTCATAAATTAGTCCGAGAGACTAAGCTCAACATCAAATAGGGGCGCCAGCGAAATCCAAAAGCAACCTCGCCCGCGGGCGCCCGGTTTCAAAAGCGGGCGCCCGCTTTCACAAAAACGGGCGCCCGGTTTCACAAAAACGGGCGCCCGTTTCACAAAAACGGGCGCCCGTTTTCAAAAGCGGGCGCCCGTTTTCAAAAGCGGGCGCCCGTTTTCACAAACTAGGCTATGCCTAAACCTAACTCTAACCCTAAACTTAACCTCAGTAAACCTATGCCTAAACCTAACCTAACCCTAACCATAACCTTTTGAAAACGGGCGCCCGTTTTCAAAAGCGGGCGCCCGGTTTCACAAAAACGGGCGCCCGTTTTTGTGAAAGCGGGCGCCCGCTTTTGAAACCGGGCGCCCGCGGGCGAGGTCGCTTTTGGATTTCGCCCCTGCTGAACATCAAATAGTGGTCCTCCGTGGCTAAAATGCAGAATAAGTAGTGGGCCCTGGTATGAAAATGGTTTAAAATCCACTGCTCTAGCGCATTCTACTGCATTTTGGAAGGGCATTTTGAATTTTGGCAGTTGGCAACACTGTGTGGAGCTCCTGTCCTTGTCCGGTTCTGGCACATGGTGTTCAAGCCTGGCCTGGCCCCAACCCAACAAGGGTGTGGAGTTCAGCCTGAGCCCCAAAAGACCCGCAGGACCAGTTGATTGATTCATTGTTTGAACACTGTATTAACAGCTCATGGAGATTTACACTATGATTCAAGCACAACTCAATACAGGACTGTATGAATATAAACAACGCTTAGAATAAAGCAGGTCCATTGACCTTAGGCCTGCATGCATTGCGTGACTTGTACTTCTTTTAGTATCACCACCACCTAATCGCAGCACTAGCACATTCTCACTCCCAGTACACCAGGTTTCAGAGACGATATGAGAGTTAGCATAATGCTGCAAACTTATAAAACACATTGTCAGTGTGTCACATATTGAGATGAGAACGCAAATGCAGGCGACAGGAGGCAAACAGGTAAATATTTATTCGGTAAACTTAGGTTCTTCCATTGCAGGGCAGAGAGGCAGGTCACGACAATACAATATAGTGCACAAACTCTCAGTAAGACTGAACTACGGCCCGACAAGAACACAAAGCAAACGCTGGTTTTAAATAGACATACTGTATGATAACAAGACAGAGGTGAAACCAATCAAGGTAGAAAAACAATGTAGGTTAGACAAGGTAAGTAACAAGGTAGACAGGAAACACTATTGAACTACAAAATAAGACACGCAAAACCAAGGCAAGAACAGTGTTACAGAAAACCAAACGAGACATAACAGTCGGCAACAAAAGAGCATCGACCAATACAGAAATAGCTGAGTAGATTTGCCAGATACTGTCCAAAAGCTAGATAAGGATAGTTAAAGTAGAAGACCCAGGCAGCAGGCCGTGACACAGTGAAATGAAAGTGCAGAAGTTCAATGAGCCTGAGTCCAAACTGAGCCTGATCTTATTAGTAAGAGCTCTGCCCTAGTCAACTAATGGTGCCAGTCAGGCTCCTGCAGGGACCAAATTAGGGGCCAGGAATTAGGGGGTTGATCATGTCCTGACATTAAGCACGTGCCATGCCCTTTATTGGCTAGACATGAACGTGGGCACCAATCGGAAGGAAGCACAAAAGGCCACCGGCATGAACATGTAGTTGTGACGCACTATTTTAAACAACGAATGTCAAAATGCCTACAATGACAAGTTAGACACGGCCGTTTGAAAGTGGTGCCGATACGTTTTCACAATATATATTTCCTTCCTTGCCGGGAAGAGAGTGCGAGTGTAGTGTATAGTATTGCAGTAAACAGTAAACAATGTGTGGTTGTCACAAAACCCCAAGGCACATCAGGACCTGTCGTGCGACGCAACGTGCAGTGCAGCGCACACTGTCTGGAAACCATTGGGGTAGATAATCCTGGTGAGCTCAAATTCCCTCCTCAGCTGAAACAACTGGCAATCCCAATATGCCGTAGTTAACGGGGAAAATAATGAGGCGCCCCAAAAGTACTGAATCGACAGTGACCCAAGTATAAATAGTCTCAAATTGCATTGTGATGCAGTCAGATGAGAACATCACCAAAGTAAAATGTTCAAGATTTGGCAGTGCTTTTAGTGATATCAATGATTATTGCCATTTGATGCATAACACTATCAGCACACACACACACACACACACACAAACAGTCCTACTTTGGTGGTGTTAATATTCTATTTCCATGCTATGGAAGTGGTTACACCACTCAAAAAAGGGAGGTGACCATAGGTGGTTAAAAGATGACTTCACCCATTTTCAATCGACATCTTCTGACATAATCTGTTCTCATTAATGCTCATTAGAACCAGTAGCATTGCTGAGTACCACTCATAAACCCACCTATAAAGTGACAGCATCGATGGGAGAATCAAAGCTAAACTGCAGGCTGTCTATTCCTGGAAACTTGGTATTCTATTTATGGAAGGCATTGTTTCTCAGTTCGCCCAAAGAACGGCTTGTTTTCCACCGACAGCAAGTTTTGTCACATTCCCGAGCCAAAGGGTTTGAGGATTGTGGCTCTATAACTTCACACAGGCGCCCTTTTTTAATAACCATATTATAATGACCATGATGAAAATGGTTGAAGTGGTCCTTGTCCTATTGTGCGCCACAATGATAAAGGGATCCACTACAGTCTGAAGGGCAAAAACGCCGACCACGGGCTGGTGGAGATTCATGGCACTGCTCGCAACATGCACAGACGTAGTGTCTAATTTACCATGGAGCTGCAGCTGATTATGTGCTGAGCAATTAATTCCCTCCCGTAGTGCGAGGGTGGCATGAATGCAGGGTACTCAAAATGCATCTCCCTAGGCACCGCCCCATGAAGGCCACACATGCCTGGCCGAAATGTTCTCCCATATTTCTGTGTTTTACAATAGAAATTCATCTGATACTGGCCAATTTGGTGGACATTTTGACCTTATTTTCCCATTCATTGTCGAGGGCATTCGGTGTGTTGCTGACATTTTGGAGGGGGACAAAAGCTGTATGTGGGAGGTGTTTCCGGTCCTCAGAAATGAACCCTTTCTGTACTGAAGGCGTTCTACACGTGTTCTACGCAGATCTACAAGTTCTACGCAGAACTACAAGCTCATATCGCGCCACTCAGTGGCGCGATATGAGCTTGTAGTTCTGCTATTTTTGAAAAATAGTGAAAATGTGCAGCAAATCTCTGAATACAAGCAAGCATTTTTAACTCAAATCTTTGCTTCTGGGGGATCCCTAGAACAACATGTTTTCAGATGGGGGTCTGCGGCCAAATATGGATAATTCTGGTGGTCCTTGACTTGAAATATGTTATGACACAGGAACACAGATTTTTCAGAAAAACTAGAATCTAGTGTCAGAAACTATCAAATCTCGTGTCAAAAACTATTCTATCATCAGAAACTAGATTCTAGTGTCAAAAAGTAGATCCTAGCATGAGAAACTATAATTTAGTGTCAATAACTAGAATCTAGTGTCGGAAACTACTGTAGAATCTAGCGTCAAAAGCTAGAATGTTGCTGTAGCTATAATCTGGTGTAAGGAACTATGGGTTAAATAAAAAGTATACTTGTGTGAAGCGAGTGGGGGTGCCTTTTATCATGATGAAATCAGCACAGTCCGAGCATCAAACATGCACACAAAACTGTGCAAATAGGAGCAGCTGCACCGCTCACAATTGGACATGCACTCAAGAGTATCTCAGAGGATGAGTCCTAAAAGTCCATACAATGCACCTACTTTGCTGAATTGCTTCATCTGCAAACTTAACATTTCCTATGCCACTGGCTGTCTCCCTGCTATTTTCAGCCACCATTATATGATTTATCTATTGCGGGAAAACGTTTGAAGGATTGACAACTTGAATGATTATGATTCATCTACTGCTTAAGGAATGGATAATCAAAGTGTAGAGTAATTAAAGGTTTGTGCACGCACGCACGCACGCACGCACGCACGCACACACGCACGCACGCGCACACGCACACGCACACGCACACGCGCACACACACACACACACACACACAGCCATAATGTGATTACACCTAAAACTATAGAAGATTTGCACGAGTGGTTTTGACACCATCTCCATCAACCTTAGAATAGACATATACATAACTTATTATTCCAAGTAGGAAGGAGTTGTGGCAACACCCTAGAAGTATTTTAGTTATAGTATAGTCTTGAGTGTGCGTGTGATAGGGTTAGCAATAAGGTTAGTTAAAATGGGACCTGTTGGACCAAATGGAGGTCGGAAAGGAGTAATCTTTGCTCCATGCCAACTTACTGTTGCAGTCATTTGATGGCATTAGCTCCTAGAATTCTGATGAACCTGCAGCAGAGTGTGTGTGCGTGTGTTTTTTTAGTTAGAATGGGTCAAATGCAGTGTCGTCCCAGCATCCACACATTCAATAATGTAACACACATGCACACAGAGACACACACACACACACACACCCTCACTTCGGCTCCATTTCTCTCTCTGTCTCGCCGGATTCTCTCAGCAGCGTGTAGGCGTTTTGTTTACCGAGCCGATGTTGAAACTGCAGTTTATGTTATGAAAAGGGCGATAAATATTTGAAGATTATTCCATGTGTGAGGGACATTTACATTTGATGGTCTCCACCACAATGCCGCCGCCGCTGTCGCAGCTAGGGACGCTTTATCATTTGTTGCTTTTCAAAAAATAACGACGCCGGCACCATGGCACAGATCAAGCGGCTCGGTCAGATGGCGTCCCTGTACCCCTGTCACCCGCTTGACGCCGGGGCTGTGAGACCGCCTTTGATTAGTTACACAGTAAAGATGAAAAGATACATCATGCAGAGAGAGATGGGGGGGGGGGGGGGTCAGGGCATCAGAACACTGTGTGTGTGTGTGTGTGTGTGGGGGGGGTATCCTTTCAGGACCCCTTTTTCTGAGAGTGTACAAATGTGAAGCAAATGGACCAGCGCGTCCATTTGCTTCACATTTGTACACTCTCAGAAAAAAGGAAAATGGGTGGAATTCCCCTTTAACACCTATGATGCTTCTCGAATAAAAAAAAATCAAAAAAAAAATTAAATCTGTATGTCGTCGTCCATGGTTTAGTTTAGAACACCATGGGCTCCATTTTCGTTACATGCTAAACCCCTCATCCCAAATCCCTTATTTCGTTTTTACCATTTTGAAAAACTTTTTGGAACATTTCAACATGTCAATCTATTAACACGCTGTGAGCTTGTAGACTGGGCATTTGAACTACTGAAAAATGTTTTTTTTTAAATAGTTTAAAAAGGCAAAGAAGTTAAGGGATAAGGGGTTCAGTGGTAATGAAAATGGAGCCCCATATGCCTTGTCCTCATTTCTGACATGACTAGGCATCATATCAAACTTGACAGCACGAGGTTGTAATGGAACATTATAGCCCTCATTTTTTTCTGTAAAAGGGGGGTATAAAAAGGCGGCCATGTCAGAATAATATTTGACCATCTGCTTTCGCTCTAGCGCCTTTATTGTGAAGAACTCTGGCAGCGTCATAAGTGTTATTAATCGTGTCTTTTGAAACGAGCCATGCTTTGTCGTTCTGCCTTAATTGTGGGCAAACTGAGCCGTTGGAGCCTGAATCATACACCAGCGTGGGCGTTTTGTTTACTGAACAAGGTTGATGGGGCACTTGTAATGGCCTGCCATATTTCCATTTTCCCTGTCTGTCCTTCCTTTTAGCCTCCGACTAAAACAAAGTGAGACAGACTGTGTATAGCCTACAGTACTGAATAAAATATTGACTGGAACGTGTCCATATTTGTTTTTAATAATCAAAAATAATCTCTACTGTCTTGACAAAGCTCATTTGCAGAGCAGTGTCGAAATTAAATAAATTAAGTCAGAATAGGCACACAAAAAAACTCCAATGTTCACAACTCATTATGAGGCAAGGAGCAGTGACTTCATAACAATTTTATTAAATGAATGACCCAAAAATCAATTATTTTCATTTCAGAATAATGAACAATAGGTGTTGACCAGTATTGCCCCTGACCACATTCCTCTGTGCATGCCCTTGTAAATATCAATCTGCTAATTTTAATTATTGCATAATTATATCAAAGTAGCCAATTATGTGGCAACAGTACAGCCGGTGACAACCTCTGCAGTATGTCTCTCTCTCTCCCCAAGCAGGGAGGGAAAAAGCAACAACACAATTATAACTTGTGTATTGTACAGTTAAACTTGGCAAGTATAAAAATAAACAAGTCAAACATGTGTCACTTCTACTACAAGATTACAAGTGACAGATTGACAGATCTCCTCAGTTTCTCAAGGGAGACCCTATAACTGATCAACCGACCCATCCCTAAAACCTTGGGTCTATGCCTGGTTCAGATTTGGGCAGAATTTGAGAACTCTAAAGCAGGGGTTTTCAACACGTCCGGGGACCACCAGTGGTCCCTGAGAAGATTCCAGGTGGTCCCCAGCTAAATGATAGACAGTTGGTAACCAAATGGATCCTTATAAATCTGTAATCTGTTGGTTCATTTCACGGCGTCAAGAGCTAAATTATATTGAAAATATTGAAAAGGGTTGTAAACCACTGCTCTAAAGAAAAGGTGAAACGCTGGTCAGCACCATCTTCATACAGTATTAGATAAATGGTATAAAACACAGTGACCTCCCCGCATCCTTGCCGACGGGCATCAGTCTAGTCATCTCTCTGCATTCACATAGACGTCTACCAAACATTGCACCACGCTGGATTGGAAGTGGAACCCACAACCTCTGTGTCACTCTCGATTGAGGCCGGTTTGCTTTTATGGATATCTGTGTCTGTCTGGCTGGCCTGTGTCCCTTCTATGCTTATATCAAGGAGATCCCTGATGTCTGGCCTCCAAGCACTGTGATAGCGGCAGCCGCATTCAGCAATCTGACGGTACAGCACATATTGTGTAAGCGGTGAGGAGGGGCAGGGGATGGGGCGTGTGCGCCCAATGAACATCGTTCCCAACGGGCATAGCCGCAGTACGGTGAAAATCTTTATGATACATATTCATTTAGATTAAGGACGGTGGGCCCGCTGCATCAAAGGTTATATGAGAAATAATGAACACCCTCCGGCCACTCGGAATCAAGTATTCTCCGTGGCCATGGTATAATTGGCTATAATGTACAGTATAGTCAGCGGGATTCTAATTATCTCGTTGCCACAAACAACTATTTGTCTGGTGTGATTATAATCATAATTTCCAATTCATGACTTATTTTACACGACATACTGTACGGCACTTCCGGGGCTGAGCAAGAAACCTCCCTCGTCAGTACTAAAATGATTCTGCAGCATACGGTAACGTATGGCCCATAACTAATTGAACTCTGTACACAGTAGCCTACGTCATTCTTCCTGAACCCCCCCGCAGGAGTCTAATCTAGGTCACCTACCGTTTTATTCTGACCACACAGATCTTTCCTGCGAAAACAGAGGATCTACAAGCCCCAGACAATGTTGCGTTGTGAGCTTTTACACAAGATTCAAGTTCCTGACACCAGATTCTAGTTCCTGATGCTAGATTCTAGTTTGACACTTGATTCTAGTTCCTGATGCTAGATTCTAGTTTGACACTTGATTCTAGTTCCTGATGCTAGATTCTAGATTCTGACACTTCATTCTAGTTTCTGATGCTAGATTTGAGTTTTTCTGTGTCAGTGATGCTCAACATATTTCATGCCAAGGACCACCAGCATTATCTATATTTGGCTGCGGACCCACATCTGAAAACATGTTCTAGGGATCCCCCATGGTCTAGGGATCCCTTGTAGATCTGATATTTTTCAATAGCTAGAACAGCAAAACGTGTTACAGTAATGATTAGCGGTGCTATGAGCCTTCATGTGGTTAATAATTTCAGGGACGCATATTTTAAACATGAGAGAGATGAGACTGACCCAGCAGCAGTAGCAGCAGCAGCAGCAGCAGCAATAATTGCATCTCAGCGAAGTCTTGTAAAATGGCAACACAAATGTGCCCCACCCCCCCTCCCCTGCCAAGACGTGAACATTTCCATGCAAATATAGTGAATTTTAAGCATGCACAGCCTCCCGTAAATTAATGGGAATGCATAATTGACCACATTTATAAAGGGCACGTTCCACACTGTGTGCACCTATTTTTCCCTTCTTTTTTTTTGCACCCAATCTATGCTAAAATGGATATATGCACGACAGAGGGGAGCTACCTTCATCCTGGCACCGCATGAAAAGTGGGACGGATTCATCAAACCGCACTCCCACTCAACGACACGTACGTCTGTGGTAATTTACAGCGGGGAACGCGTGCACACCTTTAATCCTACAACCATCTCAGCGAGATCTACCCGGTATCTCTATTTAACAAGTTGAAATACTACCACAGACTTGAGTCGATGCCTCCCAAGTCAAGTGGCTTCTTCTGGGCTCCCGTTCCTGCTCCTCTGCCCTGTAGATCCCACGCAGTAGGAACAATATGTTTGTGCCACATCTTATGTTTATTATCACAGTGTGAATCTGCAGGGGGCTACATGTCTGTAAGAGCTGCAGTTTGTGTATAACAAGCAGAATCAAATAAAAATAAAAATTGTATGTATGATATTAAAGTAAGTCAAGGAATAAGGTCCTGTAACTGCAACATCCAATCTTAATGCTGGAGACCAACCGTATTGTATAGCAAAAGAAAACAAATCCAGTATTCCAAAAAAGAAACATTTATTTTGAAATTTAACTGAAATATTCCTTGGGTGATCAAACAAAAATGATTTTGATCCATTACAGTTCAAATTTTACCCCTGCATTGCCTGCAATGTCCCTTTAGCCATCCAATAATCAAAGTATTCCAAAGTAATGTGCAAAGGTAATCACCCCTTTTGTTTGATAAAGATGTAAAAAAAATGCAATGCATTGCTTACCGTAAAGAAGAAAAAGGATGTCGTTCCCAACCGAACTTCAGGATTCCTCAGCTGGTTTCCTTAGTCCACAAACACTGGGTTGTTTGATTCAAGCTCAAAGCTTCAGAAAACGGTTAAACTGCGCATCGGTACGAGTTGAGTTATGAATTTTATTGAGTTATAATTGAGTCGAGTTATAAGACTATGTAGGCAAACAAATAACAGCAGCAACCACTCTTCCATCTGCCTTGTGGAAAACCAGCCTCAGTGCCTCACTTCCTGTTCCTTTTATAGCTTCCTCCTGGTTCACTTCCTGGAACTGGAACTGTTGCTCACAGACCTTTTTTCCCACAGCTACCCCCAGGGGCAGATCTAGGCATGGGCATGGTGGGGGGGCAATGCCCCCCCACCCAAATGCCCAGTCTGTCCCACCAAACATGATGGCATGCAAAACAACCCAAGATATTTCAAATTAAAGTGCTTATATGAGTCAGACCTTTAGCTTTATGCATGCTGCGTGCCAATGCGTGCAACTTCAACAACAACTGATGTTATTATTGATGCTTTACTTGACTAATAAAAGTTCTGTAAGTGAGAATGGTATGGGTGCGGCTTCATCGAAAGCGACACGGGCGATGAAGCCTCCCCCCTACCATTTTCTCTTGCCCCCCCTCCCCCCAAATTGGGAAATGTTACATCCGCCCCTGGCTCCCCCTATGATATTTGTCATTTTGTCCATAGAAAATAGATGACCATGGGTCAATTACCCAACTCACAATGTAATATTTTCTCTGTACACTGCACTTGAAGGTTAAATATTCAATGTAAAACAGGAAAATAGGAAAATCCGCACAATCCAATCTGTGCATAAACAAGCTTTCGGTTGCTGACCTTCTTCAGGCAGGGGTTAAATATTCAACCACAGTTTCCACCAATATATTCCCTTGTTATCCCACAGTATACTACTGCAAGATTTTCTGTCAATACACACACAAGGACAGGAAATACATTATATTACACATTCATGCGGCAGTGTCATGCGTACAGTATTGAGTGGGTTTATTGGGAACTAAACTCACAAGCTTTACCAATAAGGGCCAAGTTTCTTGGGTAAATGGGCAGTAGGCGTTGAACAAGTGCATAAATGCATGTTCTGTCAAATGTTTTACATATTTTAAAGGTATAGTAATAGCTGATAGTATTTCTATTATTATTATTAATATATTCCTCCCAACTATACAGTGAGCCCTAACCCGAGAAACCCTAACCCGAGAAAAAAAAAAAAAGTGGGGGAGCATGTGCTGTCGGCCTGTTGTACTTACCCCCACTGTAGTGTGTGTGCATGTGCACATCTTGTTGCCGGGAGGCACGCCTTATTAAAATCGCCCAAATCATTGGACGGAGGTGAAATGGGCCTCAGCTTGGTCTAAAACACTTGGACTGTTCTCTTACAGGGGAATGTCTCCCTCTCCGCATTAACATAAATTCATTACCTTCACGTGACATTATGCAAATATCCGTTCCTGTTCGGTCCCCTCATTGGCTCATCTGGGTCTGAAAATAAACAATAAGAGTTCATTTGAATTTTGCATTCCATAGCAGCCTTTCACCTGATTCAATATAGGCCTTTTGAATCCAAATGAATGCCTGCGAGTCAAAAACGGTGCCGTGCGAGACCCATAAACTATTAGGATCGCCTCAGAGCTTTTATTTTGCATATGTTTTCAACACGTTATTTATGCAACTCTGTTCTTTCAAGGTAGAAAGCCCATTCTCTCAGCTGGCGAGGCAGGGTCGGATATAACATTTCCCAATTGGGGGGGCAGGAGAAAATGGTATGGGGGCGGTTTCATCGCCCGTGGCGCAAAGCAACACGGGCGATGAAGCCGCCCCCATGCCATTTTTGGTTACAGGACTTTTATTAGACAAGTAAAGCATCAATAATAACATCAGTTGTTGTGAAGTTGCAGCAGACACGCAGCATGCATAAAGCTAAAGGTATGACTCAAAGAATTTTCTGTTTTCAATGATGAAATGCTGTTGGTTTAGTGTAGTAATTGTAGTTCGTAGCAGTAGTAGTGGTTCAAATAATTTTAAATACAGTAAAATCAATAGGGCTTCGCACTTGCTTTGCAGTGCTCGGGCTCTAATAAGCACTTTAATTTGAAATATCTCGGGTTCCTTTGCATGCCATCATGTTTGGTGGGGCAGTCTGGGCATTTAGGGAGGGCATTGCCCCCCACCCCCCCACCCCATGCCTAGATCCGCCCCTGTTGGCGAGGCGATCGCGTCTGCGGCGGTCATTGATGCCGACGGCAACATTAGAGACCACCACCTGTCATGTGCTCTTGGCTCTCTGCGAGCTGCGGCTAGCGGCATCGGACAGGCGGGGGAGGTTTGGCCTCAAAGTGGAGCAGTCAGAAAGACAGGTCTACCTGCTCCGCTAGTGGACTGGCACCAGAGAGAACCCTGCAAACAACAGGAACTCGTAGAGAGCTTGACACGGGGAACAGGGAGAGGCAGTTAGAGAGGCCCAGGCGTGTCAGGCAGCCGTCCAGACTCGACAGCTCGATTGGCAGGGACGTGCGCGTGTGCGTGCACACACACCTCACACACACACACACACACACACACACACACACACACACACACACACACACACACACACACACACACACACACACACACACACACACACCAGGGGCGGATGTAAAATGTCCCATTTGGGGGGGCAAGAGAACATGTTGGAGGGGCAAGAGAAAATGGTATGGGGGGCCGCACCCATACCATTTTCGGTTACAGGACTTTTATTAGTCAAGTAAAGCATCAATAATAACATCAGTTGTTGTTGAAGTTGCGACAGACACGCAGCATGCATAAAGCTAAAGGTCTGACTCAGAGAGTTTTCTGTTTTCAATGATGAAATGCTGTTGGTTTAGTGGTGACACAGCTGTAGTTAGTTAGTAGCAGTAGTAGTGTTTCAAATCATTTTAAATATAAGCACTTTAGTTTGAAATATCTTGAGTTGTTTTGCATGGCATCGTGTTTGGGGGGCAGACTGGGTATTTAGGGGGCGTTGCCCCCCCATGCCCATGCCTAGATCCACCCCTGACACACACACACACACACACACACACACACACACACACACACACACACACACACACACACACACACACACACACACACACACACACACACACACACAGGCCTCACTCCACTACAGACAGCTGTCCATCCCCTTGATCAGTGGCAGCTCAAGGCTTTTTGTTTCGCGATCAGAAGGTCCGAAGTCCAGCAGATCGGCAAGCCGAGGAAACGGTGTGTACAGGCTGTAAAGTCCTCTTGTGATTCACCCTTGTGAAGAGCATATTTTCCCCCCATTTTTTCTTTCTTTTTGGAGGGAAATCACCATGTGAACGCTAGAGGCAAACATCTAGTGGCAAACATCTGTCAAAACTAAATGCGGATGGATGTGTATGTATGTATGTATGTAAAAATATGTGAATATTTTGAACAAAATAGCTGATCTCCAAATTCACAGCACCTTATTGTGACTTGTTGTGTAGATTGCTTGTTTTCACTTTTTGACGTAAGGCAGAGTATAGGCCGGGCTTAAGGCAAGTGGTGATCAATCATCCAGAACACGTGAAACCTGTTTGCTATTTATGAACGTCACTCGGGAAGCGGGGCGAAGACTGATGATTTGAATGATAGAGGACACACATGGAAAAAAAACTCCTAGGTTTTTCTTTTGTTAAGTGACGAAAGGTGGCCTGGCTAATGTAATTCCGCAAACAGGCGCCGCGAAGAATAAACTTATAGTGTTTCTCGTTTGATTAATACAATCTCTTGCAATTCCGTGGAAAGCATTTGCTGATTTGATAGGCTCTTGGCAGGCTCAACCGTGTCCCTATTTTTGGGCATGTCATTATAGGCGAAAAGTTTAGAAACTTTTCTTTGCAGATCTTTACTTTCTTTACAGATCTTAGCCAGTTGTGTCAATTAATTAAGCCTCTCTTCCAGCCAGTCTGGGGTGTTGATATTTTGCGCGAGAGTCTTTCACGATTCAGTCCCAAAAGTGTGGTACTTTCAAGGTACCTTGAGGGCATCACAAATGACGGGTGTGTGATCTGAAAGTTTGAAAACCACTATTAAGCTCAACTAAATGGAACAGAGCATGTAATTAGTATAATTGGCAAAGACCGGTGAATTAAGGCAGTAAGTGTAGAGGATCAATTCCTTTGCAATAAAGCTCTGCGAATAGAGCCTATTGTTCCTCTCGCTCGCGATGAGGAGTGTCAGATTAGAAATCGATACAGTCGGCCCCTAAAGTCACTGATGTGATCTGCTCTGTTTGAGTTATCTTTGTCGGGTTAATAGGAAAAACCGATCGCAAAATCCGAGCTCACTACACCCGCCACTTTCAGATTGATTCCACCCACTCGCGTCAGCATGCTTGAATAATAATGCCAAGGCTGACCCATTCTGTACATTGTCCTGTGGCTGGGGCTGTTTACCAAAAAATAAATGAAAATGATGTTGTTTTCGTTTGCTCCGCGGCAACTGGCACAGTCGTACAGTTATACAACCCCAGTATAAATTAGGCTTTAGACATGATGTGCTGGAGCCTACCCCACTGCTGCATTCATTCATTCTGCAGCTCCTTCGCTTATTCTGTGCCATCCGCAGCTGCTAACACAGCCAGAGGCTATACTAGACCCCTAGCACTCCAAACCCACACATCTAGCACAGAATCCCATCACAGTAACACATGCAATCTGCCAATCATTTTGCCTAAACCGCTATACAGCTAGTGGTTCCCATCCTGGGAGGATATTGCGTTGGCAAGGAAAGTGTCCAAATGAATGGTAAATCGCTAAGATTGTGCTGCTTAATCCTATGTAAAAAAAAAACTAAAAAAAAACAACTACTGTAGACGTTGTGGTATTGTATCTTTGAAACCTTGAGTATACTACTATGTTAGTTGATTGATCCAAGTTGGAACAATTAATTGATTGATCGTCAGTGGCGTTTCTAAGCAATTTGGAGCCCCAGGCTGGACCCCCCCTCCTTACCAAATGGACCCACGTCCATTTAGACCCATAAGGGTCCCCCTCATGGTGCCCCTGACAACTGCCTAGTCTGCCTAATGGCAAAAATGCCCCTGTTGTACGTACTCTGAAAACCTCAGTGTTAACTTCTATTATGAGCAACATTTACTGGCAAATTGTAGTTTGGTAGCACCAACCCTTTTTTCCCCCCAATAATGAGCTCAACAACAGCTAGCAAGACGATGCTAGCGGTGAGTTGCATTTTGAAAGGAGTGATTGACGTTGACCAACGCCAATGGTGTTAAGCATGACTGTAGTATTGATATGATTCCATTAGTGGATTTCCATGCCAATGGCATCGTTTGTGGTGGTCCAGCGGGTGGGCCATAACAAATGCATTTTAAAATGGGACCTGGTCCAGAAACGCAACCACTGGGGTGGAATAACAAAAAAAGCTGTCTTGGCTTATTTGTGGTCTTGGTGTGTGTGTGTGTTTTTAAGGTCCCAGCAGATGCAGTGAAAAGTATACATCATATCTGCACTGCTATACTACCACACACTGACACTGCATACAGCGCTGCACGTGCAGCATGCATCCTGCACAATGCATACACATTTTTATGACGTATATGAATGCCCCCCGGGAGGTGGAGCTCAAATTCTATTGGTATTTAAACTGTAAAGACGTTTATGTGCCTTTTAGAATGATCTTTCTCCTGTGCACTATATTATAGTGCCAGTTTGGCTGCACATCCATACATACAGAGTAACCTTCATCTCCTACCGTGGTACAGTATATTCTCAGAGGTTTCACACATGCACGCGTATACATGCATGTGCGTGTACGTGAAGACACGTGCATTCCGTCCAGGGCCTGTTCTCAGTGCTGTGTCAAGCACATATTATTTTTTCAGTTAATTACCTGTCCGTGTCAACCTCGCGAGTACAACACCGGTGTGGCCTCTCTCTCTCTCTCTCTCTCTCTCGCTCTCTCTCTCTCTCTCTCTCTCTCTCTCTCTCTCTCTCTCTCTCTCTCTCTCTCTCTCTCTCTCTCTCTCTCTCTCTCTCTCTCTCTCACTCACTCACTCACTCACTCACACTCACACTCACACACACACACACTGCATCGACATCCTATGTGCCGGTCGGGTCGGGCCTGGCTGTCTTCCCACTGCAGGAAAATGCACAGCACGCATGATTGATGACTTCTATCCCTCCCTCCATCCCTGCTGCCTCTAGCATATTACTACAGCCCTGCCTGCATGTCCAGACCGCAGGCCTTGTGTTTTGTTTTTTTTCTACAGAAGACATACAAGACATATTTAAACGCATGTTTTGAAAATGCTTACCGCCTCCCTCCCTTTCATCCTCGTCACCGATTCATCCCAAGACACTGACAGAGGGGGGGAGAGAGAGGGAGAGGGAGAGGAGAGGGAGAGAGAGAGAGAGAGGGAGAGAGAGAGAGAGAGAGAGAGAGAGAGAGAGAGAGAGAGAGAGAGAGAGAGAGAGAGAGAGAGAGAGAGAGAGAGAGAGAGAGAGAGAGAGAGAGAGAGAGAGAGAGAGAGAGAGAGAGAGAGAGAGAGAGAGAGAGAGAGAGAGAGAGAGAGAGAGAGAGAGAGAGAGAGAGAGAGAGAGAGAGAGAGAGAGAGAGAGAGAGAGAGAGAGAGAGAGAGAGAGAGAGAGAGAGAGAGAGAGAGAGAGAGAGAGAGAGAGAGAGAGAGAGAGAGAGAGAGAGAGAGAGAGAGAGGAGAGAGGAGGAGAGAGGAGGGAGGGAGGGAGAGGAGAGGAGAGAGAGAGGAGAGGAGGGAGAGGAGAGGGAGGGAGAGAGAGGGAGAGGGAGAGAGGGAGGGAGGGAGGGAGGGAGGGAGGGAGGGAGGGAGAGAGAGGGAGGGAGAGGAGAGGAGAGAGAGGGAGAGAGAGGGAGAGAGAGACGGAGAGAGAGACGGAGAGAGAGACGGAGAGAGAGACGGACGAGACGAGAGAGACGGAGAGAGAGACGAGAGAAGAGACGGAGAGAGATATGCACTAGGGTGAAGGAGAAGCGGCATTGTTAACTCCTCCACATGCCTCCACAGAGAAATATCCACCCCACAATGCAACGCTGCATGGGCACCCCCCCCCCCCTCCCTGCCATAAATGTCACATATCTGAAGGCCATCTTTCACTGTGAAATACAATGGGTGCCTTTTTATCGATCGGATTAGCAAAGGTAATAAAAGGGGTCCGTATTGACGGAACCGACAATGGATACGTTTGGGATTGATCGCGTCCCCAATGCGAGCCGGTCCAGGGCACTTAGGGTGGGGGTGGGAGTGGGGGTGGTGGGGGGCGCATTGGGGATTTCTTGGTGCCATTGACCGCCTTCTCGAAACGCGAAAAAGATCATGGGATGATCATGATCGTAAAAAAAGAGGGATGGAGGGGGAGCGGTGCGAATCCCCAACTCGCCATGACCCCTCCACGGCCCCCACCCTCCCATGGGCGGATCTAGGCATGGGCATGGGGGGGCAATGCCCCCCTAAATACCCAGTCTGCCCCCCCAAACACGATGCCATGCAAAACAACCCAAGATATTTCAAATTAAAGTGCTATTTAAAATGATGTGAAACACTACTACTGCTACTAACTAACTACAGCTGTGGCACCACTACACCAACAGCATTTCATCATTGAAAACAGAAAACTCTCTGAGTCAGACCTTTAGCTTTATGCATGCTGCGTGTCTGTTGCAACTTCAACAACAACTGATGTTATGATGCTTTACTTGACTAATAAAAGTCCTGTAACCGAAAATGGTATGGGTGCGGCTTCATCGCTTCGCGCCACAGGCGATGAAGCCGCCCCCATACCATTTTCTCTTGCCCCTCCAACATGTTCTCTTGCCCCCCCCCCCAAATGGGACATGTTACATCCACCCTGCACCCTCCCCCGAGCTTCCCGTAACTCATGGTGTCCTCAATTGTGTTACGCACGATTGCACGAGGGAAGCCATATATTTTCCATCGTAGGGGTCGACCTTTCTCATTTATTCCAGTTGCTCTTCGTTGCAATCTTCATTGTGACTTAATATGCACATACAGTCTTAGGATAGCCAAAGTGGTTTTCCTGTTTTGATTCTCTCAACTGTCAGACATGTCAAATGGAGATGATGAGGGAATTTCATAGTACATCGTACATTTTACAAAATTATGTTAAGCTGTATATTGACAAAAAATAATTTGACGTATGCAGCAACATATGCCCTGGTTTCAAATTAATTTTACTGGAAGAGTTCCAGTAATACACCCATTGAGTATCGTAAACAAAAAACGATAACAAATTACGCGATTGAATAAGAGTTCTAGCAATTGATCCCCCATGGATGGTAAATCCTCTAACTTTGATATGGGACACCATGCAAATTTATTTATTTATTTTTGCCAGGGACGAATGTTATAGGTGTCTCCAAATGGTAAGAAAATATTTAGTGTGAATTTCTCCTTTAAAATGATGGCAGATGTGCCCTGCAACAAAACATAGAATATGTTCTTCTTTGCAGAGACTGCGTGGTACTGCAAAATTGGACCTGTTCCAAAATGTATCACGACGGAACAGCGAGCTGAAACTGATATTTTAATCACCTCAGAGCCCATTCTGCCACGGTGTTTTTTTGTGCTTTAATCACGATCTTATAGGCAGAACACCATTCTTAGTTGACAATGCGTTTTTTCTTCCGTGACATGGCTGCTCTAATCTCCAGTTTTTAAGAGCGCTCACACACCCACGCAATCCCCCCCTACACACACACATACATACACACACGACATGCATGTTTACAGTACATACACGTACGCACATACACACAAACAAACACTCCACACTATCACCATGCACGCACACAGACACGCACAGTCAAACATGCATGCTTCAATGCTCAAACACAGGGATGGATGGATGGATGGATGGATGGTCCATCAGGGGCGGATCTAGGCATAGGCATGGGGGGGCAATGCCCCCCCCTAAATGCAAAAACAACCCAAGATATTTTAGTGCTTATATTCAAAAGTATTTGAAACACTACAGAAAATGGTATGGGGACGGCTTCATCGCCCGTGGCGCAAAGCGACATGGGCGATGAAGCCGCCCCTTACCATTTTCATCTGCCCCCCCCCCCCCCCCCCCCCCCCCCCCCCCCCCCCCCCCCCCCCCCCCCCCCCCCCCCCCCCCCCCCCCCCCCCACCCCCCCCCCACCCCCCCCCCCCCCCCCCCCAATTGGGAAATGTTCATCCGCCCCTGTGGTCCATCCCTCCCTCCCTCCCTCGCTCCCTCCATCCCTCCACTAATCAGACAAACCAGATTTGGGTTGACACTTTAATGTTTTATACCTTGTTATGAATGACTGACGTTTTGAAAATGATGCAAGTGAAAGTATATCGCTTCGAGTTGTAGACGCGAGTGCTTGAGTGAGATTAAATTGGGAGGAATCTGACTTTTCATCCAAGCACAAACAAGATCACTTTCAGAAACGACTGCCTGCATGCCTGACTGCCAAAATTTGGTCCGATAGAAACATGCAGTAATGGATAGCTTCCCTTAAAATTCATCAAATGCTGCATAGATTTTTTTTTGTACATGTGCATTTTTCACACTTTTAAACCACATCGGTGGTCATTATATGGCCATACCCAACAATGCATTCCAACAAAATGTGAAAATTTTACTCATCAAAAGTCCATAAAAATCTAATTTTAGTTTCTTCCTGAAAACCAAAACATGCTGCATGATGACGTATCCACGATTGCATCAATAGAAGCCAATAGAAATTGAGATCACCATTTCATTCCCATCCCTGCGTTGTCCTCCAAGCACAGCTACTTTTGATTTGTTTGTCTGTTTTTAAACCCCTTTAAATAATGACATCCAGACACTATTACTCGGTTTCAACTTAATCATCACACTAAAGTATGTACAGTATATCCGTTTTGTGTAGGTTAGACATAATCCCTTGGGTTGCTCCACTCACTCACTTTTGCTTACAAAGGAAAATAACCATATGGGTTCCATAGGCAGAAGTCACAGGTCAAAAACCCCATAGCCTGGAGGGACACAACCATATGATTGGTTCAGAAACTTCCGAACCAGTGTTTCAGGGAAACTCAGGCTGAAACTTCAAACAAAAATGCTCTCTCTGTTTCTTTTTCAGTGCACCTTTAAGATAGGTCCTACCAGATGTTAGCCTGGCTCAGCCCTGAATTGCCACCTTAAAAAATACTCCTCTCATTGGAATGACAATTCAGACTGAGGTCAGGCTAACCAGATATCAGACTGCAGAGAAACGCGCAATCAGGTTGACACCAGAACATTTTGTCCGTGTAACAAAAAGCAGACGTGAAATTGCACGTTTTGGTAGAAAGGGAGAAACACAAGAGCAAGAATAAGTGTCATGCGGACCTTGGGAGCAGGGGCGGATGTAACATTTCCCAAATGGGCACGGGCGGCTTCATACCACCCATACCATTTTCAGTTACAGGGCTTTTATTGGCAAGTAAGCATCAATAATAACCTCAGTTGTCGTTGAACTTGCAACAGACACGCAGCATGCATAAAGCTAAAGGTCTGACTCAAAGAGTTTTCTGTTTTCAATGATGAAATGCTGTTGGTTTAGTGGTGAGACGATTGTAGTTAGTTAGTAGCAGTAGTAGTGTTTCAAATCATTTTAAATATAAGCACTGAAATATCTTGGGTTGTTTTGCATGCCTTCATATTTAGGGGGGGCATTGTCCCCCCCATGCCCATGCCTAGATCCACCCCTGCTTGGGAGATGCATCATTTCGAGTAAACCAAGAAACAGATAGTTTGCAAAGGGACCCGGTGCCTGCCTGCTGACATTCTCTCCCTTCTATCCCCCATCACCATCCACCTCTCTTCTCTGACCTGAGAGGTGCAGTCTGTTTGATTTAGTGCCAATCACAGTTTTTAATGTCTGCGCGGAGCATCGTAATTTATTAGGATTATCATAAACTTGTGCCGGGGAGCTGGTGGTGGAAGTGCACTTGTGCCTCTTCCCCCTCGAAATGAATTACCCGCTGCTAGCCAAGGCGTCAATCAGGACAGAAATGGCGACACCAGCTCTTTTTTTGGTTCTCCCCCAACCTTTCTATCTATGCAGCCCATCAAAACCACGACCCCCCCCTACCCCCGCCCTCCCTCCAATAAATACTCATCCCATCATATTCCTGCCCATAGATGTGGCCAAGGATATTAGGTGAAGAATATAACTGTAGCTGAAGGGGGGACTCGGCAAGAACAGGCAAACATCCAAAGAGCCGAGATTAAAATGAACCCACTGAGCCCTTTGCGGGTCCTAAGACCTTTCACTTGGGTTTGATCACGCCTGGCAAGGAGCGAAAGAGCCGCATTGACACATCGCCTCGATTGTATGTCCAAAAACCATTAAGAAATGGGGAAATAAAATAATCTGTGCTCGAATGTTTCTAATTAACAGTTTCCCTCGTCAGCATGTTTTAAAAATAATCGTAGTTGGCTGCCGCAAGCGTTTGTCAATGCTGGTCTGTATTTAAGGAGCCACATGGACATCTTATCATGGACATCAGTTTGTGACAAAATGCACCATCTGAGATAGCGATTAGGAGATAGTAGCTAGAACAGCTAGAAAAACTAATGCCGATTAGCATTATAACCTGGACTATAAGGTATGTTTGCGGACGAATGTCGCCAATGCCAGAGTTATGGCGACTATCATCGTCAATGGCGAATCTTAAGTTAATAGTCCCAAGCCTTTGCACTTTACACATTGTTGGCTCGATATACAACAGAAACACATGTCCTGCAGCTTTTTCTCCACTACTTTTGCGAGATCCTCTTGTATTTTTAAACCGGGCATTCATTCATGAAAGGAAAAAAACAAACAATATGGAGATATTCTCAACAGGAACAATTATATCAGTAAAATTCCATTGTGTTGTTCCAGGGCAACACTACAAAATCCAGAGTATTTTGTAATTTAATTCAGAGAATAAAAATGACCCCATAAGAGTGATCACCTCCTTATCTGTGCCCACTCTATCGTGCACTTTCTGATAACTTGACGAATTACATTTCACTGGTGACAAATAAGTGAGTGGGCAGCGAAATGAAGAGGAAAATAGGTTACGTTATGGCCTTTTATGCTTTCTTTTTACGGCTTTCAGATATAAAAAAGCCTTTTTTTATATCAAGATTAACAGCAAGTGCCAAATAAAAGCTCTTACTGCTCGTGGGCTGCATGCATTTGTTGCATCGATGTGGTAGAATACATGGTAAATGGTGCGTTAATCTAGCGCCTTTATCCAGTGCACTTTACATAGTGCATTACATTCTCACATTCACACATACATTCATACTCTGACTGCGGCGGAAAACCATGCAAGGCAGGGTCTTGCCCAAGGACACTTCCGACTAGAGATGCCCGATACCGATATTTTCCAATATTCATTTTTAAAGCCTTTATCGGCCGATAATATCTGTATGGCCGATAGATCTGTCCATCCCTACTTCCGACAGGATGGGAGTATGTGTCAAGTTTTTCAACCAGACCGTTATTGTGTTAAGGCGGTGTAAGCAGTAAAGCCGTGAGGATTGTTCAGAGCGTGCCTTATAATGTAACGGCCATCCAATAAAACAGAAGGCATATATTGCCGGTAAAAACCTTTACCTGCCCTTTTGTTGTTTCGCAGTTTGCGCACAGCGTTTTGCCAAAGTGCAATCCGAGGTCACGGGCGGACTGCCGCCGGCCCGGTTCTTTGCAGTCTAGTGTTTATATACCGTTTATATATACTGTATATGTGTATAATGTTTATCGGTTGTTTAAGCAGCATGCCGATTAACTGTGCTTACAGCGTAGCCTTAAACCTCCCCCCGGCGGCCTTTTGTGGACGGTTGAAAAACACAATCCAATGAATGAACGGGAAAGAAAAAACAAAAATCCATGCGAACAATAGGTGGGTCTATTTTTGGAGGGGGGGCGATCTGGAGCCTCTATACTGGCGCGAATCGCAGTGGGAGGGCGAGAGGCAGACAGATTGGAAGCCTAATTAATTCAGCTTTCCTTAATTAGCCTCTCCTTCCCTCCATGATGCACTCTCCAATCTTTTGACTCTGTCTCACTTTCACCCTCTAACTCTCATTCTCTCTCCTATACTCTCTCTCTCTCTCTCCCTCGCTCCCTCCCTCTCTCCCTCCCTGACTTCCCGCACTCCATTCTTTGTTGCCATCTTTCCTATATAGGGCTTTTCCGGGACGGCGACAATATGTTGCGAGCCGATAAACAAGCGCACACAACCTCCGAGGAGGAGTGCAGGCAGCTTATAGGCGAGGGGGTTATAGGGGTTTTTGTCTGTGCTTCTGCCTGTGTGTGCCGTCGTGGGACGGGGAAAGGACGGAGACAAAAGCCTAAAGCCGCGGCCACAGAGCTTGTTGTTGGCCTCGAGTCATCGCTGTCGTCGTCTTAGGAGATACGTGGCACTTTGCCGTCTGTCTCGCGTGGCAGGTGGTCATTGTGAGGCCGGATGGCACGGCGCCGCTGCACCCCACCCCATTCCCCGCATGCGGTCGTGTCAATTACTAACACGTTCCCCCCGCAGTGATCTTTCAGTCACTCATTCTCTCTCACACACACACTACTGCGTATCCCTTGGAGACGTGCCGGCAGTCCGTGGCTGAATCACAGGCATGTGGTCATGGCAGTGGTCTTTTTGCACAGGCCAGGGCCTAAGCCGAGCCAGGCCAAGGCCAGGCCAGGCCAGGCCAGCTATGCCGAAAGATGATACGTTGACTCTAATGACCACGGCACTCTCTGAGGCCCCGGCCCGGGGCGAGCCACTCTGTGCCCAGAATAATAAGGCCCTTTTTCCTAACAGCTCTGGCCAATCAGAAGAGAGAGAGCCAGCTCTCTGAATGCAGATCAAGAAACCCGGCATGACTGTTGACATTCTCATGCTTGGCTTTTTAAAAAACGAATGGCACAATTAACTCGTCACGGGTTTGGCGGGTTTTGTGCTCACAAGGAAGGTGATAGAGTCCACTACATACCATACACAGCCTGCCAGACAGTTTGACATGTAGATCAGTGGTTCGCTTAGCAAAGACTATGCAAAAAAGAATGGCATTTTAAGCGTTTTGGTGTTTTAGCTGTTGAAAAATGGCAGATCTACAAGCTCATATCGCGCCACCCAGTGGCACGATATGAGCTTGTAGTTCTGCTATTTTTGAAAAATTGAGAAAATGTGGTGCAAATCTTTGAATACATTATTTTGGAAGCAAACATTTTTAACTCAAATCTTTGCTTCTGGGGGATCCCTAGAACAACATGTTTTTAGATGAGGTTCTACAGCTAAATAATAGCTATTTCTGGGGGTCCTTCCTATGAAATATGTTAAGCATCACTGACACAGAAAGATTTTTCCAGAATTTTTCCAGAAAAAGTAGAATCTTGCGCTAGAATTTAGTGTCACAAACTAGAATTTAGTGTCATGGACTAGAATCTAGTGTTGGGAACTAGAATCTTGTGTCAGGAACTAGAATAGTGTCAGAAACTGGAATCTAACTTCAGAAACTACAGTCTACTGAGAGGAACTATAATTGTGCGGAGGTGTTTTCCTGACGAAAGACACATCCTTCCTGTATCTTGGTTTTGTTCCAATGTTTGCGCTGACATTTCACTGTTTTCACTGTTTATGTTGAAGGGATTAATGTCAACATAAACATTGGAACAAAATCAACATATTGCTAGAGGGACATTACTAATGCAGGAAAAACATCACATCACACTACAGTATATAGTGGCTCATAGAGAGAACCAATGCAAAAAATATTACGCTTAATATTTCAGTACACTGACTTGTTACAGTTGTTCCCCATACAGAGGCAAATTGTATATGTGGAAAAAAGAAACCCCGCAGTATTGTATCACCTTGGGCTTGATTGGTAGAGAGGACATCTATTTATGCATACAATTCTTTCATTTTTTACATTTTTTTAATAATGAATGCACGTGTAAATGAGATTTTGACTCGTCCATTGGCAGGCTTTGGTCAAAAATACCATAATCGTAACAACTTTAGACAGCAGCATCTTTAATGTGGTTAAAAGATAATAATAATTTGCAGAACAGCAGATCTATCAGCTCATCACATATATATTAAATAAAGCAGGCTACAGGGTTTAAGAGGTTACATTTTTATCTCTGATCATTCCGGTACGGATACAATTTCAGTATGGCGGCGCGTTGTAATCCCCACACCGCCTTCGTATGACGGTATAACGTGCATTAACGAATTGTGTCCTGACTAGATTATAGTTTCTGATGAGACTCTAATTTCTGACACCATGCAGATTCTAGTTTCTGACGCTACATTCTAGTTTTTGACGCTAGATTCTAGTTCCTGATGCTAGACTCTAGTTTCTGATGCTAGATTCTAGTTCCTGATGCTAGACTCTAGTTTCCAATGCTAGATTCTAGTTCCCGACACTATAGATTCTAGTTTTTTGGTGCTACATTCTAGTTTCTGACAATGTTTCTAGTTTTTCTGGGGGAATCTAGTTTTTCTGGGGGAATGTATGTTCCTGTGTCAGTGATGCTCAACATATTTCATGCCATGGACCATCAGAATGATCTATATCTGAAAACAATCCCACAGAAGCAAAGATTTGAGTTGATGTTTGCTTCGGAAATAACATAGATTCATAGATTTGCACCACGTTTTCACGATTTTTCAAAAATAGCAGAGATACAAGCTCATAGCGCGCCACTCGGTGGCGCGCTATGAGCTTATAGATCTGCTATTTTTCAATAGTTAAAACATAATGCTTAGAACACTGAAACACGCTCAGTACACTAAGGGTTAACTCTCATTATTGCACGGGCGATTCCGCTGGTGAGCAATAAATAACTAATTCAGATGAGTGTTATTCAGAGATGATGGAGCAGGAGAGAAGGTTAACCATGTAAGGGGGGGAAATGTGTGGTGGTGGTGGGGGTGGGGGGGAGTAGGGGAAAAAGTGAGTGCGGGTTTAATTGCACACATGCGTCTTAAGAGACAGCTCTCAGCCCACCTCCACTTCATTGAATGTATGAGGGAAAAAAAAGGCTTGTCGGATGAAAAATATGACTGAATAGATGATGATAATTAAATGAAGCAGAACCTATCTGCCTTGCTGCCAATGGACCCTAATATGATAAATATCTGTGAGGGAGATTTGTCTTCCTCGTTCCCTCCGCGTCCCCCCTCCTCCCCTCGCGCCAAAGATGGTCAGGCTATTTGTGTATCAAGGTCATCTTGGCCTCCTCCCTCCTGTGCTTTCCATAGGACACTTTAAAAGAAAAAAAACTTAGCCCTCCTAATTGCCGGTTACATCCCAGCTCCACCTTTTTCCATTGACCTCACAGAGTGTGGTGGATTATGGGTGATGGCGGCAGAAAGGGGCTGAAGCCAGGGGCGGATCTAGGCATGGGCATGGGGGGGCAATGCCCCCCTAAATGCCCAGACTGCCCCACCAAACATGATGGCATGCAAAACAACTTATCTGTGTGGGCTCATCTGTGTGGCGCGAAGCGTCACGGGGGATGAAGCCGCCCCCATACCATTTTCTCCTGCCCCCCCAATTGGGAAATGTTAAATCCACCCCTGGCTGAAGCGTTTGTTGATCGGGAGTTGTCTTTTATACGCCAGAAGCGGCATGTCTTATCTATTTTCATTCATTCATCCATTTTCTGTGTTATTCTTTGTGTTCTGACTCAAACAAGTGTTGTTTGTGATGTCACAGCCTGCCCATTATGTCAATAGGATTTGCCAGCAAGTATCACGGTTTCCACTGTTTTCACTGCAGCTCAAAAGGCTCCCAAGCACCAAAGAAAACTCCGGCCCACAGTTTTCAAAGTTTTTTTTTTTTTTTTTTTTTTTTTGGGGGGGGGGGTGTAATTGAGGTCATAAAACCTGAAAGAAAAATGCAAAATACGAATAAATGAAAATGAACGTCATGAAACCTTTAGACTGACTGACATAATGCTTAAAAAAAGTGATGGTTGCTTGCATTGCGGCCATTCCAGCTCCAATCCTTTTTGCGTTTCGTTTAGAGAACAAGATTGGGCGCTTCATTTATTTATATATCTCTCATTTCTTGGCTTATATTCTTTTTCTGCTATTTTTTCATCAAGTGGAAACATCTGAGTGTGGAGATTAAGACGGCATAATGAGTAGTGTAGCTTTTTCAGCATCATCTTACTGTCGCATGTTGGCACAGCATGTATTGCATTAAATCTGCCTCGAGGGAAGTCCTGTTCGTTCCTGTACCGAAACACGACAAACTGAGAAAATGGGCAATGCTCCATGAAAAAACGAAACAAACAAACAAACAAACAAACAAAAGGTCAGTGGTGCAACAGTGACACTTAGAGATGAGAATATGCAACGTACCATGCTCTGACCTAGCCAGCGCATGCACACATGGCTGCTTAAGGAAGTGGTTGCACCACTTAGAACGTATGCAGGGCCAGCAGCGATTGAGATCTCCTACACCAGGGGTGGGCAATTATTTTTCCCAAGGGGCCACATGAGATACATAAAATATTGTGGAGGGCCAAGACTAAAGGCTGAACTAAAGTCTGCGTAGTATTAATTTAATTTCAAGATGAAAGTAAGAGTAAGACCAAACCTTTTGATACCGAGGCCCAGAGGACCACCATTTGATGACATTTTAGCCCCACAGACACCAAAACTAAAGATTTCTTTTGTTTTTATTCACAATACCAGGCTTGATTTGGGAAACAAAACAGGCAAACATAGATCAAAAAAATTAACATTCTTTTACATTATCTGATTGTGTAGATTTTAGGTAATTCAGATTATGAATACGATTATGAGAGTGTAAACATTTTTACATTCTCAAAGAGTTACATCTGGTTAACCAACTCTCCATATTTAACTGGAACTCTCTCAAGGACCACTGGTGGTCCCCAGGCCGGTCAGAGTCAGCCAAAGGGCCACATTTGGCCCCCGGGCCGCATAATGCCCAGGTACGTCCTAGTCGGTGTGCATGGCTACTGGACACACCGAGTGTGCAAGTCTGTCAGACTTGCAACTCTCTCTATGACAGTGGTTTGTGAATGGTGCACAATGGTGTGCTCTGGAATTCTGTGATGACCACATTATTATTATTATTAGTAGTAGTGGTAGTAGTAGTAGTAGTGGTATTTGTCGTATTAGTGGTATTATTGGTATTATTGCAAAATACATACTAAAACACCTATACATACAAACAGTACATATACATAACATAAAAAACTATGAATTCTCTTCTAATTTACTGTTTCACTATTTTGTGCATGGACATTTCATATGCTAAACAATTATAGACTCATATTTCAACCTGGAATCACTAGTTTGGGCTTATCTGTGTATTCCTTTATTGGCTGTACGAGGGTTTTGCAAAGTCGGTGCTGTGGTGCCGGTGGAATTCTAATCAGTATCAGTTCCAACCATAATGGAATAATATGGAGTATATCTCTGCTGCCCAAATGTTCTCAAATGCACATGCTGCAGCGAAGGTGCCAATTACACTGTGATTGAAATCACAAAATGAAAATGAATTATAGAGACGTATGGTTTCAGCTGTGTGTGCTCATTTGAATGGTGCGCTCGCTAATGAGAAGCAATCATTACAATTTCACAATTGTGTACATTAGGGCCAATCCTACTGAACCAGCTGAGCCAAATGTAACGATGTAATTTAGGGCTGTTGTGAACTTCTGGATGAACAATTAGGACTTGGTATACAAAATGGCATAATGTTTGGTTTGAGCTATAGCCTTGAGCTAATCTGGAGGAATTTTTCCGCCTAGAGATGTGGGGACCGGCTCAGTTAGGCGCTTGCCTTGATTGGATCTCATCGATCTGTCACTCAACCCATGTCGCCTCCTCTTTTAGGCCACCGTAGCCAATTAAAGTCTGGGTATCGAGTAGGGTGGCCATATCCAACCTGTTCATTTGAGGGGACGTATTGAAGTATTGTATGTATGTGAGGCACAGGCGAGGAAGCAAAATGGCAAATAGATTCTACAAGCTCAAAATGGACAGTACAGTGCATTGTGGTCCTCCATAGGGTAGAGGTTTTCAACTAGTGGTCCGGGGTCCACCAGTGGTCCTGAGAGGATTCCAGGTGGTCCCAGCTAAATGATGGATAGTTAGTAACCAAATGGACCCTTATAGATCTATAACTCGAGAGCGGTAAAACGAAACCTTAAAACATGAATTACCTGATTTTCAAGAATGTACACAATTAGAAAATGTAGAATTGTTATTTTGAATGTTTTGCCAGTTATATCTCCTAAATTGTGGAGAAAGACATGTAAAATTGTTAGTTTTGAGTCCGAGAGACTACACTCAACATCAAATGGTGGTCCGTGGCTAAAATGCAGAATAAATAGTGAGCTCTGGTATGACAACAAAACACTAACATATCTTGCATCGTCTTTGTCGATTTGAACTCGTGGTTAAACGTTTCCCGCTCGGGAATAGCACACACACATATGAGTGTTTGCAGAGTGACAATATAGTGACAGTATAGTGACAGTTGTGTCACTGCAGCCATTTATTTTTAGAGGCACATTCTGCATATGGGCTATTATTACAGCCATGGCCTGCAGGAGGAAACAGACACCACTGTCATTCAGTGAGTCTCCCACAATGTATTCAGAGACTCGTCATCATCGCTGCCCAGCCCTCCTCTGTAATCCTGTGTTGCCCCGTGGCAGGGGCGGATCTAGGCATGGGGGGGGCATTGAAAACAGAAAACTCTGAGTCAGACCTTTAGCTTTATGCATGCTGCATGTCTGTTGCAACTTCAACAACAACTGATGTTATTATTGATGCTTTACTTGCCCAATAAAAGTCCTGTGTCCTGTAACTGAAAATGGTATGGGTGCGGCTTCATGAAGCTGATGAAGCGACCCCCATACCATTTTCTCCTGCCCCCCAAATGGGAAATGTTATATCCGCCCCTGCCCCGTGGCTGTGTGTGTGTGTGTGTGTGTGTGTGTGTGTGTGTGTGTGTGTGTGGTGTGTGTGTTGTGTGTGTGTGTGTGTGTGTGTGTGTGTGTGTGTGTGTGTGTGTTGTGTGTGTGTGTGTGTGTGTGTGTGTGTGTGTGTGTGTGTGTGTGTGTGTGTGTGTGTGTGTGTGTGTGTGTGTGTGTGTGTGTGTGTGTGTGTGTGTGTGTGTGTGTGTGTGTGTGTGTGTGCGTGTGTGCCGTGCACTGCTAGAGAGCTTCCACTCTAGCTGGTGTCAAAGTAGTGAGTCACCACCACTGCACTACTGCAGACTTAACCCTTTCCGTTCCTGAGCTTACAGTATACTGAGAACATATGCATTGGCTTACAGATAGTATAGCATCGTGCAGGGTCTTCCTTGTGCGTCTCTTTCTCTTCTCACACTCGCGCCCACGCGATTTATGCGATTTATCTTGTTTTCTTCATGCTGCAGTCAGTCAACTGTAGCAACAACAACCCAGTGATTGACTACATGTCTCTTCTTTCATGATGCACGCTGTACCAGGGCTGAACCCCTGTGTCATTATCCTGTTACTGTACGTTTTAATGGTGTTGATCTAACACCACAGAATACTGCTTTCCGCATTCCGCTTCAGCATTGCTCCTATTGGACCCTCATTTACACTGTGCATTCAATGGTTTGGGTGATTTGGAACAAGCCGACAGCACATAAACCAAGTCCCACCCCCAACCGATCCTGATTGGAGGAAGGCCCCTGTCATCCTGATTGGTCTTTGGAATAAAATCCCTTTCGTCCCAAAGGAAAATAATATTTTTTTTTACCCTAGGGGTTCACTGGGTACGGGGAGGAAATCCTTATATGGCCAGCAGACTCTATAGTAGAAAGGATTAGCCAGGAAAAAGAAGAAAAAAATACAATATTTGAATTAAGTCAATCACACTATATGCTTTAGGTGATTGCACATCAGTGCGTAATGTGCAAGTGTGATTGACTTAACGTGAGTCTGATTATTATTTTTTCTGTGCTCTGGATTTTGGATCAATTTTTTTTGTCCCAAAAAACAAGATCTGGTGTGCAAAGACCTTTAGACCTGCCGGAAGTGACACCACGTCGTCCCATTTCCTCTATCTTTTCTTTTCTTGATTGTGTCCCCACTTCTTTCTTTCTTTCTTTCTTTCTTTCTTTCTTTCTTTCTTTCTTTCTTTCTTTCTTTCTTTCTTTCTTTCTTTTTTTCTTTTCTTTCTTTCT
Source organism: Benthosema pterotum (assembly GCA_039105355.1). NCBI lineage: Eukaryota > Metazoa > Chordata > Actinopteri > Myctophiformes > Myctophidae > Benthosema > Benthosema pterotum. The sequence continues at coordinate 17,162,765 of CM076985.1, read as the reverse complement.
TTCTTTCTTTCCTTCTTTCCTTCTTTCTTTCTTTCTACACATGGCTCCCTCTCCTCGTCCTCTCTCTCTCCCTGTCCCTCTGAAGCCCCGGCCGCTTCGCATCATTTGCATGGCCTACTTTTGCTGCGTGGGGTTCGGGTTGATACTCTGCAAAAAAAATCCCCTGTGTTAATTTAGCTCCAATAATGAAAAGCAATGGACCGCCTTAGAGGTCAATTAACACCGAGGAGTTCTACAGTGTGCCCCCTGCCTGCGCGGAGAGGGGGGGGCTCTGAACACTAAACACTTCCTTCGCCGTTGACTGCCAACGAACGGGCTTTTCTTCTTCAATGAGCTGATACACTTAAGGCCAACTTGATATTATTGCCACTTCACACCATCAAGGATCCCCCTTGGTGTCTTGGACTGCTTTTCGGTCATGGACAAATTACTCAAGCTGAGACAAAGTATAGATCATATTATACCCCTGGTCAAATATTAATCGGCTACAAGTGAACGGTTCTCGGTAATTACAGAACATGCATTGTATCAGTACTACTGCTGCTGCTTATGTGAATACTTTTTACATTGTTACTTTTGAGTAGTGCTAGCCCGTCGTAGGCCCATCTTTGTTTGTGTGCAGGCCATGCAATGATTTGATTGGCTGGATGAAGGTAAAAAATAAGGACAGAAAAGTAGGACGGAAAAGCGAGGACACAGATTGGTGGCCAGAATGAGATGAACGATCAAGCACCCCTCACTTCATGCGGGTGTGATTTATTCTTTTTTTTTAATTACTAGAGATAAGGTAATAGAAAGAACAACATGACAATATCACGCGATTCTTACATTTCCGTAGAATGCCACACAAAAGGGTTTGTTGGTGCAAAACTGCAAAGTGCACTTTGGGGTATGGCTCAGAGTTTAAGGCAGTTCAACCAAAATGGAAGCAGATTTAAATCTCCCTTGCACCCATTTTGGTGCTAAATAAAGTTTACTGAGCACGTCAGACAGGTGTTTTAGCAGCGCAGGAATATATCAAAATGTCTGAGTTTGGCGAGTCCAGCCAAAAAACCATCAAATTCACAAAAATGCAGCACACACACACACACACACACACACACACAAACACACACACACACACACACACACACACACACACACACACACACACACACACACACACACACACACACACACACACACACACTCGCATGCATGTGCATGAGGTAATTAAACACTATTTATAGGCATCGTAAAAGTCTGTGCGGTATTAGACAATCACACCTTCTAAGCTCCCACAAATAACTAAATCCCCCATTTAATGCTCACCTCCACTGACCTCGCCGCCCTGTTGAAGTTAAGATTCTTTCCAAAGCAGCGGCGGACAAAGTTCCCGACTCGAATACTTGAGTCAAAGCATAATGATCACTCCTAATCACGTCTAATATTACTTTGCTTCAAGTGCAAGTTGCCCGGTCCGATTTACACAGGATTTGTATGTGGGCAATAATGGGGTGGCCGTTTTGATGCATGTGGCTCTTGCAGCCAGCGTGTCATACGCTTTTATACCGCCATTTGAATGGATTTTCTTCCAGGAAAGACAGATTTGTCAAAATATTGCATTGGAATCTAAAAGAGAAACTCTGATCTACATGCTCAGAAGGTCAACAACCAGACAACAACCAGGTTGTGACTAGTTGCTTACTAGTTGCGACCAGGTTGCAACCTACCTTCTGGTCATCACTAGTTGCTAGTCGCAACCTGATTGAAACCTGATTTGCCACCTGGTTGCAACCTGGTCGCGACTAGTTGCAGGTTGCAAAGAGTTGCAAGGGTTTGGGTAAGGCTAGGGGGTTATGGTAAGCATTTGGTTAAGGTAAGGGTTTGGGTTATAGGGCAGGGGTTTGGTTATGGGGTTACGGTAATGCTTGAAACACCAAACAGCTGGAAGTGGAAACCCCTCAAGGATCGGATTGTGAAAGCCAATGGTAAAAGGGCAGAGAGAACATCATGCTGTGTCTATTGGTGGATCCACAGGGTCCTTGGATGCGGCCATAATATCGGAGGTCGACCAATAAGTGCAGCTTGACACGGCGGCAATGATTGCCCACACCTGGCCTTCAAGTCGCCGCTACTATGGTGTGACCCACAGAGACAGTCAATAAACACACAATTTTGGCGTTGAGGTCTCTCTCTCTCTCTCTCTCTCTCTCTGGCGTACAAGCTTCTGTCAACATCACCCCCACACGAAGGAGGACATCTGCTCTATGCAGTGGAACCTATAATGCAGGACCTCCTACCGGCATCACCCCCATCTTGTGATGAGACATCTGCTCTCTCTATACCCTATAGAATCTAAGGAGTGGTTCATGGGAGCAGAGAGCATTTTCTACCTTGGTGGAGGAGCTAGATCTGGTAGTTATCTCGTATGTGAAAGAATTTCACCACGCTTTTCCACTGAGGAGGGTGGGGGCGTCTCCTTCACTTTTAGAGCAAAATTTCACAGATTGTGGTTACGAAAGCGACAGGCATGGTTTGTATCTTTGAATCTTACGGAGCTTTTTTGCGCGCGCTAATTATTTGCTGAAGGGGACAGGACGTCTTATCATTTTTCGATCGCAGCATGGGCATATCAACAAGTAGAAGGAGAACGTCTTTTCCGTGTTGAGTGTAGTAATTCCCCCTCGCCGGATTTGTAGGTTGCCTAAAGTCATTAGTTCTGCAAGTATTATGACATTGGGGCACGGCTGAAGCACAGCAGTAGTTTCCTCATGCCTCTTTGAGAGGAGCCATGAGAGCCTGATCGGGGCGAGGCAATATGCTGGCTCTAAGGTTTTTGTGACGCAGTTCAAGTTTAAAGCAGCAGGGGGCAGCGGTGGACAGCCGTTTCAGTTTATTACTGTACACAAACTTAAACATTTAAAAAAGCCAAATGTCCTCATGTGTACCTACAGTAGAGAGATGCGTCAGACAAATGAACCAGGAGAGTAGGACAAAAACTGAAATCCTGACCACTGTCTTCACTTATAAGTACTGTATATGATAGAAAAGGAGGAGCATCTGAGAGTGCCCATTCATGCGCCCCCATTTAGACACACAGAAAATCACAGATAACTCATTATAGGTCTGACTGTTTAAAAAAAATAAATATTTTTGTGTTGTAAAAATACACTGGGAATGGCAAAAACAAATGTAAGGCCATGATAAGCGCCTTTAAGCGTCTTTATTGTGCCTGTACTTTGATTTGTTTTTGTTTTCCACCTAGATACTTTTAAAATGCAGCAGATGGGATTTTCTCTGTAACCTTTTGTGACGTTTTGTGTCGGCTGGCACAGTTTGGTCAAATTGCAATGTCAGATGCACACGCACGCACACACACACACACACACACACACACACACACACACACACGCACACGCACACGCACACGCACACGCACACGCACACGCACACACAGCCTGCATCCTCCCCCGAATGTCTGAGGAATTCAGGAATTGGCAGTATCAGAGTCTAAACCAGCATCGCTTCTCTTGTCACTCACAGGTTTACAATGTGTAACTCAGCGGGTGAACCGTGTGTTTTCATGCAGGCTCCGTCGCTGTGTTGTTTTCCACAGTACAGAGAGAGAGGAAGAGAGAGAGCGTGAGGGGGGGGGGGGGGGGGGGGGGTCATTGAAAACTCTAAGAAAAAGAACAAAAAGTAGTTCTTGCCCTAGCCTCCTATAGGCGTATGCAAAGCATCAACCTACAGCATGTATCCTAGATGCATTCTGTAGGTTGATACTGTGGATACTGGAGATGACAGTGTACAGTACAGTATATGCAGACTTTGAGCTGTTTCGTGTAAATATAGAGCTATGTAATATATGCACAGTATCATCATATAGATTACCCACTGGTACGTGCTTAGCTTATGTCACGCAGGTTGAGACCTACACTATAGAGCAGAGGTGCCCAAAAGGTAGATCGTGATCTACCAGTATAGATCACATGATCTACCGCAAAGATTACAGTATACACTTTATATATTTATACCACATTAATTAAGGTGACTTAATTGATTGGCATAAAAAAGGACCTGTCGGTGGAGTGGAATCGTGAACACTCGGACTGCAAAGCGGTGGGTGACGTTGAATAGCTTTAAGTATTGTAATTATGTATCCATTATTGAATCCATTGCAGCTGAGTGAGTCATATAAACTGGCACATTTAACAATAACGGCTCAGAACACTTAAAAAACACCTAGGCCTGCTGCTTTCTTTTGTGCTATTTCTAACATTGCAGGCGGGTCAAGGTTAATTTCTCAATAGTGTCCCTCTAATCTCTCTAACCCACCCAGTGTGGGGTTGGAGTTGAGGTGGAGGGAGAGAGAGAAGAATAATATATATTATTTTGAATAAAATTGCAGGTTGCAATTTTTATATAAAATTGCAGTCCTCCATGACGCCTGGAGAGTGTTTCTTACTGGGTATAATTAAATATGGGAGCTCTAAAGAACAGAGTTCATACGTCACATATCAATTGTTATGTAGTATGACATCTGTAGGTCGTTATAGTAGTAGTAGTAGTAGATCTTGTTGACTTGGTCATTTTGAAAGACACTCACAAGTCAAAGTGTGGGCACACCTGCCGTAGAGTCTATTAGAAGTTGTGGTATTTGGGGCAGAGCTACCACCCCAAGGGCATGATGCTGATGATTTACAAATCAGTTTTTTATTTTTTCTGTGAATGAAACCACTGTGGTTGGTCGTATCCGGGGGAAATCCATCTGCCGGATGTTCCAACGGATACTTCTGCTGATAGACTCTCTGCCTCTCAGATGAGGTAAGCCTGGAGGCCAGGGGCGGATCTAGGTGTGGGCATGGGGGGGAGCAATGCCCCCCTAAATGCCCTGGCTGCCCCACCAAACACGATGGCGTGCAAAACAACCCAAGATATTTCAAATTAAAGTGCCTATATTTAAAATGATTTGTAACACTACTACTGCTGCTAACTAACTACAATTGTGGCACCACTAAACCAACAACATTTCATCATTGAAAACAGAAAACTCTGTGTCAGACCTTTAGCTTTATGCATGCTGCCTGTCTGTTGCAACATCAACAATAAAAGGCCTGTAACCGAAAATGGTATGGGTGCGGCTTCAAGTATGAAGCTGCCCCCATACCATTTTCTCCTGCCCCCTCCCCAATTGGGAAATGTTACTTCCGCCCTGGCTGGGGCCCAAAGCTAAGCTTATGTATGATTCACATTAACTACTTTGTATGTATATGATGCCTTGCAATGCTTCTTCTTTTATCGAAGCTTAATGTAAGCAGCTCTGGATTAAGAGTATCTGCTAAATGCCTAAATTGTACAATTGTCCAGGGTTTAACAAGGTACAGTGTTTTGTTACAATTTTAGCAGTATTCGACAGTACAGTATATTGCTATAGTTAAAGATGGAGTGCCGTGATTTTTGTACTTCCAATTTTGTACATGTTTAAGAGGTGACAGTACCCCTTGGTGGGATGTTAGGTGCAATGATGTCTTCCCTTTGTATTTAGGGGTTCCTCCTTCCAGTGAAACGTGCCAATGAAAAAAATAGCAGTATAGTGACATCACACATAAGCCCCTCCCCTAACCCCTCCCCCTTAATCATAGAACTGAAGCTGTGGGTGTGGCTTCAATTCAGGTGGATCACCACCCACCAGGCATACTTAATGAACTGGAGGGGTTGCCCACATACTGTAAAAACGCCATTTTAACAAATACTGTACACTTTTTTGATTAAAACATCCTCCTCCTCATATAACAATAATACCTGATAATCGTGGTTTTAGGTGGAAAGAAATCAGGGCACTCCATCTTTAACTTACTGGGGGATAGCCATGTAGTGTATTTCAGCTTCACTACAGTTAGAATTATGAAAGATGCTTATGTGTTTTACGTCTAAAAATACCGTGCCTTCTGAATCCGCAGCGGCGTAATGTATGTAGAGAACGTATCCCAACGGCATGCTTGCACCATGCCTTTTTTGCATAGGCGAGTGCATATGTTCGACAGGCAAAGTGACTGCTGCATTGCACATGTACGCTCGTGTCCCTCATCGTGTCCCTTCATTATTTAAAGGATCCCTGAAAGGGGAGCCAATCTCCACAACCCACCCCCCCCCCCCCCCCCCCCCCCCCCCCCCACACCGTTTGCAAGGCATTCTGGGTCATGAGGCGCCGGGGAGAAAGCTGACTGTGTCATCTCTGAAACAGCTCATCTCATTCCGTGTCTGAGAGGGTAGTAGTAGACGGCACGGTCCCTACAGTGTTAAATAATCTAACTCCGTGAAAAGTAGAAGCGTTTTTTTATTTATTTTTTTTCGTTCTGCTGTATGGGGATTTTTCTGTGTCGAGGAGAAGCCAGGCATATGATGTATGTCGTTCTGAGGACCCTCTGCACGCCCCAGTATGGTTGTAGTAGTAGGCCCACACATGCACACACACTACAGGGGGGGAAGTGCAACAGGCCAACAGCACGTACGCTAAGGCCCACCCCCACTCCATCCTGATAGGCTGAGACCCCGCTCATCGTGATTGGATGAAAGGATTTTATCTTAAATCCAAAACTGAAACTAACTGGATTTTAAGGCACACCTTCAATGAATGGCCTATTTTACATCGAAAAGAAGCGACTATAGTCAAACACTCCATCTATAAGGCACACTATTGTTTTTTGAGAAAACTAAAGGCTTTTAAGTGTGCCTTATATTCCGGAAAATACGGTATATATTTTATTTTTACCCCGGAGATTCAAATCACTTACTGTACTTACCACTTACCTTTAATGCCAGCATTTCCAAAACTACACACACAAAACTGAAAAAAAAAAAAAAAAAAAATCACACACAAAATGCCTTTTGACATCAAATCTTATAACTGTTCCCAATATGGAACCTGCAATGTGTTCATATTGGTCACCCAGGCATATTTTCAAATGACACACACATACACATACCATCCATTGTGTACAAACAACTGGTCATTTGCTGCACACTACCAAGCATTCACAGCACAATGAAGTGCAACCTTGAAAACACAGTCATAGAATTGAACACACATAACAATGACTCTGGTATAATGAGCCATTTCTCCCTTTGTAAATTGAATCTGTGTAAGCCTACTTATTATTACTTATTTTTAACTGTAAACCAGCCTGCATCAAACTCCACCCTGGAGCAGTGTGACCTGGCTCTGAGGGATCTGTTCATATACCCCATGCCTTCAAACTGAAAAGAAGTCATCAGTTGGATCTCTGCAAAGTAGAATACGGAGGAAGGAATATAAAGGAAACAAATTGTATTCATGCCAGCGACTTTGATGCAGCCGAGATTGCGTTGAACCCTTTGGCCAGCCTCGCTCATGGTCAAACTGTGATCAACAAATCTCATTAGATATAAAAATAGTGTAGAGTCCTGGGTATTATCCATCCATCCATTCATCCATTGCTTATCTGTAGTCAGTTTGCAGGGATGAGGTATTATGGTGAGGTAAAGGGCAAGTATTCCTAGTCTCAGTCAAAAAATATGAATGGACCTTCAGCATTTGTAAATGAGGACCCCTGCATTAAGGGGTCAAACTAGGGGTCCGTGGCTCAAGGCTAGGCGGCCAGCCGCAGCTGTAACCAGACTTAAGATGAAGCAAGTTGTTGAAAATCGGTGAAAAAAATAGGCTTAAAACCTCAAAACACGCGCAGCACGGGACGTGTGCACAAACATGCATGCGTACTGCGGCCCAGCCTCAGCCAGACTCTACCTCCAGCGGCCCCAAGGTAAATTGAGTTTGAGACCCCTGTTGTATACTTTAGTTCATTTTCATTTTTTTTGAGCATTGGGTGTGTGAGGTGATGAATAAAAGAATGCTCTTCTTATCCAAATCAAGGACTCTGGTGATTATATTCAGTATTTTCTTCCCCCCTGTTTTGCAACCTGTCCCTTCCGGCCCAGCATTTATCTACACCAGTCAGAGTGTGACACTCACCAAACAAAACAATGTCTCTCCCGTCACATTTTGCTGCAGTCTGGATTGCAAATTGCTCGCCTGACCTGAATGTTTAGAGAGTTGACTATTTGTCTGTTGTAGGTTGATATGCTTTGAGATTCTCTGTGAGAAGTGTGTGGGAACAACTGAACATTATGTGTAGTGTTTGGACAGCGAGGTGTGTTGTAGGGCGGTGATGTGAGATTTTATGTGTGTAGTGTTTGGGCAACACGGTGCTGTGTACTTGACAAGCAAAGTTTTTGATTCTTGTGTGTTAGAGAACGTTGGTTAACCAGATGTAACTCTTTGAGAGCGTAAAAATGAAACCAAATGGACCCTTGCGGGTCCATTTGGTTTCATGTTTACACCCTCAAGAGTTAAAATATTGATCGTATGAATTAGCCCAAGTCTACTACAACTAGATAATGTAGAAGATTAATGCTCTTTTTGCCTGTTATCAACTGGTGGTCCGTGGCTCAAATTCTGAATAGGCCCTTGTATGAAAAAGGTTGAAAACCACTGTGTTTGAACTTCCAATAGTGAAAAACTGGATCTGTGTACATATCTATGGCAGATATTTGTATAGGTGCTTTCATACCGTGGCATATTGTAAAATATTGTAAAAATTCTTACCCCCCCCCCCACACACACACACACACACCAACAAGCACATGCACACGCACATGCACACACACATGGAAACACGTGCGCAGCAGGCACACAAACACACAACGCATGACTGCATGATGGAAAGAGAGTCAACTGTTCCTTTCTCTTCTCCAGCCATCAGTGTGAAGGAGCATAAGTCACGCCGGGGGCCAATTTCGCTCGGACCGACGATGTTTCCATGACAACCGTTAACGTTATTTTCCTTCTCCTCGTTTGTCCCTATCAGACGGTCTGGGCCACAATAATACCGTATATATCATGAGAGTGCTGCAGAACGCAAACCCAAATGAGAACCGGACATGCAGACCTTGTTTTTTTTCACCAATGCGTTACTAGAGTGGCATTTCGTATGCAAAGCGCACACGCACACACATGCAGATGAAAGCCACAAAGAAGCCACGATTCATTGTGGCTTCTTTGCGGCTTTCAGGGGCGGATCTAGGCATGGCTATGGGGGGGCAATGCCCGCCTAAATACCCAGTCCCCCCCCCAAACACGATACCATGCAAAACAACCCAAGATATTTCAATTTACAGTGCTTATATTTAAAATGATTTGAAACACTACTACTGCTACTAACTACAATTTTGGCACCACTAAACCAACAGCATTTCATCATTGAAAACAGAAAACTCAGTCAGACCTTTAGCTGTATGCATGCTGCGTGTCTGTTGCAACTTCAACAAAGCACGAAGCGTCACGGGCGATGAAGTCACCCCCATACCATTTTCTTTGCCCCTCCAATACGTTCTCTTGCCCCCCCCGCCCCCCCCCCCCCCCCCCCCCCAATGTGGGACATGTTACACCCGCCCCTGGCGGCTTTCATCATTTCATGCATATTTTAATGAGACAGGCAATAACAATGAGGTGGGCAGGGAGAAGCAGTGAGGAGGGAGGGGGGACTGTTTTTGTGGACATTTCTGGTAATGCAGCCAAAATGGATTGGAATAACACCCTGAGAGAATATGAAAAGTAATTATTTGAGTGGATATTTAGGCTACAGTGTGTATAAGTGTGTATTTGTTTTTATACTCGCATCAATCCCCAATAATTTATCACTTGAAAGTTGATCAAAAATAACTAATGGAATGTTGGCATGGGTGTATGCACCCACCCCACCCAATAGTGGAGGTCCCCTAGGTTTGGTCCCCTGGGTCAAGATCTGTTGAAACCCAACCCACTGCCTTATGTCATTGCCAACACCATATTTCAGATAAAAACCCAAAGGCCCTCCTGGCAAGATCCTGATAGATTATGCAATCAGCAGACAGGCTGACCACAGATCACCGGGGCCATGCACGCGGGGTGGGCAGAATGCTGGACCGACTATACAGGGATGATTGGATCAAAAGGTCAACCTGGAGATCTGCCCGCAGCGCCGAAAAAAAACAGGTCTTCCAGAAAGAGGCTTGACCGCAGTGCCCTTCAATCCCCCACAGCCGTTGGCCTTCTCTAAGAGGCTGCTCTATACGGTCGGGATTGTGCGACAATCCCAGCATGCACCTAATGCATAGGTGCCAAACTCTGTCCCGGCCCTGTTAATTCCCTTTGGCCCTTGAGGCAACATCAAATTAACATTAGAGCAGCCCACCGGTATTATACAGCCGTGGCGCCGCTGTAACACTGCATTCACCGCTAATACTACAAATCCCGTTGTTTTTGCCGTCTGCTCTGTAATGTACAGCAGTGGTTTTCAACGTTTTTCATTCCAGGGCCCACCATTTATTCTGCATTTGAGCCACGGACCACCATTTGAGGATATTTTAGCCCCACAGACCAAACCAAACTAAAGATTTCCTTTGATTCTGTCCATGACCATTAATCTTCCAATCTTTCACATGATGAATATTTTAACTCTTGAGACCGTAAAAAATGAAACCAAATGGACCCTTGCGGGTCCATTTGGTTTCATTTTTGCGTTCTCAAGAGTTACATCCGGTTAAACAACTTAGCTGGAGACCACCTGGAACCTAGCACCGCAGTTTTGTTCAGTTGTAAATTTTTGCCCACTCTGTATTTGAGTTTGACACGCACTGCACACATCATCTATAACCAGGCTGCCGTAGAATCAGTTGTGGAATCCCCAGAAACAACAAATGACGGCACTCAGTTGAAAATGTCATACACGGTCGAGGCACCACGGCCGGTGAAGTCCAAGTCTAGCAATAGGGAATTTAAGTTTCCGTCTCTAGGACAAGACGAGGACGTGGGCGTGGTCAGTCGCAGTTGCGCCAGAAGTCCAACATAGTTAAGAAAGCAGGCGACGCCAACGGGATCCACCTCTTCCACTGGCGTCTCTGGGTTCCATGGTGACGCTCCTCTACAGCGTAGCTCTCGTCCACGTTGTTAACATGACGCCAAGAGCTGCGTTTTGCTGTCGTATTATATACAGGATATCGAGCACAGAGCGATTCATTACTGACGCCGTAGGTCGCACGTTCTACCAAATTTAAATAGGCTAATGTGCCGTGGGTTCAACTCCCGATCCTGACTGCCTTTACCGCATGTCACCTCTCCATCTCTCTCCCCACATTTCCTGTCACCCTGTAAAGTATAGGGGCAAGCACCAAAAAATAAAAAAAAAGCTTTCCACCCTGGGAGATGACTCATCGTTGACATCAGTGGACTGCCATAAGCAAGCAACATGTGTATTCATGTACACAGTATGCACATTGTGTAGGTGGATATCTTTGCATCGGTTCACGTCATGTTCTCTTGCTGTGTGTGTGTGTGTGTGCCTGCGTGTGCACATGTTTGTTTTCCTTATCTTGAGTTTATGTATGTCAGATGTGCAAATAATCTATGCGCAGCACATATAAACTGTACATACAGTATATGCTGTATGTATTTACTGCACTGCATTTACATGTGTTGCCTACATGTGCGCCGGGGCATATTATGTGTGGGTTACGAAAGAAGCGTCTGAGCTTCTCACGATCCAGAGTCAAAGATCAAGCACAACAAAGAGTTCACAGAGGTTACGTTCCCAAGGCGGCCTATAAAGATACCAATGAGGAATAGAGCTGCACGGGGCTTTGAGAACTTCCCTCTGCTAACCAAGAAATCCCCTGGATGTAGAATAGCAATGCCGGGATCACCACAAGATGAGAACGTTCCACTGCGTACCGACCTATCTTGAAGCAGACATCTTTGTTCTTTGTTGAACATTAGCCAGATATAAAATTATGGAACATATACATTCTTGCAACGAATGTATATGTGCTTGTAGATGGGCTACTTGGGGGAGAAGAGATATGATGTAGACCAGTGGTTTTCAACCGTTTTCATGTCAAGGACCATTATTTATTATGCATTTGAGACACTTTGAAGACATTTAGCCTCTCAAACAGAACATGTGGAATGTTTGGTTAGTGTTGGATAAGGGACAGGCACAGTGTCACTCAGTGTCACTCTCAAAGTCTACTATAGTCTGCTATCTAAGATACAAGAATTGAGATCTTAACATTTTATGTAAAATTAAACTGTTTTTTTTTTATACCAGGGCCCACTAATTCATTCAGAATTTGAGCCACGGACCACCATTGACATTTTAGCCCCACAGACCCCAAAATGAAAAATTTATTTTGCTTTTGTTCACAAGACTTGGGCTGAGTGTAAACATGAAATCAAATGGACCTCAGGGGTCCATTTAATTTAATTTTACACCAGTTACACCTGGTTAACAACTCCATCATTTAGTTGGGGACCACCTGGAACACACGGTTGAAAAGCACTGGTATATTGTATATATGCATAGTTTAATTACTGATATATTTTCCACTGTTACGTTAGCTTAGCTGATGTTGACTATTTTCTAGGTCTATAATGTATTGCCATGCTTTTTCTATTGTTCATGCTCTGGATTAAGAGCGTCCGCTAAATGCCTACATTGTAAAATGACTGCCGGGAAGCCCCTCAAGGACCACCGGCGGTCCCCGGACCACTGGTTGAAAGCCACCAGTTGTGTAGACCATAGTATACAGTTTCAAGTGGTTAATGATTGCTGCAGGGGAAAACAGTACATGTCCCCCTGCTTTAAGGGTCTGTTTCCAAACGCTGCCTGTGTATTGTAGTTGGCAACACATTTAAGGAGAGTCGATGGTTCCCCGCTGTGCTTATTCTATTACACCCAGGTAGAAAATGGAGGTGAGCATGTTGACCCAGAAAGGAGAGTAAAATTGCCCCCCCGTACAGTGTACCGCAATGTAAAGTGTTTTTTTAACTTTTGTGTAAAAGCATTGCCGTCGACGAGGCGCGGCTCGCAAATTGGTACTGTCACATACTGGGAGGAGGGAAGAAAAAGAAAACGGAGAAAGGGGTAGTGGCGGAATGTTGTTTTTTTTTTCTTCTGCCTCCATTTCCAGCAGGTCGTTGCTGATGAGGCCAATATCTTCCATGCAGAGACAAAAGGCAGCGAAATGCTGTGTGAAGTTTGACTGATCTATAAAGGCAAACACATCTACCGTCGCCATCGGAGCGAAAAAAAAATGAAAAATAAAAAAAACCCCTGAACATCTGAAACCCGTTGCTTTTCAGGAACTGTACAAAACAAACCCGGCGTTCCAACGCGTTCGATAATTTAGTTCACAAGTTGTTGTTGACACTTTTCATTGGTTTAATATTTATATAACCCACAGACCCACCGACGTCTTGTCTCAATCTTGGGGCATTTTTCTTTTTTTCCCTACTATTTAAACTAAAGATGATCTTTTTTTAATATTAATAAAAAACTGTGTAGATGAAAGGTTTCTTCCTGACAGTAACACGATGTGCTGCCAGTTCTCATCGGGGGGAGCTGCAGGTGGGCGCCGTCGCGCTGAGTCACGACGAAATGAACACACTGAATATATTGAGTCACTTTATAATGAGAAAAAATAAATCCGGAGCTAACCACTACTACGAGGGGCCCGTTGCACTGGCGCTGAAGCACTTTGTTTGCTGTATCCATATTAATTTGTCTCCTCGAAGGATTTTTGGAGTATATAGATGTATCTTTCATAACACCAGGCCGACATTTCGGTTCAACCCTCCTCCTTGGTAGATGAGGGTCAGAGCGAAAAGCACACATTTTTGGCATTTACAAATTCCCCCTTCAAACCGTTGTATCACAGAGACTTTTAACCAAAAAATGAACATCATTCTCACTTGCTTGTCATAGTGCATGGGTTTTTAACAGGTGGTCCGGGGACCACCAGTGGTCCCTGAGAGGGTTCCAGGTGGTCCCCAGGCTAAATAATGGAAGGTTGGCTAATTCAGATGTAACTCTTGAGAGCGTAAACATGAAACCATGTTTACACTCTCAAGAGTTAAAATTATTCATCATCTGAATTAGCCCAAGTCTACACAATTAGAGAATTAGATGATTAATGGTCATTTTGATCTGTATGTTTGCCTGTTTTGTTTCCCAAATCCAGCCTGGAATTGTGGACAAAACCAAAAGGGGATGACATTTTAGGGGAGCTAAAATGTCATCAAATCGTTTTCCGTGGCTGAAATTCTGAATAAATAGCGGGCTCTGGTATGAAAAAAGTTTGAAAACCACTATCATAGTGCTATTTACTTATATCTTGATAAATCTCCCTCCAAAGTTCTGTACAACCAGTATGTTACATATACATATACTCCCATTCACATGGTAGAGGCTTCAACTCTGTCCATCAGGATCTCTGCATGCGTCTTGCTGGAGTGACTCTTCAACACGATACCAGCAGCTATAGGGCTGGAGATCAAACCGCTCACGCATCCACTCTTATCTCTCCATCCAACACTCCAACAGTACTACAGTCAGTGCATGATTTGACTCTTGTTCATATAGCACATCTTGTACATTAGCAGCGTTACGGACTACCCATGTCGGGAAACAGCGAGACTCTCAGTGTATTAATTGTCTCCTGCCTCGGCTGTGGCAGGAAAAATCAGAGCTGTGAAGTTGAAAAGCGCTCAGCTTTACCGTGAACGCATGCACACACACACACACACACACACACACACACACACACACACACACACACACACACACACACACCACACACACACACACACACACACACAGAGAGAGAGAGAGAGTGCGGCAAGATAGAGCAACAGCCAACGAGAACAGTGTTGCCAACTTGCCACATTTGTCGCTATATTTAGCTTTTTTTGCTGGCAAGTTGGGGCAAAATTGGTTGACATTTTTCCTCCTATGATAGTCCTACTTCCTTCCTAGAAAGAACCTTTGGTAACCAAATGGACCCTTATAGATCTGTAACTCTTGAGATCATATAGTCCATTTGGTTTCATTTTTCGCTCTCAAGAGTTATATTTAATTCATTCTGAATTACCTAATTACCTCAAAAATACCACACATTGCTATTTTGACAGTTATCTCCCCTAAATTATCCGAGAGACTCAAGAAGCTCAACATCAAATGGTGGTCTGTGGCTAAAATGCAGAATAAATAGTGGGCCCTGATGTATAAAAATGCTTGAAAACCACGCTCTAGCACATTTTGGACGTGCCACTAGTGCATTTTGGATTTTGGCAGTTGGCAACACTGAACCAGCAGCCTGCTGTAGTTTGAGAGTACAGGAGTAGACGCAGACACCTTCCTGTAGTGTTTCGCATCACTTCGTACACTTTGTAGTAGAAAGAAGCAGAGCGGCAGAGCATGCTCCCACCCGCTATGCTGGTGTGAATTCGAGCTCCTTTAACTTGAGCAGCCAGCACTTACCCTTGAAGTTACTGTACATCGCGTCTATATTTTTCCACTTCAGCGCAAGCCAACAGGTTCAGAGGTGAGCGCCCGGAGCCTCCTTAATGAGTCCCAACAGAGACAACATTAGCCGGCCCCAGTCTCGTTCTGGGCGTGATGCGTATAGTATAACGGCTGGATGTGTGCATTGATTTTCCCATCATGTTGCAGGAGTTCCAGCGCCGCCGGATCCCTCCCCAGTCTCTCCCAATTAGCTTTCGGCCCAGGGAACACTGTCGATCTCCATCGGACCATCTGCCTGTCAGTGGCTTTATTCCACTGAAGGGGTTGGACGAGGGGAGAAGTAAAGAAAAGGGAAGACAGAGAGAGAGAGAGAGGAGAGAGAGAGAGAGGAGAGAGAGAGAGAGAGAGAGAGAGAGAGAGGAGGAGAGAGAGAGAGAGAGAGAGAGAGAGAGAGAGAGAGAGAGAGAAGAAGAGAGAGAGAGAGAGAGAGAGGAGAGGGAGAGAGAGAGAGAGAGAGAGAGAGAAGAGAGAGAGAGAGAAGAGAGAGAGAGAGCACAAGCATGAGGCGTCTTTGGCTGAATCTGGTGTTTGGAGGCTATATGGGCGAGAGAGGGCTTGGCAGATCTGGCTCGAGCCGAAGCCAGTGGGGGTCAGGGCGGATGTAACATTTCCAATTGGGAGGGCAGGAGGAAAATGGTATGGGGGCGGCTTCATCGCCCGTGCCGCTTCGCGCCACGGGCGATGAAGCTTGTGTAGCAGGTGGCTACAGCCTCTGTCGTGATGGCTTCCAAGTCTAGTATCTGCCCCGGACCAAGGGATGTCCTCTTGGTCTAGTGGTTTAGATGTTGGACTTTTACGCGGAGACCTGGGTTCGAATCCCGGGCGTTACACCAGCACCCATACCATTTTCGGTTACAGGGCTTTTATTAGGCAATTAAGCATCAATAATAACATCAGTTGTTGTTGAAGTTACCACAGACACGCAGCATGCATAAAGCTAAAGTCTGGCTCAGAGAGTTTTCTGTTTACAATGATGAAATGCTGTTGGTTTAGTGGTGTCACAATTGCAGTTAGTTAGTAGCAGTACATTGTAGTATTGTTTCAAATCATTTTAAATTTAGGCACTTTAATTTGAAATATCTTGGGTTGTTTTGCATGCCATCGTGTTAGGTGGGGCGGAGTGGACATTTTAGGGAGGCATTGTCCTCCCCCCATGCCCATGCCTAGATCCACCCCTGGTGGGGGTGGTTTTTTTTTTTGGAAAACAGGAAGGACTCCCAGGGAGAGATGCTGTTGTTTTGGACGACGCATGGAGAGAGAGCGAGAGACAGAGACAGAGAGAGAGAGAGGCACGGTGCCCACTCGTCTCTCATCTCTGCGGCCGTTTATCAATGAAAACACAGGACTTTGTTGTTGTTTTTTCCCTCTCTCTGTCGAGCGCCCCGCTGCCAAAACGCGGGATTCGGATGAGCTTTTCCTCTGCATTACTCTGAGTTTTATAGCCCAACCCCACCCCTATACACCCCCATCTCTGTGTGTCTTCTTTCTTATCTTAGCCGCGTGGGACTAAAGCTATCACCACGCTCTGCCCTGAAGGTGAAGGAATCTAGTCCAGATAAGCTTCCCCCGTCTGAGAGAACTGTATAGCGCGGCCCTACAGTCTTCTTCCCAGAAGGCCTTGGCTTGTGGAATTGGCAGAGACAGATGGGCAGTTCCACGTGATCACCGCTCCATCTTTTCTTCCCGTGTTGCTGCTGCTGCTGCTGCTGTCGTCTTCTTCTCCTTCTTCTTCTTCTCTGGAACACGACACATACAGTATCTTGGCTTCTCTCATTCACTGCAAAGAAAGAATGATGGACAGTGTGCGTTCGCACAATAATGTGAATGTGAAAAGTCTTCTCTCTGTACTCTGTATTCTGAAATGTTTTCCTCATGCCACAATTGTCAACTTGGCAGAAATAACGAGGAATCTATTTGGAGTAAATAGGATAACAAATAAATAAATAAATTCAAATACAAATAAAATAGGTACTGTCTGTCAAATGCAATTTGACATCCGTTTTCAAAGCTCGGATCCGCTGCCCTGACCAAGCTGAGACGTGCGCGCGCGCACACACACGCGCGCGCACCTGCCTTCCCAATTCCTCCCCCATCAACCGCGCTATCCCCTCTCCTCAGACGCAGACCAGAGCATAATTTCATTTGTATGGAATAGCTGTTATATTCTATCGGCAGAGAGTGGTGTCATCCTTCAGAATTGGCTCCTCGGTCAAACGGAGGCAGGCCCCGCGCGCGCATGCACGCACACACGCACGCGCACGCACACACAGATGAATGGGTGTCCGTGCTGTCACAGTGGCAGCTTTTTTGTCCTCAGTCTTAGCTTCTCATTGGTATTCCCCTGCCAGTCTTCCATCCTGATGGGTGGTGTAATTACTAAAGCCGCGGGGAGGCCACACCGCTCGATTCCTGTAGAGCTGGGCCCTGTTAAGAGCTGCCCACTAGTGGGGGGAATAGCGAAATGGATGTCTTCCCGTGGTACGCACACCCTCATCCATCTATCTGTTTGTCTGTCTCTCTGTCTCTCTGTCTGTCTGTCTATACATACTAGCCCACTTGTACTGTAGTCCATTGGCCAGAATGTGAACCCCATTCAAACATTGGGCTAATCTATTCAAAGCTAAAAACGGCAATACCAGTCATCAAATTGTGCCTAGTCAGCACATAATTTAGGCAAGTGCCATTTTTAGCCATGTATTGTTTTGTTTTTTTTCCCCAAAACTAATGCTTTGAATGGAGAACACCCTAATATCACATGTGACATAAAACATGATGACTTTTTGCCTTCTATACTGTAGGTTGTTAATGGTATGGACACATATTATGCAAGTTGTGAAAATTGCTCAATATATGCAATTAGCAGTGTCACATGCATGATGCGGACACATACTCAGCATTTCTAACATAAAACCTTGGTTCACAATGGGGCTTTATGGGCTGGCAACTAGACTACTGTGTATCTGTCCATCTATCAAGCTGCCACATTTTCAAGGATAGTGACACCATGTTAACACAACACACGGCCACACCAGGGGCGGATCTAGGCATGGGCATGGGGGGGGGGCAATGTCCCCCCTAAATACCCAGTCTGTCCCCCCAAACACGATGCCATGCAAAGCAACCCAAGATACTTCAAACTAAAGTGCTTGTACGGTATTTAAAATGATTTGAACCTACTACTGCTACTAACTACAATTTTGGCACCACTAAACCAACAGCATTTCATCATTGAAAACAGAAAACTCTCTGAGTCAGACATTTAGCTTTATGCATGCAGCGTGTCCATTGCAACTTCAACAACAACTGATGTTATTATTGATGCTTAATTGCGTAATAAAAGTCCTGTAACAGACAAGTGGGCCCCACACGCACGCACGCACATAATGCACACCAAACAACTCCCATGCACGAACACCTTTTGTGGGTTAGGGAGGAGGGTTGGAGAAGAGAAAAGAAATGCATGCGCACGCACCCGTGTCGAGATATATAGGCTCACGTGCATGCATGGGGCAGCAGCGCGTGGCGTATATACAACATCGACAAACACTCACATTATATGCACACTCACACACCGAGGGGACACGCAGACCACGCTTTCAATAGGAGCTAGCTGTCACCACGGGCCGAGCTGCAGCCTGGTTAACCCCCCCAAACAGGGGTGGATGTAACATTTCCCAATTGGGGGGGCAGGAGATAATGGGAAGCGCCACGGGCGATGAAGCCGCAGCTATACCATTTTTGGTTACAGGACTTTTCTTATAGGCAGTTAAGCATCAATAATATCAGTTGTTGTTGAAGTTGCAACAGACACGCAGCATGCATAAAGCTAAAGGTCTAATTCAGAGGGTTTTCAATGCTGAAATGCTGGAGGTGCCACAATTATAGTGAGTTTGCAGCAGTAGTAGTGTTTCAAATCATTAAATATAGGCATTTTAATTTGAAATATCTTGGGTCGTTTTGCATGCCATCATGTTTGGTGGGGCAGTCAGGGCATTAACCCCTCCCCCCCCCCATACCCATGCCTAGATCCGCCCTGCCCCCCACATTCCCCTCCTCTATCCCTTTATGCAGTGTGTTTCTTCTTTTTGCTTTTTCATTTTGCTGCCGGCATTTTATCCAGGGGGTGAGGCTGGGGTTGGTAGTGCTGTCTGGAATCATCCACACATCCAGGTTCCCCCTGTGTACCCGGCGGGGACCTCAACCCACTGTGCATTAGCTCTGTCTCTCTCTCTCTGTGCACATGAGGGATAGGTTTCCTGATGGATCAGCCCACACTGTTCCCACTGCCCTGCGCCTGATGGAGCACTGCAGCGTTTTCCTTTTTTGTTGTTGTCGTTGTTGTTGTTTTTGCTTTACCCACAGTGATCTTAATCCACTGACATCCACTCCAGGGGCGGATCTGGGCATGGGGGGGCTGGTCAATGCCCTCCTAAATGCCCAGACTGCCCCTCCAAACATGATGGCATGCAAAACAACCCAAATTTCAAAGGTACAGTATTTCAGATTAAAGTGCTTATGTTTAAAATTATTTGAAACACTACTACTGATACTAACTACTGTAACTACGGTTGTCTACACCACTAAACCAACACCATTTCATCACTGAAAACTCTCGGAGTCAGACCTATAGCTTTATGCATGCTGCGTGTCTGTTGCAACTTCTACTGATGTTATTATTGATGCTTTACTTGCCTAATAAAATGGACCTGTAACTGAAAATACCATTTTCTCCTGCCCCCCCCCCCCCCCCCCCCAATCGAGAAATGTTACATCCACCCTGATCCACTAACATAACAGAGAGAGAGAGAGAGGGAGAAAGAGAGAGAAAGAGAGAGAAAGGTGGAAAAAGAGGAACAGAAAAGACATTGCAAAGGGGAAAATAGAGATGAGCATAAGAGTGTTTGCTGATAAGAGATGAGGGAGAGGTTGTTCCGGAATGCTACGTACAGTCGTAGACTACAATGATATACGATTATGATAGAATGCAACCATCTTCGCTACAAGGAAGAAAACGGCGTGAAAGGAAACCTCCATCTATTGTGCGTGTGGCTGTCTATGTGCTGGTGCGTGTGTGCGTGGGCATATGTCGGACGTCACGCTGCCAGATAAACAGGTCTTTGCATGACTGCAGGGCGGACCGGTGCGGTCAGTATGGTGTGTTTAGAGGGGAGTACGGTACAATGTATGGAATAACTTAAGCATCAGCAACAACAAATAGGCTCTAGCAACATCAATATCGAGCTAGAGCAGGGGCGGATCTAGGCATGGGCATGGGGGGCAGTGCCTCCCTAAATACCCAAAAACCCCAAACACGATGCCATGCCAAACAACCCAAGATATTTCAAATTAAAGTGCTTATATTTAAAATGATTTGAAACACTATACTACTGCTACTAACTACAATTTTGGCACCACTAAACCAACAGCATTTCATCATTAAAAACCGAAAACTCTCTGAGTCAGACCTTAAGCTTTATGCATGCTGCGTGTGCAAAGCCTATCAAGAATATGTATTTTTGAATAATGGGCAGGCGTGTGTGCATCCTTACAAGCGTTGAAAAATACCCTATCTACATGAGGAAGCAGGACTCTAAAGTACTGCGGTACTTCCTTTTTGTGCTTGTTAAGTTTTCTTAAGTATAGTCATGCTTTCAAAAAAAAAAAAAAAAGTATTCCAACGGACAAAGGACATTTTTTTTATATCAGAGCATTTCCATTTCCATTGAAATTCAGACAGATTGCCCAGAAATGTCCGTGTCACATCTCGCCCCCAGAAATGTCAGGGTCGCCGTGACACCACTTCACATTGTGCGCTATTAGATCTGCTCTTTTCGTTATTTATTTCATTTTTTTAAAAAGAGCTTCTTACTGTACGCGGCCGTGACTCATCATTCAGGCCCCTCTAACGACCGCAGATGGCCATTAGCGAGGTGGAGGGGTGAAAATCCCAAAGCTGTTTTGAAAGGCTCAAAAACCTAAAGTGCGTCTAACAAGCCTCCTGGTAAATGCATTGGTTGTTGTAGCGCTGCGTACGATGCACCCCCCTCCAGCAACCCAGGCCAAATCTTCATTTGCTTGAGAATTCTCCAACAAACATTGCAGAGGCGGATCTAGGCATGGGCATGGGGGGGGCAACAGCCCCTAAATGCCCAGACTGCCCCACCAAACATGATGGCATGCAAAACAACCCAAGATATTTCAAATTAAAGTGCTTATATTTAAAATGATTTGAACCACTACTACAGCTACAACAGCTTAGCTACTGCTAACTACAACTGTGGCACCACTAAACCAACAGCATTTCGTCATTGAGAACAGAGTCTCTGAGTCAGACCTTTAGCTTTATGCATGCTGTGTGTTTGTTGCAACTTCAACAACTACTGATGATGTTATTATTGATGCTTACTTGCCTAATAAAAGTCCTGTAACTGAAAATGGCGCCACGGGCGATGAAGCCGCCCCCATACCACCCCCCCCCCCCCCCCCGATTGGGAAACGTTACATCCGCCCCTGGCGTCTAACAAGCCCCCTGGTAAACGCGCCGGTTGTTGTAGCTCTGAATACGATGCCTCCAGCAACTCAGCCCAAATATTCACATGCTTGAGAATTCTCCTACAAACATGGATGCAGCCCCAAGTATGTTATGTTCTGTGAGCCTAGGTCCCAGCATGACCCTGAAGGAAGTATGGAGTAGATACCGCATGTTTTTTGGGGCGGTTGTTGTTGTTGTTGTTGCTGCTGAAATTCACTTTTTACATTGACCTTTTAGCGACTCTCCGGTTATAAATGAGAGTTTGAGCTGCGCCATACTGTAGTGTCTTACAATCGAAACATGGCCTACGGACATAACACAGAGGAGTGGGAGAATGTCTGGAGGACACCAAAGCATCTCCTGACTGAAAAACATGTTCCAAACATCATCTATACTTTTAGTTTACTGATGCTGTTTGGTAGCCAAACATCAAGGTTGGTTTCCATTTACAATTTACAATCTAGACATTTAGAAGATGCTCTTAATCCAGAGTGATTTGTGTGTGACATTAACTCCTTTACTTGTAGTGTATACAATGCACTTACCTATTATTGTGCATACACAGTATAGTGAAACAAAGCCATTGTTGTGCCTTAGTAAAAGCAGCAATACCACAATAAAAAGCGACACGTTCGTATAATGCCTGTGAAATACTGTACATGTGTATTCGAAACGTCACTTCAAAATACACAGACAATGGTAAAAGCCTGTCCTTTAGTTTGTACCTGTGCTCATCGCTTTAATGTCGTGAGTTGAGATTTTATACTTTGTGAGGCAACATACGAAACCAAATGCGTCATGTAGTGTAGTAAAAAAGTAAAATGCATTTTTAAAAAATAATTTTACTCAGAATAAATTTGACTTACATCCTTGCCTTCGCTGACAATAAATGATAGTTTTCGTACTTTATGCTTTAGTTACTCTTCTTCTTCGCGAAATCAGTTGCAACAGTCACGCAGCATGCATTAATCTAAGGATCTGACTCTGAGAGTTTTCTGTTTTGAATGTTGAAATGCTGTTGGTTCAGTGGTGCGACAGCTGTAGTTAGTTAGTAGCAGTAGTAGTGTTTCAAATCATTTCAAATGTAAGCACTTTAATTTGAAATATCTTTGAAAATTTTGTTTGTTTGCATGCCATCATGTTTGGTGGGGCACGTCAGTGCATTTAGGGGGGCAATGCCTAGATCCGACCCTGTTGTCCATCAACCTCAGTGCGTCTCTGTCTCTTTCTGCCTCCTTGTGTCATTCACCATGTCAGTTTGCAATTCGGCACGCCGCTCCGAATCGCTTCCCTTATCATGGCATCCTCCTTGTCGCTGGTGGTGGTGCCTCCTCCCCTCCCATCGAGAGCTTCGGTGCGCCATGCGGGCAGCGCTGGTGGTGCCTCTGTGGAGCTATACTTCTTCCCCCCAGGGTACTCAGCATGCCTGGAAGGGAAGCACTGTATAAGCCTTTCCCTCTCCAGAGAAACGGGTGCTATCAGAAGCACCAGGCAGAAGTTTGTTGAGGTGGTTGGATGCCAGTTCCTCTGCCACTTATATTATACCTGATGTGCTGTATATGCAGTGGCATTGCACACCTAAAATAGTACTGTCGATAGGCGTGTAGGTTTGCTAATATAGGTGTGCGACACTCGCACTGGCAAATGCATTCTTTCTCTCCATTTTCCCCCACCCCACCCCACCCTACCCGTACCCCAACCCACCTTTCTCTCTGAGTCTCGCTCTCCCCTTAAGCTGGTTTAGATTCCCCGACACGTCCCACCACGGCTAAGCTGAACAAATCCTTGCATATTTTTCCTGAAAAGTGCTCTGTGCGAGTAGGGGAGGCGAATCAGGTTCTTATTTCCTTAAAGAGAGGTGTTGTGGGAGGAGAGGGAATACAATTTTATAGGTGAATCTATCTCCGTTGCTCCTTGCATCTTCTCACTTTATTACAATTATACTTGGCTAAAATGATAAGGCCAATCACTTTTCATAAGTAATCACAATATTTAAGTGCAACTAGTAGTGACCATGATCTCTTGTGAAATTGTACTGGATAATGGTGAAACAAAAGCAGGATTTCCGATGAACCGTGCAGCCCTGAGAGAGCAGCCACTTTGTACAAGTGCAGCAGGTTATTGCTTTGACTCCACACAGAGTTGTAGCTTTAATCTCTGCAGGCACTGCAGGCTGTAGCTTTGAATCTGTACAAGACAAGGTACTAGAAGTCCTTGTCACAACCATGTGGGCTGGAGCCAATAAATAGGCTTATGAGGATATTGCAAGTATATTATGTTAGTTGCATTGATCCCAGCCAAGGAACACAATTATTTATTGATCTTTAAACGTGTGTACAGAGGCGGATGTAACATCCCCAATTGGGGGGGCAGGAGAAAATGGAATGGGGGGGTAATGGTATGGGGGGCGGCTTCATCGCCCATATGTCGCTTCGCTCCACGGGCGATGAAGCCGCACCCATACCATTTTTTGGTTACAGGACTTTTATTATGTAATTAAGCATCAATAATAACATCAGTTGTTGTTGAAGTTGCAACAGACACGCAACATGCATAAATCTAAAGGTCTGACTCAGTTTTCTGTTTTCAATGATGAAATGGTGCTGGTGCCACAATTGGTGCCACAATTGTAGTTAGTTAGTAGCAGTAGTAGTGTTTCAAATCATTTTAAATATAAGCACTTTAATATGAAATATCTTGGGTTGTTTTGCATGCTGTCATGTTTGGTAGGGCAGACTGGGCATTTTGGGGGGCATTGCCCCCTCATGCCCATGCCTAGATCCGCCCCTGGGTGTGTGTATACCATATGTATTGTATATGTATATGTACTGTATATGTATATAATGTAATGGGGTGTTTTTCTTGCAGAAAGACATTGCCCTTATGGCTGTATCTTGGTTCTGTTTATGTGTGTATGTTGACATTTCATTGTTTCATCCTTTGGCAGGGACGCCTCTGTGTGTGGTTTAAGGCTGAAGGGAGGAGGAGCTCTGACTGAGCCATTTGATTGGGCCATACATCAGGGACTCTCCTGATGTACACGTTAGACTCCAAAGACAGCAGGCTGTAGCTTTGACGTCGCATCCACATGTGCAGCACTGTACATGTGCTCTCCACAGCTTGTTCTTTGTGCTTTCCGCCAAGGCACAGAAATGGCCACAATAAAGAACAGGGAGGATGTCAAGCGGGTTTATGTATGGCCTACATCTCAGCACCATTATGGGTCATGATGTTGTTCTCGGTCTGTATCTCCGTGGCAGTGTGTCTTACCATGTAATTTCAGGCCTTGACCTTGAGCTGAGGAACGGCATGGCCCCCTTTTTGTTCCATCTCCTCCCACAGAGAGAGGGAGCGTGCAGTATGGTGGAAAAGTAGAAATAATGGGACTATATTCAAAGACTAGGCTCAGATGCACATTTGTTTTAGTTTGCCACATCCGAAAGACAGAGCCATCATTCACTGATGAACAAAAACAGAGGAAAATTCAATTTAAATAGACCTGTTATCGAAGAAATGATTTGTGATCGTGTGCGTACGTGCGCTTGTGTTCGGATGGAAAAAACTCTGAATCAGAGAAACCAGCATGAAAATGTACTTTTTGTGTGTGCGTGTGCATGTGTGTGGCAGGGGCGGATCTAGGCATAGGCATGGGGGGGCAATGCCCCCCTAAATGCCCAGTCAGTCTGCCCCGCCAAACATGATGGCATGCAAAACAACGACGATATTTCAGTGCTTATAGCTTATAGTATTTGAAACACTACTGAAAATGGTATGGGTGCAGCTTCATACCAAGCTGCCCCCTTACCATTTTCTTCTCCCCCCCTATTGGGGAAAGTTACATCCGCCCTGTGTGTGTGGAGCGTCACAGTGCATCAGAGGAGCATGGTGGAGAGGATGAAGGAGCTCCCACTGTACTCAGTGGGAGCTCCTCAGTCTCCTCTCCTCTGTCTCCAGAGGGAGCCGGACAGCGAGCCGGTGCATGGGCCGAGGCACCGGCGGATGAATGACACGCCGCCCAAATCAAAGCGACAGCCAGGCCCCCCCCACCGTCCCGACTGTAAGTGAGCATGGCGGAGAGATTGTGGCAGTGGGAGGGCCAGTGGCGGCGGCGGTGGTGGTGGTGGTGGTACTATTTTTAACATATTTCGACCTGACACACGCTATAGCTTCTGCAAAGTGTTTTTCGGTGTCAGCGATGTTGATCATATTTCATGCCAGGGACCCCTCTAGAGTTATCTGTGTTTGCCTGCAGACCCGCATCGGAGTCCCAGAAGGTGCCTCCCAGCACCAAAGATTTGAGTTAATGGGGAATTCCATGCATTTTCATTATTTTTTTTCCTGTGAGTGTACAAATGTGAACCAAACGGACCTTGAGTCTGTTTAGTTCACATTTGTACACTCTCAGAAAAAAAATGTCCTAAAAGAAAAATCATTACCATCATCATGGTGAAACACCACTTGATGATGTCACGAAGTTGCGTTTCACCATGTTACTGTTTTTTTTCAGGCCTCCATTTGTAGAAAAACACATCATGTCCATCTCTTTAAGGTGTATTAACGACATAGTAAAATGTTGAAAATAGATGGAATTCCACTCTAATAACGTTCGCACTGAAAGAACATTATGTGCAAGGATTTGCAACGGATTTGGCGATTTTCCAGAAATGGCAGGCCGACAAGTTCATAGAGCTTAGAGATCTTCTATTCTTCAATAGCTAATGCTTTCAATAGCTAATGCTAGCGAATGCTTAAAACACCAAAAGGGAATCCCGTAAATAGTGGATTAATACCACTGGAGAGCCGGTCTGAGGGTTTTTTGGCGGTTGGTCGGTGATGATTGTTTTTTCGGCAGAGAGCCAAGCGACAGCGCCGGGGGGAAGCG
Organism: Benthosema pterotum; assembly: GCA_039105355.1. Classification (NCBI taxonomy): domain Eukaryota; kingdom Metazoa; phylum Chordata; class Actinopteri; order Myctophiformes; family Myctophidae; genus Benthosema; species Benthosema pterotum. The sequence goes on along the minus strand of CM076985.1, from coordinate 17,135,935 downwards.
TTACACACCAACTCTCCGTCACCAAATCAGTCTCGCCGTAGCCTCGCTCGCTGCTGCAACCGCGGGGCTCTTATTGTGACTTTTTCCCCCCAAATTCTCGACTCAGCCGTGACTGGCAGCCGCCTCGCGTTGATTGACACCAGGGCCGGGACAATCTGGCAGCTCCACATGCGCGGAGGGAGAGAGTGAGAGGGAGAGAGGGGGAGAGAGAGAGGAGGAAGACACGGCGTGGCTAGGGCTAATTGACTCGCATCCGCCGGCGAAGTGATGGTCGATATGGTTAGTGGCTACTGAAGGAAGTAGCTGAGTTGTATAAGCTCCCAACATAGGTGATTTTATAGGCTCTCCCAGTAGTGGGGGCATACCGTAGATCTGTAACTCTTGAGAGCATAAAATGAAACCAAATGGACCCTTACGGTTTCATTTTGCGCTCTCAATAGTCAAATTATATTCAAACATCTGAAGAATTGTTATTTTGACCAAAGTGTTGCCAGTATCTCTCCTGAATTGTGGAAAAACGCAAGACTAGACTCAATCATCAAACGATGGTCCATGGCTAAATATGTAAATGGTTGTAAATGGTCGAAAGCCACAATAAGCAAATAAATAATTATGCTAGATAAGTGCGTTTTTCTAGACAATATTTTTCTGGACAACAATTTATTTGCTCATTTTGCAACATACCACAGCCAAGTATTCATTACAAATCATTAATGGAATATAAATTTGTATAAATGAGTATGAAGTTACAACTGGCAACCCCCTCCCTATATAGAACCTTCTTTGGTTCTACGTTCTTTGGACCACCAGGGGGGCAGGTGCCCCCCTAGGCACCATCCTAAAATCTCCAATGGCTCCTGTCCAGCCTCCCACGCCCTTAAACATTTTAATGTGTCATTAATATACCTTAGAGATGTTGTGTGGAATGATAAAAAAAAGTTCCCCCAATTCTGTATTTCCTAAAAATGGAGGTCTGAAAAAAATCATTAACACAGTGAAATACATCTGATGACATCACCAAGATGTATTTCACTGTGTTAATGATTTTTCTTTCAGACCCCTTTTTCCTGAGAGGGTATAAATGGAACCAAATGGACCCGCCAGGGTCCATTTGGTTCACATTTGTATTCTCTCAGAAAAAAATTGAAAATGGGTGGAATTCCCCTTTAACAGCCACCCCCCCACCCCTCCATTTGCACCGCAGATAGGCCCTGGAAAACGATACGGTATCCACCTACGCTGTCTGTCGGCTGTGAGATGTATGGACCGTGGCAGTCCATTTTCACATCGTCTCGCAACGCCGTTAGTATATCCTACATACGGACATGATGTGGCTGCAGTGAGTCAGCCCCATGCTGCTGCCACCACACCACCACCCCGCCCTCCGTGTTTGGAAATTCTCTTTGCCCGGTTATAAATACTGTCTACCAGGTGCCAGAAATTAGAATTGGATGCCGGTGGCTGAAGGGGGTGGGGGTGTTTGGGGGGGGGAGGGGGGGGGGGGGTCTACTAAATAAGGCATTTCAGCGGGGCTGAATTATTGAACAAACAGAGCTGTATACCTGCAGCAAAAGAACGGCAGGCAGGCAGGCAGGGCCGCATGGCCGTCTTTTTTTTTTTTTTTTTTAACACAGCACAGCGGCACCGCGGAGGCAGCCATGTATTAAATTATGCGCTGTGATTGTTTGCGCCAGCCTCCCGCGTCGAAACGGAAAGGGCTTTTTTTTTCTTTTTAGTTTCGTAATGAAACTGTGATTAGTAAATAATAGATCCTATGCCCCCTCGTACGTACGAGCGCGCCGCATCTCTAACCATAGGCGGCAGCGTCTGTCTGTCTGTCTGTCTGTCTGTCTGTCTGTCTGTCTGTCTGTCTGTCTGTCTGTCTGTCTGTCTGTCTGTCTGTGCAATAGGATAAAAAAGAAACGGCTGCCGCGAAATCTCGTCTTTCATGGTGAGCCATATCCAAGATGCATCATGGAGATTTTGCCGGAGGGTAAGCGCGTTGCTTGTTTTTTTTTTACATGCATTATGCCATGTTTTTTGGGGGGACACCATTTTAGTGTGAATGCAGTGAGACAGATAACTATGTAAGCGCCTGTGTGTGTGTGTGTGTGTGTGTGTGTGTGTGTGTGTGTGTGTGTGTGTGTGTGTGGGGGGGTGTGGGTGTGGGTGTGGGTGTGTGTGTGTTTTCGTGTCACACTCCTCAAGCTGGGCATGAGCATGTATGGGCAAACGTTTAAAGGGGAACTCCACCAATTTTCAACATTCTAACATGCCATTAGTATACCCTAGAGGTGCTGGGTGGACATGATAAAAAAAAGTTCCCCCATTCTGTGTTCCCAAGAAATGGAGGTCTGAAGAAAACCACTAACATGGTGAAACATCTTGATGACATCATCAAGATGTACTTTCACCATGTTAATGGATTTTTTTAGATGCAACCAACACAACCAACCAATGGTTGGTTGCGTTGGTTGCATTTGTACACAAAATGTTGAAAATGGGTGGAATTCCCCTTTAAAGACATCCAGGGTCTCAGGGTTAGAGATGAGAAGAATTGTTAGACCCACATTGCAGCCTGGGCTTTTGTATTGGTGTCTGTCGTGGCGTAAACCGTACATACAATATTGACTAAACAACAGAATTGTCCTTCTGTTGTCCTCCCTCGCTCATTGTATTTGTATTTCGAAGCTATTTGCGTAATTACCATGTGAAAACGCCGTCCCTGTGTGATGATACATCAAAACTAATGTGCTAACATAGTAGTATATCTACAAAACGATGCCTGGCAACGAACGAGGTCATTTGTGTTCGTCCAATTTGCTAATTCATTAACCCACATGAAAAAAAAAAAATAGGACAAGGACAGTGAATATATCGGGAACTTTACATAAATCATCAGCCTCACGTCAGGAGGATATTCTCATTTGCATGAGATATTTTGCTTTCCTTTAACCCTTTCTGTGCTGAACGCGTTTTGGTGTTTTAGCTTTTGAAAAATAGCAGATCTACAAGCTCATATCGCGCCACCGAGTGGCGCGATATGAGCTTGTAGGTCTGCTATTTTTGAAAAATTGCGAGAATGTAGAATCTGATCAGGACACAATGGGTTAAACCACCTAAAAAAACTATATTTAGTTTACCGCAGCTCCCCACCAAGCCCCCTGTTCTGTTTTTGATATGAGTGTTGCAACCACTGAAATGCCTGCATTTGTCCCTATATGTACACTTGTACACCTGTACACCTCTCACTATAGACCTGTGCAGTGACGTCACCGCCCCTGTTCCTGGAATCCTCATTCATTTTTCTCATAGATTTTTCGAAAATAATTTATATAAAGACAATTTCGCCACAGACAAAGCCAACTCCGGTCGTGACAAATCATGATGACACACACAATATCATCATATAATATCTAATTAGCAAGAAGTAGAAAACGACAGGATACAACACTTTTTGTTTCGTTTTTCATCTTAGAAATTATTCGATTGTCCCAAAAGATTGTGTGTGTCATCATGATTCGTCACGACCCGAGTTGGCTTTGTCCGCGGCGTAATCGTCTTTATATAAATTATTTTTGAAAAAGTCTATGAGAAAAAAAAAGAAAAATCTCTGTGAACAAACAAATGGTGCGATTTCTGCGCTGCACCAAATATATTAGCCAAAATAACCAATCTACAAGCTTGCAAATGGGCGAGCATGTACTAGATGTAATGTAATGTTGTCTCTGTGGTTTAATTCTAGCCACTGATTGATATAAAAGTCTCGGGGCTAGGATAAACAACAGCCTCAAACGCAACCCCGCGTGTGATCATAAGGTTAATCCATACCTGATCTAAAGCAAATATCAAATTTAATTTGACGGCACCAGATCTCAGTTTCAGCACTATCGATTTAGTGTCACATAATCTGTCACGTGCGATCATAAGCAGTGGGCGGCCCAAAAAAAAGAGAAAACACAACTCATTAAATCCATACACCGGAGGGATTGCACGTGCGATCATTCGAAATCGATTCTGTTCGCCACAAGCGAAAACCCGAATTAAGAAGACGAGTCAGGTGGGGGGAGGGATGATGTAGTAATCGCCTCGAACCGACGCGGTGAGATCTCGCAGAACCTTTAGGACGAATTAATACACTTGATTTACCTTCCCTCCGCGTGCGGGAGATTAACTGTCGAGGTGAACGCGTAATGAACCGTGGAAAAGTCCTAGTAGTCAACTTTGTGGCGGAAGCCACTTGTCACCGTAACTACCAAGTTGAGACACGGATAGCCGGGGCCATCGCTAATACGCAGAGCGCGTTTCTTTTTGCTAAAGGGGGGGAAAGTGGCCGATGCGGAATTTGGATGGGCTATCCAATTTTCTGCTCCAGTAGGTGTGCGTGTGTGTGTGCGTCCGTGTGCTGCTGGCGTGTGTGTGTACGCACGTGAGAGCTCTATAGCCGCAAACAGTCCGACGCGGGGAAGAGTCGGTCGCCACGCTTTGGTAGCAACACATGGACCCCCTCAGTCAGGCAGGCACTGCAGGGCTCTCCAGGCAGGCAGGCAGCAGGGGCAAATACATAAATAAATAACCCGTTGTGACCTGACACTAAATTCTACAGCTTTCTGAGAAAGCTGTTTCCACATCAGCAACGTTAATACAGGGGTGGATCTAGGTTTCAATGATTTGAAACACCACTACTGCTACTAAGAAACTACAGCTGTGGCACCACTAAACCAACAGCATTTCATCATTGAAAACAGAAAACTCTCTGAGTCAGACCTTTAGCTTTATGCATGCTGCGTGTCTGTTGCAACTTGAACAACGACTGATGCTATTATTGATGCTTATACTTGCCTAATAAAAGTCCTGTAACCGAAAATGGTATGGGTGTGACTTCATTTGATGAAGTTGCCCCATACTAGAGATGCCAGATATTATCGGCCCTCCGATATTATCGGCCGATAAAAGCTTTCAAATTTCATATCGGAAAATATCGGTATCGGTATTTACAAACTGGAAATTATGACTATTTACAGAGATGTAGACTCAGCACTACGGTCATGTTTATACCATTACTTTTGTACTTTACTCAAGTAGGCTACATGTTGAATTTATAGTTGTATGGAGTATTTCTAGGCTATAACATGAATTCGTATTTATACTAAATGTTTATTTATATTAAATATTTGTATAGTAATAGTTTCTGTTATTTTTCCACCACTGGAGGCCGCATATATCGGTATCGGTTGATATTGGTATCGGGAATTAGAAGTTGGATAATATCGGATATCGGATATCGGTAAAATAGTCAATATCGGGCATCTCTACCCCATACCATTCCGTCCTGCCCACCAAATGGGAAATGTTACATCCGCCCCTGTGTTAATAGGTGTATTGTCCTGAATATGAGACGACTCTGCTGCTTTCAATATCTAAACCTAATGCCAGCTAACGCTTGAAACGCCAAAAAGGGCTTCCCGCGCACAACGAGATAAATAAAGAAATAAATGTATAAATAAATAAACGGGTGGGTGAGATTTAGAGGCAGGCATGCAGGTGGGTGACGCATGGGGGGAGACGGGGGGACCTAATGAAAGGAGCGTGGCGGGTGGTGGTGGTGGTGGTGTGTCTAAAGGGGAGGGGGGCGCACCCCGGCCTCCGCATTGACAAGCTGTCCGCATTCCACTGTAATTTAGAGACCTTCTCCCCAGAGAGCAGGCCCTGAGTTATAACATTTCTCCTCTCTCACTCCTCACCCCCACCACCACCTCCTCCTCCTCTCTCCAACCTCTCCACCCCCCTTCACCCAGGGGCGGATTTAGCCAGCCCTATACTAGGGCGGGCTGGAGGAATGTCAGGGTGGGCAACCTTTTTGACACCAGGGCCTATTTATTCGGCATTTGAAGACAAACCTACAGATCAAAATGACCATTAATCTTCTACATTCTCTAGGTGTAGACTTGGGCTACTTCAGATGATGAATATTTTAACTCTTGAGAGCGTAAACATGAAACCAAATGGACCCGCAAGGGTCCATTTGGTTTCATGTTTACGCTCTCAAAGAGTTACGCCATCGTTAACCAACTTTACACCATTTAGCCTGGGGACCACCTGGAACTCTCTCAAGGACCACTAGCGGTCCCCAGACCACTGGTTGAAAACCACTGATATTACGTTTCATTGGGTGGGCAGGATGCACGATTGCGTGCAGGGCTCTGCCCACCCCTGCCCCCGATAGATCCGGCCCTGCCATCACCCCTTCCTCTCTCTCTCTCCTCTATCCCTCCATCTTCTGTGGGCAAATCGCCATGAGCTTATGCTCCTGTCGTCCAAGATCGCTATACATTCCTCCCCGATTCCAATTTCGCCCCTTCCATCTACCGAAGCCATTTCCCTTAACAGTATAGCCCAGTGGTTTTCAACCTTTTTCGTACCAGGGCCCACTATTTACTCAGCATTTGAGGCACCATTGGACCACCATCTGAGGGCATTTTAGCCCCACAGGCCCCCAAAACTAAAGATTTCTTCTGGTTTTGTCCATAATGCCAGGATGGATTTTTGACCATTAATCTTCGAGTTAGTGGATAGGGCTAATTCAGATGAATATTTTAACTCTTGAGAGTGTAAGCATGGTTTCATTTTTACGCTCTCAAAGAGTTACACCTGGTTAACCAACTGTCCATCATTTAGCCTGGGGACCACCTGGAACCCTCTCAGAGACCACTGGTGGTCCCCGGACCACCTGTTGAAAACATTTGATGACACGCACCACAGCCTGTCCTTCAGGGTTCTCTTTCCCGTGCTGCTCGCCCCTGCGGCGCCGATGTGGAGCGTGTTACGAGCCGCCACTCGTAACACGCTTTTGGCCTTTTACCTGGCTGCGACTTATACATAATTTACACTCTATGGTACAGCGGCGACCCGGGGGCCTGCAAATGGCACGACCTGCGAGGTCACGAACGTGGCACACCAACACAACTCGAAGATCTTGCTATTTTTCCGCAGGACGGCTGATCGACAAAGTCTAAACCGAAGTCTAAACCGATGCAGGCTTTGCCGTGAAGCGCGCAAGTTCTGGAACGAATATTTCCGCACCCCCCCCCCCCCAAAAAAAAAGAGGTGGAAGGGTTCGACCTTCTGCGTCCGCACGAAGCGGACGCCCCGTGACAAGGACGGCGCGGTCGAGGGGGCTCCAAACAGCGGCAGGCGGCGCGTACAGGTGACGCATAGGGCGCCTCATCAATGTTGACATTTTCCATCCGACGGGGAGGGAGAAATTAAGACTTGGGCCACTTTAGATGCTAATTTAACGGCTTACCACATGATCCCCCCCCATTCCTCCTTCCTCCGTAAAGCTTTACTCCCTCCATAAACCTGTCCGTCGTGCCGATGCTCGCTTCCGTCCCTCCTCCTCCTCCTCCTCCTCCTCCTCCTCCTCCACCGCTGCCCAGGCAATAGGTGCAGAGGAGGAGGGCCGCGCCAGCGGCGCTCTCCCACAACGCCGCGACACCGAGCTGCAGCCTTCATTATGTTTGCTTTTTAATCACTTAATCCATGGTTGAATACAGAAGCAAACAAATAAAAGAAACATCTAAGCAAATGAACGGTCGGGAGTCGTTTCCGTAATAGCTCGTAAATCTCTCTGAGTTCATAATGAGGCTGTCTTGTTTTTTTTTTGTGTTTTTCTCTCTCTCTCCTCCGCTCCAGGGCATGATCGGCTGCGAGAAATCAGCGACTTCACAGGCGGGCATGAGAGAGAGAGGGAGAGAGAGAGGTTATTTTACCGGCGCTGACGCCCACCCGATGTGTGTCATCACGCGGAGAGAGAGAGAGAGAGAGGAGAGGGTTGCGTGGGAGGGCATATTGTAAAGTTTAGTGTCTGGGAAAGTTATCTTTAATCCAGAATAATTCACCGTCTTACCAGCCTGATGTTTACTTGTTTTGTGCACCGGCTTTGCCTTAATTGTCAAAAAGTAATGTACCAGGTCATGGTGTATACGTCGTCATCTGGGCGCGAACGGTGCGTTGCGTGTGAGCCTGTAGATCAACGACTTGATGTACTTGAGGGAGTTCCAGGGGGCAAGTTTGTATACCAAATGGGAAACTCTCAGCCCAGAGATGGAAATGCCATTAAATGCATGGTACATGGCCTAAACTACGTCAACACAGTCATACACAGACACACGCACCTATCCTCTTGCACAAGTACAGTATACTGTATATACCTCTTTCACAGAAGCAAGACCTTGTAGTATGTACCGTACTGCTGGCATCTCTCTTGCACATGGAACTATACCTCTCACTTCACTTATGTTCAGATCATGAAGACCTGTCACTTTACTACACTTGGTTCCTTGTAGTCTATTAATACCTCAGCATAGCTGTTAGTAAGCAGTTGCCATAGTTGTTACAGTTATACCTGCAGCTTAGTTGTAGTATGTTGTTGTATGTAGTATGTACCGTAGTATGTTAGAGCTGTTATAGTGTACTATGGTTGTACTATGTTATATAGTATTTATGTCCTAGTTCTGTCTAGTTTCTGCTTAGCTTTCCTAATACTTGCCAATTTATTTAACTTTTAGTTTATTATAGCTTAGCACCTTCACTGCACAATTTGGTTGGATAGTTAGATGGCATTTTACTGCCTTCATCTTACTTGCTGCTCTTTGTCTTTTGTCTCGTTTCACTGTGGACGAGTGGGAAATGTTATTTCATCCTTATGTATGTCTTGACACACACTTGAGTGACAAAAAAAAACTTGAACCTATTTCATATCTTAAACTGAGGGTCCATGAAAATATGGTTGAGGATCACTGTTAGAGCAGTAAGGGGGTCCCTGGCATATCGTTTCAAATGGGGATCCGCCGCCTAATTCGTGCCAAATTGGGGGTCCTTGGCATGAATTCAAAGTGTTTGGGATCCACTGCACTGCACTATCTGGTGTTATACCAGATATAGAAGGTAAAAATGAAACCAAATGGACCCTGACGGGTCCACTTGGTTTCATTTTTACTCTCTCAAGAGTTAAAATATCCATCATGTGAATTAGTCCTAAATCTACACAACTAGAAGATTAATGGTCATGGACAGAAGCAAAGGGAATCTTTAGTTTTTCGGGGTCTGTGGGGGTAGATTGTCTTCAAGTGGTGGTCCGTGGCTCAAATGCTGAATAAATGGTGGGCCCTGGGATGAAAAAGGTTGAAAACACCTGTTATACCGGATATACTAATACAACATGGCTGCAGTACAGGCCTACATGTTCATTTAACGAAGAGGGACTTGTTTATGGCCGCTTGTGTTTAGTGTCGGGGAGCTGCGGCTGAGGTGAACAGCAGAATGCACGGCGAGTTAAAGCCTAATGGGTTAAGTGTGGCATTTCTCAGAAACCTAAGTTTAGTCAGTGTGATCAGGGACACAGCCTGTTGTTTTCTCTGCGTCTGAATGCAGGCTTTAGAAAGCCAGGAAACAATAAAGTGCCTCTTAGTCGTTGTCCCCGTATCCAGGCAACAGGAAAAACCACATACCATATCTCTGGTCTCCCTGGTTCTGTCTCTCTCCGATGCTGTCGGCAGGGGCGGATCTAGGCATAGGCATGGGGGGGGGGGGGGCACGGGGGGGGGGGGTCGGGTGCCCCCCTAAATGCCCAGTCCGCCCCACCAAACATGATGGCATGCAAAACAACCCAAGATATTTCAGTGCTTATGTTTAAAAGTATCTGAAAACACTACTGAAAATGGTATGGGGGCAGCTTCATCGCCCGTGGCACGAAGCGACACGGGCGATGAAGCTGCCCCCTTACCATTTTCTTCCCCCCCCCGCCCCCAATTGGGAAATGTTACATCTGCCCCTGGTTGTCGGTCTCTCCAGTTTCTCCCTCTCCGTTTTTCTCTTTCCGATTTTCTGTCTGTTTCTCTTCTCTCTCACACACACACACACACACACACACACACACACACACACACACACACACACACACACACACACACACACACACACACACACACACACACACACACACACAACACACACACACAGGCACTTTCTCACCCAACACCCAAATCTCTTCGACGGTGACAAACAGACAGGCAGGCAGTCAGGTTTCGTTTTGACGCATCGTCCTATACTATATACGCCATTCAGATTTTACCTTTGACCATCAACTGGTTTAACGGTCGGATCCCTCGGAGAGGCCGTCGCATAGGCCGGGTTTTATGTTTCTCCTTGAGGAATGATGGAGCGTTTAGCCCTGGATGGAGAGGAGCATGCAGGCAGGACCCAGTGTGCTGTGATACGAGGGAGCAGGGCCGTGCAGAGCAGATAGCGTTAGAGAGGCAGGGGCTGAATTCCAAAAGGTTTTCAACCTTTTTGACACCAGGGCCCACTATTTATACAGCATTTGAACCACGGACCAACATTTGATGACATCTTGGACTCCCAAACTAAAGATTTCTTTTGTTTTTGCCCACAATTCCAGGCTGGATTTGGGAAGCAAAAAAGTCAAAACCTACAGATCAAAATGACCATTAATCTTCTATTCTGTAGTTGTGTAGACGTGGGCTGATTCAGATGATGAATATTTTAACTCTTTGAGAGCGTAAAAATGAAACCAAATGGACCCTTTCGGGTCCATTTGGTTTCATTTCTATGCATTCTCAAAGAGTTACATCTGGTTAATCAACTTTCCATCATTTAGTCTGGGGACCACCTGGAACTCTCTGAAGGATTGCAGTGGTTGAAAACCACTTTCCTAAGAGGATGCAGCCCCTGCAGAAAAATTGCAGATCTTCAAGCTCACAGTGTGTCACAGCGGCAATGATGGTCTATGTATGACGACGGGCCGACTTCAATGGAACTACTAGAGGCATAATGGACTACAAAGCCTACAAATTGTATTCGAAGTAGTTAAACAGTATGTTTTCTTCTCTCAGAGCCCCTATGTGTTGTCCGTAAAAGTGCAGATGGACAGACTCTACCTGACTACTCTCAAATCCTGTGAGAGTTTGTTGTGGGTATCAAGAAAGCTTGACAACAAAGTGGATTTTCTTCTGATTTGTCTTGTTAAAAGAAGCCATTTCAGTATGAATGTCTAGTGAATATTGTATGCCTTCATGTGATGATCCAGCCTTTAGTTCAGTGACCATGGAGTTAAGAAGTGGATAGTAAGTGGCGTTTACGTTCATTCACCCACTTGAAATGACTTCACGCAGTTGGCCCCGCATGTTGGCCCCGCTCGCTAATGGCCTCTTCTGCAACGTGATGCGTTGAGAGCTTTTAGATCATCAATTTTCGGGTTGCATTGTTTGGTCTGGAAAGGGCGATAAAGGGGCAGGGGGTTGGACCCCTGCCCTTTGTTGTTGTCTACGTGTGCACGTCCCTGGACCAGGGCAAGGATGCAGAGGTGGAGGAGGGCAGAGATATATGGAGGTGGAGTTCCATGTCATCCAGTTGCCACCCCCTCCACCATAAATCAGATAGTGTGTGTGTGTGTGTGTGTGTGTGTGTGTGTGTGTGTGTGTGTGTGTGTGTGTGTGTGTGTGTGTGTGTGTGTGTGTGTGTGTGTGTGTGTGTGTGTGTGTGTGTGTTCTTCACTAGCAACTACGTACAAGTAACATACACTATTACTGTAACATTATTTTTTGGAACAAGACCAAGGCCTGCCATATGCAGTGAAAACATGTGTGTGTGTGACATTTATTTTGTTGGTTTGAGAGGTTAGCTTAGCTGTGAATGGACCATAACAGTTTGGAGAGGGGCTTACTGCACGGTCTATAAATAGAAACTGCTTAAACAGATTGTGCTGTTGTATTTCCCTTTTTTTGTGTGTTTGGTGGCAGCGATGTAATATTATTACTCTGAGTGAAAGTAATGTTGCCCAACAGTATCCGTCTTTATAGTAGCCATATAGTTTCTCCTGTCAGTAGGCAGTGGTGTTTCGAAGCAATTTGGAACCCCAGGCAAGATTTTCCCTGGAGCCCCCCCATGGCGCACCAAGACACTGCCTAGTCTGCCTAATGGCAAAACCGTCCCTGTCAGTAGACGTTTGACATAGTTAATCGTCCCACGTTTGGACCATCATTCAGTTTGATTACCTCCGGCAGGTGGAGATCTTCAGTTCACCCGTGTGCGCATGCGCGTGCATGCTAATTAAGTCGTCTCGCGAACTACCAGGCCGTTTAGCATCGCTTGTGCGTGCTGGCGGCGGGCCAAGCACCCCTAAACTCTTGAATAATTTACAAATCTGTCAACAACAACTTATTTAATTTGGGGGATTTATTACCGCAGAGCAAACATCCCTCCAGGCCATATAGGATGAGTGTCCCACCGGGTTTATGGACCGGAACTAATCATACGCTGCATGCTATATGGGCTAAAAAGAAAAACAGGACCCTGACATTGACATTAATGTTGTCGTCGTCGTCATCTAACTGTACACATCATCGCCATATTTGTTTTTGGTAAACGTGTGATTGAGGTGATTATTTTTGAGTGGTGCAGCCACTCCAATGCACAGCAATGTGTGTCCCTGGCTGCAGGGCTGGGTCTGTCCGTCTGAGTCTGATTATAATTTAAAAATAAAACACACACACACACACACACACACACACACACACACACACACACACACACACACACACACACACACACACACACACACACACACACACACACGCGCACACATACACTTTAAAGCATCCCTACCTAATAAGACAAATATGCCTTAAAACACTATACTTGCCTTCTATACCTACCTTACCTAAAATGTAAATACAAAAACATATTCAATATCTTATGTATTTTTAAAAAAATAGAGAGTCTTTCTCTCATTAGGGACTGTTCCTTTTGCAAGTTGATAATGTTATTATTATTTACATGCTAATAAAATATCCCTTAAAATATTGCTTTTGTTAGCATAATGCATTTCATACATTCTAGAGCTGGATCACTCATTGACCTATGACATCAACCTACGACAGGAGCAGTCCCCATTCAGTGAAAGATTCACTGCTTATTAAATAAATATTAGTGTTTGTATTTGTATTTGTTTATTTTAGTTCCAGAGGGCAAGCATAATGTTTTAAGCCATATTTGTCCTTTTAAATGTATTTTTGATATGAGCGTTCCTGACTGAACATACAACTGAATGAACGCAGCGTTTAGTCAACATGAGACACAGGTGAAGAAATGCAAAACGGTTAAAATGATAAAAGCAATCACAGTGACTAAAGAGTACTAATTGAAGCGTAATTATATAGTCAGCTCGAGTCTCCAGCTGTCAAGCTTTTGACAGACATAATTGGCCTGTGGTTCCACGTTTGCACACTCTCAGAGATGCAGGGGGTCGGTGGTGGACCATAATGAGTAGTAAACTGGGTTGGTGGGTGGAGGTCCTCGAAAATTAAAAGTGTCACTCACTGAATTGTTGTGAATTATGCCAGAAGCTACGTGGAGGCACTCCCGTGGGCCAAAAGGCCGGCATGTGGGTCGAGGTATTCAGAATTGCAAGGAGGAAGTCCAACAGTCCCAATGTCACGCACACTAAGGCCCGCCCCTCCTCGGTTATGATTGGAGGAAGAACCCTGATATCTCTAATTGGATGGAAGCTTTCTCACCTGCCACCAAAACCGTAACTACCTTTTTCCTTCACCCCTGTGGTTCAGTGGCGACAGGAAGGAACTCCTTATATATAGGATTATCCAAAGACAAATTTAAAAAAAAATATTTGAATTAAGTGAAATCATTGGACATAGCTTTTACAGCAGCATAAAGATTGCAGTGGTGTTTTACAAAGTACAATTGGTCGTGTAAATCTTTTAAACAGACATACAGTATAACAAAAATGTGTTGTTGTCGAGTACTGCGCATGACATGCCTACCTCCTCGACTACTAAGACACACACACGCACATATGCACACACAGTGTGGGTGTGTGTGAGAGAGAGAGAGCGATTTCTGTCACTTCGTCAGGCAGTATAGGAGGCTGCTTTCATGTGACATGTTCCCGTCAAGCGCGACGCACATGACTCGTGTGCCTTCTCCGTGACTTTTGGTCGCTTCCCCCCCAAGCGAGGGAGATGCCGGCACCCATGGGAGGCTGTTTCATATTAATACACCAGGAAGTTTCGCTGAGAGGAGACATACTGCATACCACTGTGTGAGAAACTCATTATACGCCACCAAACCGCCATTCTATTGAGGTCATTTCCACTCCAGAACACACTCTCCTTTTTCTTTTTAACAGAGGCCCAAGTTGTGCTTACACCACAACTCTGGCAATTTGTGTAGCGTCCCCATTTCCCGATATTATATTACCCGGCTTGGTAACGTTGACACCAGCTTTCACGAGAATGTTTACTTGACTTGTTTTATTGAATTCCATTTGAACCGTTCCTTTGATTCGGCAGCTTTGGGTCGCCATTACCTTATTGAAAAAGAGGAGTGAGTTTAAATGACTACGATGTGCAATGAAATCGCAGGCGTGTATCCGAATGTCCTCTTCCATTACCATCGCTGCTGGGAGGAAAGCTAGAGTAAGGGATTTTCTTTCGTTAAAACACACGTTAAATGGCGTTAGATTCTGATAATAATACTCATTTACTAGAGTTTTTGTGCAGTAATAAGAGAAAGAGAGACGACGTTTGATGGTGGTGCTGTTGTAAACAAGTGTATGCTTTATTGTGCGTCATCAACAATACCGGTTTCTGTGTTGACTCCGGTGATCAAAAACAGGGTACAGATATAGGTGAGAAGTGAGACTGTAAGTAATGACACAAGGGAATGAGCCGGAAAACTTGGGATCACAAATTCCTGTGTGTATTCAACTTACCCGAGTTTAATCATTGTACAACACTTGAATTGCTGTTTGGAGTTTCCGAGATTTGTTTTATATTTTTAATTTGAAAACAGTTGAATGCATATTTCAGTAATAGTATTTTGACATTGTGACGAGGCTAAGCGTAATAATGACGTAGCAGGAAACCAGCCATGCCCTGGTTGCTATAGGGCTTCTGGGGAGCTCAGGCTAATGCAGGGGTCAGCAACCTGCGGCTCAGGAGCCGCATGCGGCTCCAGAACACAGCCCTAGTGGCTCAGTGGCTGTAGCATTATTACATACACACACTGGGGTGATCTGCACCAAAATAATATAAACATTTCAGTCACTGACAACACCCAAAACGCGTTGGCCATGCCAAAAAAGCCCAGCAGTTATCAGAGGTGGAGCTTTCAATCTGAACCACCCATTTTCAACAGTTTACTATGTCATTAAACGTCATTAAACCAAATGGACCCTGACGGGTCCATTTGGTTCACATTTGTACACTCTCAGGAAAAATGAAAGGGTGGAATTCACCTTTAAGCACTTATTAGGCTTACATTTTTGCGGCTCCAGACAGATTTTGAATTTAATTTTTGGTCGAAAATGGCTCTTTCAACATCTTGGGTTGCCGACCCCTGGGCTAATGCAATGTGAACCAGTGCCTACAGCATTCCTAAACGGGATGCTGTTTCTTAATGGGAAAATGCCACGGTGTAGCATTTCTGACGACTCACAAACAAATGTCAGATGTGTTTTCTAGCTTTTTTTCATGGATCTCTGCGTTTGCTCCAAAGGTAATTATACAATCCTAACGTCCGATAGGTTTATATGAACAGATTTAAAGTCATAAAAGTATCAACGATTATCTTTTTTCTTCTTTGTGTTGCTAAATGATTGCCCTGCATTGTCATCCAAGAGTTTTTGCGCGAGAGTATTGAAAATAATCCTATTTAAACACACCACAGCAAACCGTGATTTTATTGAGTAAGTCAAGTTGCTTCAAGCTTGTCCATATGACATTAAGCTGCCAAGATGCAGGAAGAACAAATTCAAGAACTCAATTGTCCATGGCCGTTGCTATTGGCCCTTTTACCCTATCTAATTATAAGTTTGCCCTGGGAATTGGTGTTGTGTGTTGTTGACCGTTGATGTTGATGATTGTATTTCGCGCTGACCGTGCAATAAAGCTGCCCCTGAATACAATTTAGGTTGACCTTGGTCCTGACATAATGTAGTTCAAGCGGCACTTCCCGAAACTTGTGTAGGGAATATCCGACATGAGAGAGAGAGAGGGAGAGAGAGTGAGAGAGAGAGAGATGCAGTTTGATGTGTTAGTTCTTCAGACAGTAAAGTATTATCATCATTAGGGCATATGCCTCTTGGTGGAGATTTGCGCTCGGTTGAGCACGCCTTTCCTAGTCCCTTTCATTTTTGTTCTCCATACCGCTCTCCAGTGTGCACTGATTTCGGGGCACCGCACGTGCATAACTTTAATTTTCACGGCGCAGAGCCTAAGGAGCCAACATTTAGCCACTCTTGCGTCTGTCTCACGGTCCATACGTTTGTTTGTAACAGCCAATATTTTATGCCATATTTGGAGGGAAGGCACATGGCAAACACATGCAAGGGAGACGCACGCTGGCACATGTTACATTTTTAAAGTAACTCTTTGCAGTTATTGTTATTGTTTTGCAATAGTAACACATTGGTCTACTAGTTACTACATTATGGAAGTTAGTAGTTACTTTACTTCAAAAAAAGGTTTTAAACAAAATATATACAGTATGTAGCCTATATAAAGCTTAACAATTCAAACATTGTTTTCAAGAAATAATATTCCCTAATGGAACTGGTCCACTTGTGGCCTGTTATAAGGTGAACTTGTCAATTCTTATGCCAATAGTATAATATCCACAATCACAGACAATCAATATCCAGTCTAATGATATGATGTATTATAATAAGTGGGTGACTATAATAACACAATGCAAACACTGTAATAGCATTACTGAATGGTAAAATGAATGGTAAAAAAGAGTTACTTTACATGTTGCAGTACAGACACACACACGCACACACGCACACACATGCACATACATGCACGTATACATGCACACAAAGAAAATGGGAATGTCAATTATTAGCTGCTGAGATAATTAGGATTTAGTGTTCAATAACATGGTGAACAGCTATTTGTATTTTTTTTTCTTCGCCATGTTTAAAGGAAACTTCAGTACAGCCTTAAAGTGAGACGGATGATTTATGGTCTGCTGCTTCCAAGTTGCGACTATCATCATTTATTGTAATTATGCCTTTATCGTAAGAATAGCCTGTGTTGGACGATAATATGCAGACATCTGCTTGTCTCCTTTCCCAGCGTTTTGTAAGTTACGAAGCAAAAGAAAAGAGTGGGGGAGGCTTAACATGATGCAGATCCTCTTATTATCTATGTTGTGTTTGTGTTTTTCAGTTTAATCTGCTCTCAGGAATTAAAAACAAAACTACGAAAAAAAGCTGAATATTTTTTTTAGATTGATGCCGTGATGGAGTTGCTACATTTAGAGCAGGGGTGTCAAACTCAAATACAGAGTGGGCCAAAATTTAAAACTGAACAAAGCCGTGGGCCACGTTTGACAAACTAACCTTTTAAAGGGGAATTCCACCCATTTTCAAAATTTTCCTGAGAGGGTACAAATGGACCCACTAGGGTCCATTTGGTTCACATTTGTACCCTCTCAGGAAAAATGGGTCTGAAAGAAAAATCATTAACAAAGTGAAAGACATCTTGGTGATGTCATCAGATATATTTCACCATGTTAATGATTTTTTCAGACCTCCATTTTTAGGAAATACAGAATTGGGGGAACTTTTTTTTTTATCATGTCCACACAGTATTTATAAGGAACTTTAATGACATATTAAAATGTTGAAAATGGGTGGTCTTCCCCTTTAATTTGATAATGTCTCAAGGGCCAAATAAAATTACACGGCGGTCCAAATTTGGCCTGCGGGCCAGAGTTTTACACCCATGATTTAGAGATGATGTAATTTTCAGCTGAAGTCATGAGCAGTTGTGTGCTCTTTTGTATGCTGATGTAGACCTATAGATCTATAGACTCAGTCCAGACAAATGATAGTGTGGGACTCTCAATAGCAGGACCACACACTGAGGAAATTAGTCTTGGTACAGTGGTTTGCAAAGTGGATCCTCAGGGGGGATTCCATCGGTGTCCCTAGCACAATTAGTTGTTGCAATTACTTGCACTGTAATATACCTCACTGTGTGTTGCACCGCAGTTTAGGCTACGCTAGGTGTGCTATAAGGTTTACCACATATAATGTGGCAAAGCACATGGGAAAGATGATTTGTGGAAAAATCTTTAACCCCAGAAGACCCAGTGTTGCTTTTTTGTTAATATATGCGTATACACCCACATAATCAGTGCTGAAATTATCATAATTTAAAACAAATCTGAATTTGTAATAGTTTTTAACCCTTGACCTCTAACCCTGATAAAAGTAAGTAAAATGCCTGCAATAAATATATTTTTGTGTTCATTAGAATGCCTGCATAATGTACATTCATTATTTTTGAAAGATATGCCCAAAAACGTGAATCATAAAAATCACAGTAGAATAGTACTAGTAGGGTTGAAATCTCTTTTTGCAAGTAGAAATATAATTGGGTGTTCCAGGGTTTTTTCAAGGGTAACACCACTTTTGTAAAGGTGTGGGTTGTTTTTGTACCTTATAATGATCAAACTAGTCCAGTCCAGGAGTTATTTAGCTCCGCTGCGCAGTTTTACAGAAATTTAAAAAGTAAAAAAGAATCTCCCGATAACTTCCATTGTAATGGGGAAACAACTGTCAAAGTCACTCTTTTATCCCATAAATGAACGCAAAAAAGCTGATTCTGACAGTTTGAGAGGTGTTTTCCTGTTACAGTGTAAGTCGGTGGAGGCCTAGTTTTATTTCTTATGTTGCTATTAAACTGCACAACAAAATTCAGCGAAATAATTCATAGAATGATCCCACCCTTTAAACTTTTTTTTCTCCTTGCCTTAACAGGGAATTCCATCCATTTTCAACTTTCTCCTGAGAGTGTACAAATGGAACCAAATGGACCCGCTAGGGTCAAAAGGTCCGAAAACAAAAATGGTGAAACACAACTTGATGACGTCATCCAGTTTCACCATGTTAATTATTTTTTCAGACCTCCATTTCTAGGAAACAGAATGGCAGAGCCTGGTATGTTCACATAACATCTATACAAGGTATATTAATGACAGTAAAATGTTGAAAATGGGTGGAATTCCCTTTTAATCCACCCTCCTACTCACCCTCCAAGGGGTGTATTAATAGGTTCACTTCCCACTGCGTTCCCACAAGTAACAAAGTACACATTGTTGGGCGATATAAAGACATTGAGTGGGCCTTAATTGTATCTTTGGATGGTCATGGCTTTGTCCCAGTGTTGTTTTTGTCGATTAAGACTAAGACTAAAGACTAAGTCGACTAAGGTTTTTGATATTTAGTCGACTAAGACTAGACTAACAAAAATGAATTTCAAAAAGATGTGTGTTTTCAAATGACTAAGACTAAGACGAAGACTAAATTATAACCTAAGACTAATGGAAATAGCACACATTTTTATCTTCTTTTTTTTTTTTTTTTTTTTTTTTTAAGTATGTGAACATATCTGCAGTGTAGATTGCATACGTTTTCAGGAAAGGAACTTATTACTATTGCAGTAATTTTATACAAGAAATAAAATGAGACATGTTTCATACTAAAAACTATAAATCTGTATAACATATATAAACCTACAATGTATTAGTATGTAAAACTAAACTACCAAGACTACGACTAAAAGACTAAGACTAGACTAAATCCTTTTTGACATTTCGTCGACTAAGACTAGACTTAAAAAATGAATTTCAGAAGACTAATTGGGACTAAAAGACTAAATCTGCCTTATTGAAAAGACTAAGACTAAATCAAAATATTCTCGAACAAACAACACAGCTTTGTCCTCACCAGAGTTTATACGCAAACTATGTTCACTTCATGCTGGGGCCAGTCCAATGACGGCTCTTAGATTTCTATTGAGAATGAAGACAACCAATAGGTTGTTGCAGAAGTAGGCCGGACATTCTGGCCTGGAAGTATCAGAAATGCATTGGGCGTGAGCTACAGCCCAGCTTTAACGGTTTTCAATACCCTCATTCAATCCCCTGAATTTTTTTTAGCAATAGTACATCATAAACAATATACACTAGACTTTAGTTGTACTGTACTGTACTGCTGTGCTTTAAAACACTCAACCATTCAGTTTGTGAGACCTCAATGACGCAACACTTCTACTATATAGCTCTGGACCTCAATACACTTCAAATATTGTACTGTTGTCTTGACTACGTTGCTATGAAAAAACAAACGCGCCGACGCACACACACACACAAAGGGCATGAATGAAGCACTGAGTTTGAAGATGGGTCTGGTGAGGCCACCAGGGAACTGGGGGCAGGTGTGTGTGTGTGTGTGTGTGGGGGGGGGGGGGTAGTTTTTCAAAAAGGTTTTCAACTGTCAAACCGACCAGCACCTCTTCAAAAACAACGTTTGATGACCACCCAATGAACCTACCCAGTGCGTGACGGTTCCCCCATGAGAACCTGCTTCTAATAGAATTTACAATGAGCTTATTTAACAATTCCATTTGACTGAGACTGATTTGTTGCTGTTAATCACGCCATAACGCCTGTCGTCCTCCTCACAGGGGCGGATCTAGGCATGGGCATGAGGGGGCAATGCCCCCCTAAATTCCCAGTCTGCCCCACCAAACACCATGGCATGCAGAACAACCCAAGATATTTCAAGTGCCCATATTTTGAATGATTTAAAAAAAACTACACTAACTACAGTTGTGGCACCAATAAACCAACACCATTTCATCATTGAAAACAGAAAACTCTCTGAGTCAGGCCTTTAGCTTTATGCATGCTGCGTGTCTGTTGCAACTTCGACAACAACTGATTAACTGAGTTATTATTGATGCTTAATTGCCCAATAAAAGTCCTGTAACCAAAAATGGTAATGGTATGACTGCGACACGGGCGATGAAGCCGCACCCATACCATTTTCTCCTGCCCCCCAAATTGGGAAATGTTATATCCGCCCCTGCCTCCTCGTGCCGTAGGCTCTCTGGGCGCTGATGGCCCCATGAAGTCGCTGAGCGTTAAACCGAGTCAGGGTCCATTTGGCTACATTTTCCTACGCTTTCCTTGTTACAAATGGTAGTGTGTAGTTTCTTCATTCTGCCAATTATTTAATTGGGTTTATCTGGCGTCGGTTGAACACCGACAGTGTAGTTGGCCCGTTCTAGCAGGCATGGAGAACTGCTGCGGTATACCGCGCTCATTTTTGAGTGGTGCAACCATTCACCACCAAAGGGGGTGCTGTTGTAGCCTTGCATGGGATAATTCAGATGATGAATATTTTAACTCTTGAGAGATGTTTACTCTCTCAAAGAGTTACCTCTGGCTAACCAACTATCCATCATTTAGCCTGGGGACCACCTGGAATCCTCTCAGGGATCACTGGTGGTCCCTGGACCACTGGTTGAAAACCCCTGCTTTACACCAAATGGTGGGATTTTTTTTATATACATATCGCGGCACAGGCTGTCTTACGCGCCTCCCCCCCGATGCGAAGCAGTATATACCCCCTCCTCCCCAATCTCCGCCCGCAACGAGCCGAGGAAGTTGGGGGAGATGAGACTCTGACTCTGCAGCTGATAGTTCCACGTGATGGATGCGGCTCACAGGTGACAATTCATGCTGACAGCTCCAATGACAAAGCTGTGCTTTATAGCCAGACGGCAGGCAGGCAGGCAGGCAGGCAGGCAGGCAGGCAGGCAGGCAGGCAGGCAGGCAGGCAGGCAGACTGACTATACCACCTCCTCCCTCTCCTCCGTGGATCGGGGGGCTCGATATCTGCCGTGCCGTGAAATGGCTGCGCCCCTGTCAGCGATGCCAGAGAGAGATAGCACTGCTGTTACCATCATGAAGATGTTTTTTTTTTCCCGGAGGGGGGTGAATATGGTTATCCCCACTGTGTGTGTGTGTGTGTGTGGGGGGGGGGGGGGGGGCATCCGCTCGTGGGTTGACTGACTGACTGTTGGGTGAAGTAGAATCTGTTGCTGCTGCTGGTGGAGATGAAAGAAGGGGTGTTATAAGTGGGATAGTAGTTATAATTGAAATAACGTGTGTGGGTGGGTGTTTGTGTGCGCTTATTATCTGAATAGCAGTGGGTCTTAGAATTCAACCGTCAATGGCTTTGTACTCGCGGAGCAGCCAGTCTGCCCGTCTCTCTGCTCTTTTAAGGCACTGTTCACACCTTTCAATCTGGTGAATCCAGAACGCTTTGTGAGATCAGCCATGATAAGACCAGCTCCATTCATTTCCAAAGGGAGTCACGTGGTTTGACGTGAAAAATCTTGACTCGTCAAGATGGATTATGGTTAGAAAACAGCATAGTTTGATACGTCAAACCATGTGACTCCCATTGGAAATGAATGGGCTGGTCTTATCATGGTTGATCTTATAAAAAAATAAACTTTCTGGATTTGTCAGATTGGAAGGTGTGATGGTCCCTAAGACGACAAAAAAGGAAAATCATCAATGAGTTCTATAAACGTAGTAATGTATTATATCTATCCACAAGCTTCTCTGCAAAGGTAAAGGTAGCCGAAGCACACAGTCGCGCCTCTGTTCTGTCAGTGTTGCCATGTCCGCTTATTATAAGCCACCGTTGACTTGCAAATAAATTATTGGTCATTGCTGGTTGATGTTTTTTTGTGCTTGTACAGTACAGTAGTTGTGTATTTGAGCTTGCTTCCTAATGTTTAAACCAGTGTTTTCGCACATTTCCTCACATCAAGGATCCCCAGTTTAATATGTGGGCATAATTGTCCACAGACAGCCATCAGAAAATATTGTGTGCCATTTTCATTGAAATTTTTCAAACATATTAATGTGTTTTACCGAGGTACAACCTCACAATGTGTCGCTGTGAGCGTGTAGATCAGCTATTTTCATTTGTGCTGGTCTTCATAGCCCTGGCCACTAGTTTCTGCATAGCCTCGACACCCAGGTTTTCATTTTCATTCGCGTTGCGCGAAAACGGAAAGCCTGGACTAACGCACGTTGGAAAGTGGCCTTGAGGGGGGAGTGAACCTTCCGGGGTGGGCGTCGCTCTAAATGATGTGACGTAGAACAGCAGTGGACGGGAGGGGGAGGGGCCGGAGATGACGACACGTTAGTGAGATCAAATCAGAGCGCAGCACTTCTGCCGTGTGGATCCCACGACACCTCCGCCCCCCAAGGCCAAAATCATTGAGGGCTAGACCAGGCTAGTTTCTGCATAATATGCTTCCGCATAATATGCTCTTTCGTGTTCGTCTTCACCGTAACTCATATCAACGAAGGTACAAAAACAAGTATATGAAGGAGATACAGCGGATGTAACATTTCCCAATTGTGGAGGGCGGGAGAAAATGGCATGGGGCGGCTTCATCGCCAGTGCCACGGGCGATGAAGCCGCACCCATACCATTTTTAGTTACAGGACTTTTATTAGGTTATTAAGCATCAATAATATCATCAGTTGTTGTTGAAGTTGCAACAGACACGCAGCATGCATAAAGCTAAACGTCTGACTCAGAGAGTTTTCTGTTTTCAATGATGAAATGTTGTTGGTTTAGCGGTGTCACAATTGTAGTTAGTGAGAGTAGTACTGTTTGAAATCATTTTAAATATAAGCACTTAATTTTGAAATATCTTGGGTTGCTTTGTATGCCATCATGTTTGGTGGGGCAGTCAGAGCATTTAGGGGGGCAGTCACCTGCCCATGCCTTGATCCGCCCCTGGATACAAGGTTTCTGCTCAACGTGGTGGTTGGAGAGAATTTGACAGTTTTGTGTCTGCAATGTTGTACTGAACACTGTGTTCCTTCTAAGCGAAGGATATTATACACCGTAGCATGTTGTTGACTGAAGCTGTTTGATGTTTATACCCCTGCTATCAATGTAGGTTCATTGAGGCACTTGAGTGTTCTCTTTGCACTCGACTTACGTGACTCATGCTCCCACTTATAAGACGCCCGCGAGGATAAGACTTAATTGTGCAATTGGTGTGTGTGAGAGAGAGAGAGTGAGGGAGTAAATGGTATATAATATTATACATCATGTTGTGCTCTGAACTGAACGATCTACTGTGTGCTTTTTACCTCGCTATGCTAGTTTCTTAGAAGAACTACTATGTGCACTCAAACTATTATGTGCACTAGAGACCTTGCAGTGGGCTGAAAATTGAGCCGGCACACATATGCATTCTTGTCTGTGTGTGTGTGTGTGTGTGTGTGTGTGTGTGTGTGTGTGTGTGTGTGTGTGTGTGTGTGTGTGTGTGTGTGTGTGTGTGTGTGTGTGTGTGTGTGTGTGTGTGTGTGTGTGTGTGTGTGTGTGTGTGTGTGTGTGTGTGTTAGTTATTCAAGCATGGTGATCCAAACATCATTTAGGGACATGTTCTTCCAGTCTCCTCGCTTCCATTTCTTCCTCCAAAGACGAGACAAGAAAGTTAATAATCCTCCCCTTTCATCTGCATGCAGACGGCTATTTTTCATAGTGCACACATACACACACACACATGCACGCATGCATGCATACACAGAGCCGGTGCACTTTCAATTGGTCAATAGTGAAGCTCAAAGGCCTGCGGTTAAACTCTCGCTGGAAAAAGCAAAGGCGCGAATACGAGGAAATATGCGATACAACTACAAAATGACGCTTGCAATTTCTGCGAAATGACACGTGCAATTTCTGAAACATATTCCACTGATATTTCGTTCTGAAAGCTAGACCGTCTGATGCTGTGACTCTTCAAACTCCACCTCGGAGGTCTCCCTTGTATCCTGCTGCGACTGTACAGTAATTTGTTTTAGTTAAACCATTGGCTTTCAACCATTTTGATACCAAGGCCGACTATTTATTTCGTATTTGAGCCACGGATCACCATTTGATGATATTTTCACCCCTACAGACCAAAAACTACAGCTTTCTTTTGTTTTTTGTCCACAATTCCAGGCTGGATTTCAGAAGCAAAACAGTACAACATACAGATCAAAATGACCATTAATCTTCTACACTCTCCAATTGTTTAGACTTGGGCTTATTCAGATGATGGATATTCTAACTCTTGAGGGTGTAAGCATGAAACCAAATGGACCCTTGCGGGTCCATTTGGTTTCATGCTTACCCACATGTTTATGCTCTCCCTCATGTTTACGCTCTCAACAAGTTACATCTGCTTATCCAACTTTCCATCATTAGCTGCTGGGGACCACCTGGAACCCTTTCAAGGACCACTGGTAGTCCCCGGACCACTGGTTTAAAACCAGTGCTTCTTCTCGTCTGTGTCCTTTATCGGAAAATGAGGATGTTGTATCGCAGTGGTTCTCAAACCTTTTGTGTCTTAAAAGGCCACACACTTCAAATTATTAGTACGTCACATACGGCTCCTGAAATACCCACCACAGTGAGGAGCTCTCTGTTGTGCTCAAAACTAACACCATGACAACAAGCGAGCATCTCAAACTGATGAGGGTGCACTCACAAAAGGCTGACTACATAGGTGTGTTAAAATGATCCCGGAGTTGTCATGAAGAGAAATGACCCCTTAACAACGTGCTAAGTGTTTTCTTATGAACAGCTAGCTAAGCAAGGGGACTTCATTTAAGTACCCCACTGCCCATTAATGTTATAGCCACACAAAGCTAATTGTTTTTATGCTTGTTTCACTCTCCAAGTAGTTTTCGCAGGAAATGTGCAGGAAATCAAGTCTAGTGTGTGGGCACTCTTCTTTCCAATTTCCCTTCCTAATAAATCCCCCACCCTCCACCCTCCGCCCCCTTTCTTCCTTGTCCTAATATAACAGCAAATTAGAATTCATTGAATTTCAGCGTGTTCATTAGGCTTTGAAGGTGAGCTCTCTCTACAAGAGGATGTGGTGCTTTAGTGTGCCTTGTCCGCTCCTGTGTAGCGGGGATGACAAATAGAGATGGAGTGCCACTGGAAGGGAATAGAGAACAGGGAGTGAAAGAACTGGTGCAGGCGGTTAGGACCTGGCAGACAGGGGGAGGCTATCTCTTTGTTGAAGGATTTTTTTTTTTCTCTCTTGGTACAGCCCAGTTTTCTTAATGAAATGCATGTCCTGTGTGCTTGCTTTTCTTTTTTCTTTGGGATTTACATCGGGCCTATGTCAACGTGAATCAGGGGCGGATCTAGGCATGGGCCCTGGCTGCCTTACCCTGGCTGCCTTACCAAACACAATGGCAAGCAAAACAACTATTAAAATATAACATATACTATAAACAGATATTTCAAGTGCTTATAATTAAAATGATTTGACACACTACTACACTAGTAACTAACTACAGCTGTGTCACCACTAAACCAACAGCATTTCATCATTGAAAACAGAAAACTCTCTGAGTCAGACCTTTAGCTTTAAGCATGATGCGTGTCTGTTGCAACTTCAACAACAACTGATGTTATTATTGATGCTTTACTTGACTAACAAAAGTCCTGTAATTGAAAATGGTATGGGTGCGGCTTCATTGGCAAAGAAGTCGCCCCATACCATTTTCTCTATGTTACATCCGCCCCTGAACATGAATCTCTGTGGCTGAATGTGTCTTGTGTCACCGAGTCGCTCACTGATATAAAGTGGACGCCATTGGTCGGCCCATTGGCCTGACAACCAGCTAGTCAATCAACAGAGCAATTGTCCCTCAAGGCTATGAACAACAAAAACAACATATTTATAACTGTGCAACTAATTATTTCAACCTTTCAATCCAAAGTAAAAAATAACATTGAAGCAATTCAGGGAGTTCTTGTCAACAGATTTTCTAAAGGGGAACAGGGAACGGGTATCGGCTGAGTCACCCACTTTATCTAGAAAAATAAAATGCCCTGTCGTCCATGTGACCTTAAATCTAGTAAACATCTATCACTTAACAGTACCACCAGCTGTGAAATTGGGATTGGCAAGCACATAATGGCAGGAAGTAGGAAATATTATTTTACACTTTGCCGGTTGAAGGTTTAAATGCATATCATACTTGGTGCACATAGTGTTGGTGACTTTCAAATTGATAAAGCCGGGTGAATAATTTTGGCAAATAAATTGTCTCATGAACATGAAGTATTATTCCATGCAGACAATTTTGTCTGAAATGGCTGTGGGGGTAAAGGGAACGAACTAAAATGGGCCAATTATCCTAATATGAATCACTATTCACATTTTTTTTTTTTTTTCTTTTTTTTACGTCACGGCTACTCAAATGACGCTGTGTAACCTTTCATTTGGATGATTCATTGTATTTAACAACTGCAAAGGTTAACAAAAAACAACTTGAATTGATTTTATATTATTTGTTTTCATTCTAACTAATGAAAATAAATGAGGAAAACTGGCTCATCTTACCCCGTAATACCCCTGCCATGCCTTTTCATAACGGCAAAAAACAAAACAAAAAAAACAACAGTCACCAGTTTGGATAATTGATTGATTTGTGTGTTGTTTTTCAGAGTTTTGCTTGATGCTGTGTCCTATACCTCTTACATTATATATGTTGTTCTTCAACAAAATGCTATATCCTTGATGTTCGCCTGGTACTGAATGTCCTAGCACTCGAGTGTTCCCTTTGAGCTCATCCCACTTGACTCTAAATTGGAAATTGAGAGATTGCGTCAATGTGCAAGCGACAGCGTGCATGTGTGTGGGCATGCGCGTGGATGTGCGTGTGGGCGTGCGCGTGTGTGTGTGTGTGTGTGTGTGGTTTACAGTAGCATGTTGATGTCTGATGTTTAGTTTCTTGGAATGGGAACCACATTTATCATCACAGCTCACAGTTTTAAAAGTATTTTTGTACATAATCGTTTTGTTTTCTTCAAAGACAAACAAAGAAAGGGACAAGAGTTGTGTGGAAGAGGGAATTAGTGCATGCAGGGAAGAAAGACAGCTTTTGCCACACATGGTACAACCAAAAGATCTTTTTAATAAGCTTCCCTAGCACTGTTCAACAAAAGGGTCTCTATTACAGCCCTGCATTGCTCACTTTGACTCATATTGAAACTTAAGTCGATCTGGGTGAGAGCGTCTTCTTAAAAGTCTAAATTGAAATGTTCCAAATACAATTGGGTGCGTGTTTGTGCGAGAGACAGAGACAGAACAAACAAACAGAGAGCTAGAGGATCAAAGGGAGAGAGGGCATCAGAGGGAGTTACATCAGAGACGGAAGGACACACAGCGCACGGCAAACTGTGCGAGGCGTTGCTCCGTTGCACGCCTCGCCAAAGAAATATCCAAACGCCACGATGCAACACTGAGCCATACCCTCTGCTATAAATGTCACATAGCCTGCAGTGTTGCCAACTTGGCGCATTTGTCGCTATATTTAGCTTCTTCCAGACCCCCTAATGCCAAAATTAATGAAAAACTTCTGAGCGGAAAATCTAGTGCTTTTTTGCTGGTGAATTGGGGCGAATTTGGTTGACAGGCGCCAGAGATAAAACCCTCGTTTTTCACTATTTTTCCTCCTATGATACACTCCTCCTTCCTTCCTAGAAAGGATCATTGGTAACCGAATGGACCCTTATAGATCAGTAAACCCTTATAGATCATGAAACCAAATGGACCCTTACGGGTTTCATTTCACGCTCTCAAGAGTTAAATTATATTTATCTAATGTATACACATTTATAAAATGTAGAAGAATTGCTATTTTGACCAACGTTTTACGAGTTATTTCTCCCCCTAAATTAGTCCAAGAGACTAAACTCAACATCAAATGGTGCAGGTTCTCCGTGGCTAAAATGCAGAATACTGTAATTAGTGGGCCTTGGTATGAAAATGATTGAAAACCCACTGCTCGCATTCTATAGTGCATTTTGGAGGTGCCACTATAGTGCTTTTTGGACTTTGGCAGTTGGCAACACTGAGCCTATATGCTGGAAGGCCAGCAGCTCCTGTGGAGCGAGAGTTACACCATCAAAGTCATACTTTATTATGGCATTCACAGTATTTCATGCAGGTTTCTAAAAGCCTCCAGAAAACCCATCTCGGTTTTGACCTAGTCTTTGTGTTATTTATCTGTCATCGTTTCCCTCACATCGTATGGATACCACGCCAAGAAATATGGCAGATTTGTTTTGACTGCCTATAAGAGTGGAGCAAGGAAGAAAAATAAAAGATGAGGCCAAGATTCACTCCGCGGCTCACTGTGAGTTGGAGACGTAGAAGAGGTTTTTTGTTTGTCTAGTGTCTAAAGCCCCACGTTTTCATTTGACAAGTATTTACCCTCATAAATATGCATATAGCGGAAGAGCACCTACTCTACGGTATACATGTGCTCGTCGTTGGCCTCTGGGCGTGTCCGCGCACGACACACACACACACACACACACACACACACACACACACACACACACACACACACACACACACACACACACACACACACACACACACACACACACACACACACACACACACACACACACACACACACAATGTACCGGTACCTACAGTAAAATATCACTATGCACAGTGCGAGTGGTTATTTATTCACATATTTATTTTTGGCTTGCAAGGGGGATGCGTGCGCCTCAGTGTTGCTTAGAGGAGCAGAAAGTTGCTGGGATGGGCTGATACAAGTGGTTGTGTCAGCAGGAGAGGGAATTGACTCGAGCCAGAAATTCGCAGTACAAACAACCAGGCCATGACCCTGAACTTCCTCGGCGGAGCTATAGCCGGCAAACGGCTCAGGAGCAAGAAGACATATAAGGGCCCCAGAGGGAAGAATGAGTACTACTAACGCCTGGGTGATATGGCTTCAAAGTCTATTTGTTTGGATCGACTTTCCACACGAGGTCACGGTTCAAAGTGTTGCGTATAACGGCGATTGCAATAAGAATTGTTTTGATGATTTGTTATTTATTTTTGATTAGATTTTGTGCTCGGACGGACACATGCTCCGTAATTAAAAGGGAAATCCACCCGTTTTCATCATTTCACTATGTTATTGATATACCTTAGAGATGTTGCGTGGAAATGATGTAAATGCCCCCCCCCCCCCCCCCCCCCCCCCATTCTGTTTCCTAGAAATGGAGATCTGAAAAGAAATCATGGTGAAAATACAAGTTTCAACTTGAAGTTTCACCATGTTAATGATTTTTCCGAAAGTCTACCGAGAGTGTGCAAATGGAACCAAAAGGGTCCATTTGGTTCACACTTGTACACTCTCAGGGAAAAAAATTAAAATGGGTGGAATTCCCCTTTAAGTGATTGAAATAACAAAAATAAAGAAAGAATATAATGCTTCAGCCCGTGGTATACCTTCAGTACCATACTTGTCATCTTACCGAATATAAATTCTAGGCTAAAATGTGTGTATGCATGATTGTGCAGCATAAATATCAGCCTACTCAATATTCATATTTTGTGTTGCTGTGTTTGAATGATTAGAGAATCATCAGAAAGTCTTAACACAAGTTGCAGACTGTCTGTAGTTGATGTTTCGACTGTTTGTAGTAGATGTTGTGTTCCAAGTTATACAAGACTGATGCAGTCTGGTCATAATCTTTTTGTTTTGTCTTTTTCTCCTGTGCTTTTTGGCTGTATATCACCACACTTGGTAAGATGCCCACTTACTGAGCAATCTCTCCAAACCGTTCTGTCATTGTTTACTCTGCATTGCCGGTGCCTAAAAAGAGCAAGTCTGAGCAGTCGTCTTCCCCATAATAGCAACAACACGGCTAAATCCACTAAATTGGCATTTTTTTAAGCCCTCAGATTGCGAGAGAATGTAAGCCTGTCTTACATTCCAGTATAACACCACTGCAACCAACCCCCCCAAAAAAGGATTATTGTTCCATATCTGTATGAGAGAGAAGGTCCTCTCCCGCTGTGTGTGTAACGGTACCACACACTCGAGAAATATAGTATCAGGAAAACTTCAAAGTAGGCTTGTGCGGCTCTTCATCTGAAGAAGATTCACTTAACGGGTCGACGGCGCTGTAAATACTCCGAGTCTTGAAGACTGTGATGGGTTTACATCGCGTGTAACAACTTCAGAATGTGAATTAAGGATGTGAGACTCCCCGCAGACCCCGGGAGCACGCGACGTGACTCTTAATTTCTGACGGGGAAGCGCTAATTTCTCTCCGCAAGCTGTTAACCTCCGCCGCTATCATGCTGTCCTTAGGGAGCATTCGAGGAGATGGAGGGAGGGAAGGAGGGAGGGAGGGAAGCAGGGGAGTTTGAGAGGAAAATAAGGTAGAATAGACAGCCACTGTGGAACGCCCTACCAACTGGCATAAAGACATGACATGTGGATCCCTTGACCCCTTCAAAGCGTGTCTTTATAGAAAACACGTACGGTACACTTCTAAGTACACTTCTAAGTACACTCTTTATTTCCCTTTTACATCTCTCACTTTATTTTTCTAAATATTTTTCATCATTCTATTCACACTGTATTTTACCCTGTTCAAGGTGATTTATCATTGTAAATGTAAAAAAAGGATCCTAATAGTCTTTCCAATGGTGTGGAAACATGGGACCCGAACGGAAACAAGACCTCAAGGTCTTTATTTGATGTTTTTCCCTTTTGGATCAATGCTATATGTGGCTGTACCTTGTACTGTATTTACATTTTATTGTAAATGTATCAATCAAAGAACTAGAGAATGTATAGAGAAATAGAGATTAGGAGCCCCTTGGGCAGCTGGGCCAAAAACCCAAGGACAGTCCACTGTGCCTATACCTCAGATTCGAGTCAAATTTATACCGCGCAGCTCGCCAAAATCACAGATTTTCAAGCGATAAACGTTTGTCGTGAGTCAGTTGTTTTTATGCGAGTGACAACATCTAAATTAGGTTTTGTGGTGAAGCCCAGATCGAGCCTATAGCATTCTAATAAGGCCTGGTGAATACCGCCGCTTCTTCACGCCTCAGGGGAGTCGGCCATTCAAATTCACACACATTCCAATCGGCCCGCGCGGCGCACATCACGATGGATATATAGACACAGTGCAAGCTGCCTGTGCAAAGGCATGCACACACACGCTTGCACACACACACTTGCACACACACACACACACACACACACACACACACACACACACACACACACACACACACACACACACACACACACACACACACACATGCAAACACATGCAAACACATGCAGAGATGCAAACACTGTCTGTAATCAAACCGCATTCCCTGACATATGCATGCGTGCCTTGCACACGCACTGTGCACACACACACACACACACACACACACATGCACACGCTCTGTCGTGCAGAGCGTCGCTGCACATGCACTCTCACATTATCAGGTAGCTGGTGGAGAGGTTCTGTGGGCTGGAGATTAAATTACTGCCATGGTGAATCCATAAACGGTAAATTACTTGGCTGGTATGCGGAGGTACAGTAGCCACCAGGGGAAGCTTTCTGGTTTTTTTTTTTTTTTGCCCACACACAAATGTCATTATACAGTCCAGATACAGTGGGGGGCGGCCAGTCTAACCACGCTGCCACATACGGCGCTAGAAGACTGGAGTAACATTTGCTATGACATCTTATTGAAGATGTAGTTATTCCCATGATTTATCATTTATTTTGAATAGAATTGGCCACGAGGGGACTTTTGTTTGGACTAGCTTAAAGAAAGCATTTAACCACCATATACAGTATGTGGAAACAGCACTGGTATAACCAGCCTCTGAACAAACTCTTATCCATATCAAAATTAAATTGTGCAGGATGTCAAAATGATCAAAGTGACCCACATTGGTCCATGCAGAAAGGTTGGTTTTGGGGGATGTGGAGAGATCCAAGTTACTAGGGGCTCGGGTTGTATCACAAATAGCCTAGTCACCCCGACTTTCATTTTCGTCTTCGCTTGCTAAAGTGAAAGCCTGGAGTAATTCCTGGGACGCGGTGCCCTAAAAGTAGGAGTCAATCCTTCCTGGTGGGTGTCGCTCCAAATGACGTGACGTATAGCACAGCACTGGAGGTGTGTGTGTGTGTGTGTGTGTGTGTGTGGGGGGGGGGGGGGGGGGTTATCCAACGTGCCCAGGGGTCCCTGAGCTGGGGGTCCGTTGAGCTTGAGTGTCCACATGATCGCTAAATAGCTCAAGCTCAGGGCCCCTCCAAAAAAGGGCTAACAGTGAATAACAGTGGCACAGACGGTCCTTGTCACTGTTATTAGCAATGGCCCTTTTCATTCGACCTGTTCGTTGGTTACTACTATAGTGGATTTTGCCCTACCTGAATATTCTATCAAAACATGTATTGTACGCTTGAAAAACCCACTAGGCAGACACTGACTATACTGAATACTACAAAACAAATGTTATTGGCTCTTGACTAATTTGATTTCTCTTCTGTTTCTCTCTCTCCTCATGCTCTCCGCCTCGCTTGGATACGTCATAACAACATCCAAATGCTGACTGAAACAAAAAAACAGGTATGTCCATGTTGTCTACTAACTTTTTCATCCATGCACCCACAAGTTGGTCGCCTTTAGAGATGGCATTATGTCATTATGTCATCATTGATATGTATGTGCAGACTGCGTCACCCTTTGGTTGGTGCTGATGCTGCCGCATCAGCATGTGGTACAACCTCTGACTAGTGGTACAACCTCTGACATGTGTGAACGGCCCCCTTGGACAGACCGCTAATGCTGTCCTGCTGTCTAAATCAAGGTGGCCGGTGTTGCCAACTTGGTGCATTTGTCACTATATTTAGCTTTTTTCCAGAACTCTTGGTGAGTTGGGACGAAATTTTTACCATTTTTCCACCTATGATAGTCCTCCTTCCTTCCTAGAAAGGACCATTGGTAACCACATGGACCTTTATAGATCTGTAACTCTTGAGATTGTAAAATGAAACCAAATGGACCCGTAAATGGACCCTAACCCTAATTATATTTAAACATCTGAATTGCCTAATTTTCCCTGGTATGGAAATGGTTCAAAACCACTGCTCTTGCGCATTCTAGTGCATTTTGGAAGTGCCACTAGTGCATTTTGGATTTTGGCAGTTGGCAACACTGAAGCTGGCCTTCAGTCAGTTGATAATGTAGGGGAAGGGGATGAATCTGTGTCCAGAGGAAGTTGCTGAAGCAGTCCTGGACGGAGGCGGTAGTTGCAGGGTATCTATGCTAAGTGGTCAGGGAGGTTTTTTGCAGGTCTGGGCAATATCTGCCCACCTAACGAAGTCCCCCGGGGGGATGTTTGTTTGCTTATTTATTCATTCATTCATCCATGCATTATTCTAGAGGCTCTCAAAGTTTTAATTTCAAGGACTCTACCTACTGCTCCCAGAGCTATAATACAGCTGCCGGTGTGGTCCATTGGGAACTTCCATTGGGCCTTCAAAAAAATAAAAAACAAAACAGAGCGCAACTATAGCCCTGACCTCACTTTGAGAACTGCATCATTCCAATAGATTAAATTCAGTCTATATTTTAGCAGCTGAACCTCCGGTGCCTCAACGCCACACCGTTTCGGTGGAGCCACTCATTATAGACTGCGATAACAATTTTCAGACCAGCGTTCGACTACTTGCCAAGTTCAGTAATATATGCTGCGCAATGCAAAAAACCCTCCCGTTTCCATTTCCGCACCACGCCGTACAGTATAGCCGCTCTGGCATCGTATTATGAAGCATTATGAACCACTTCATCTTTTAGCCTTATAAATTACAGCCTTATCTTGTAAGACCGTTGGCGTTGCTAGTGCTTTACTGTATTAGGCAGTGGCGCCATAAAGCAAGTGCCGTGTTATGCTTGAGAATGGGGGGTTTGTGCCGCCGACCCTCGGACCCCCCCTCAGTGCGCACGCAGGGGCGGATGTAACATTTCCCAATTGGGGGCAGGAGAAAATGGTATGGGTGCGGCTTCATCGCCCGTGGCGTGAAGCGACAAGCCGCCCCCCCATACCATTTTTGGTTGAAATACTTTTATTAGGTGCAAGTAAGTGTCAATAATAACATCAGTTGTTGTTGAAGTTGCAACAGATACGCAGCATGCATAAAGCTAAAGGTCTGACTCAGAGAGTTTTCTGTTTTCAATGATGAAATGCTGTTGGTTTAGTGGTGCCACAGCTGTAGTTAGTTATAGCAGTAGTAGTGTTTCAAATCATTTTAAATATAGGCACTTTAATTTGAAATATCTTGGGTTGTTTTGCCTGCCATCGTGTTTGGTGGGGCAGACTGGGCATTTAGGGGGGAATTGCCCCCTATTTCCCATGCCTAGATCCGCCCCTGCCGCGCACAGAGAGAGGCACCGCGGTGAGATGAAACGTTCGGGAGTTTGCAGTGACCTTAAAAACACAGCGTCGCATTATAGGATTAATGGTTGCTGGCTATCCCAGTGCCGCCAACTGTAGCACAATGCAACACATGGACGAGGAAGAATAAGAAGACGAAATAATAATACACCATCTCATTGGCTGTCTTTTAATGTTCTGACTGCGCAGAGAGTGATGTATAGCGGCGTCTGAATGCCAAGATCAAGTATAATGAGCACTCTTCGTGGAAAAAATAATGTTTACAACCTATTCTTGGGGTATTCAAAAGGTTGTGACTGTCAAAGCTGAAACATTTGTATTCATTATAAGTCAACAAGTCAACCGTCTGACATTCAGAAAAAAGCAACACAATGGCCGTGTTGTTGTGTGCAACAGTGTGCAATTAGCCGTTATCAGTGTGGTGCCAGTCTCATCTGTCTGTCATCTTCTCCATGGCTGCCTGCACTTTCCCTCTGTCCTCAAGACTTAGTCAACTCCACCGTACTGTAGGCAATAGTGCCCTGGTAA
Source organism: Benthosema pterotum (assembly GCA_039105355.1). Lineage (NCBI taxonomy): Eukaryota > Metazoa > Chordata > Actinopteri > Myctophiformes > Myctophidae > Benthosema > Benthosema pterotum. The sequence continues at coordinate 17,100,178 of CM076985.1, read as the reverse complement.
CCGAAAGGGGGAGAATAGCATGTATGCATGCGTCCTCATGATGCTCATTCTAACAATGCTTTTATGTAGACTGAGGGGGGAGGCTGTGGGCACTTTGTTTTAATGGCTTCTATTATAGCATGGTAACCTTACAAGAGTAGACAGTCTGCAGTTGATATTAGCTTGGATTGAATTTTGTATGTACAGTAGTGGTAAGCACTTGAAATTGTCAGTGGTGGTACCACCATGGCAATGAAATGGTAACCGCAGGAATGTGGTACCAGAAAGTTCCATGCTGTCACCAGGAGATTAACAGGTTAAAAACACATTTACATGTCCTACTACTTGGTTAGCGGTTCCTAATAGATAAATGTATGCACTGTATGTACGTGTACAGTATGTATTATTTAAATCGGGGGTTTTCAACAAGTGGTCCGGGGACCACCAGTGGTCCGTGAGGGGGTTCCAGGTGGTCCTAGGCTAAGTTGGCTAACCAGATGTAACGTTTTTTTTTTTTTTTTTTTTTTTTTTTTTTTTTTTACACCCAAGAGTTAAAATATTCATCATCTTAAATAGCCCCAAGTCTACACAACTAGAAGATTAATGGTCATTTTGGTCTGTATGTTTCACTGTTTTGTTTCCAAAATCCAGCCTGGAATTTTAGACAAAAGCAAAAAGACTTTAGTGTTGCGATCCGTGGGGCTAAAAATGTCCTCAAATGGTGGTCCACGGCTCAAATTCTGAATAAATAGTGGGCCCTGGTGTGAAAAAGGTTGGAAACCCCTGCTTTAAATGTATAGGTGTTTTGTCCACAGACGGTGCACTGAGATGTTGACACACTGTTGCCAGCAGTTTTTGAGCCTTTCTTAACCTCTCCAATGACTGGCCGTGTGTGTCTGCTTGTCTGTCTGTCTGTCTGTCTGTCTGTCTGTCTGTCTGTCTGTCTGTCTGTCTGTCTGTCTGTCTGTCTGTCTGTCTGTCTGTCTGTCTGTCTGTCTGTCTGCCTGCCTGCCTGCCTGCCTGCCTGCCTGCCTGCCTGCCTGCCTGCCTGCCTGCCTGCCTGCCTGCCTGCCTGCCTGCCTGTCTGTCTGTCTGTTTGTCTGGAGTATGAATAGCTGCAATACCGCTGGGTGACCTACAGTAACAATGTTGAGCAGCCTAAAGGGCCATTCACACTGAGCACCATATTGTAGCAATGACTGCAATCATGCACCGCTTGGTTCACACAGCTGTGATGTTTTTTTTTTTACTCACACTGATTCCATATAACAGCCATAGAACCCTCCGCGCAAGTTTGTCTCCACAAATGATTCACCTCGGCGACATTCTAATTTGTCACGCTCAACTGTCTGCTCAAACAATAATTAATTGCCATGACTGTGGGTCAGCTCCTGTCACAAAGATTAGAATTGTATCCATATCACATCACAGAAGGCCCACGCCGGCCGTATAGTCATTTTCATGAGGTGGAATGGTATTCGCACAGCAAATATCGCCTGAGGCGTGATTATCATCCAAAACACAAGCATAATGATGCATGATATGATGAAATAATAATATGTTTTATGTATAATGCCACTTTACATTCCTCGGGATCATAAACCGCTGCAGTAGGCAAATGCGTGAAATAAAAAAAAAAAGAAACATCACACCGCAAAAAATCTAAGAAATGGAAACAGCAGGCGTAGAGGCTAGTGGTAAAACCAGCGAAGCTAAAAAGAAATGAATAATGCCTTGTTAAAAAGATAGGTCTTTATCCTCTCTTAAAAAAATCAGTGACTGTGGTGTGGTGCTCTCGGGTTGGCATAGGGAGGGCATTAAACAGTTCGGTGGGCGACCGCACAGGCCAACAGTGCTTGCACACCAGCTCTCAGTCTCGATTGGAGGTAGCTTCCTCCCACCATAATTGAATGAAAGCTTCTCTCTTAAAGCCCAAACTGAAACTAGGGTTTTTTTTTCCCCCAGGAGCTCACTGGGGACAGGGAGGACCTTCTTATATGGTCAGCACACTCTATAGTAGGGAAGATTATAAAAAAAAAAAGAATACAATAATATTTTTATTATTTGAAGTGAAATCGATGAATATGCTGATGATCCAGAGGGTCCCCAGGCTAAATGATGGAAAGTTGATTAGCCAAGTGTAACTCTTTGAGAGCGTAAACATGAAACTAAATGGACCCTTGCGGGTCCATTTAGTTTCATGTTTACACTCTCAAGAGTTAAAATATTCATCATCTGAATTAGCCCAAGTCTACACAGCTAGAGAATGTAGAAGATTAATGGTCATTTTGGTCTGTATGTTTGACTGTTTTGTTTCCCCAAATCCAGCCTGCAGGTAATTTGTACAAAAACAAAAGAAATCTTTCGTTTTGGGGTCTGTGGGGCTAAAAATGTCCCCAAATGGTGGTCCGTGGCTCAAATGAGTAAATAGAAAAAAATAGTAAATAGTGGGCCCTGGTGTCAAAAAGGTTGAAAACCCATGACATAGAGGGTCACATAGAGAAGGCAAAACCTATAGCTATACATATATATTTTATTTTTCCTATAATACCTTTAATGTTATTCCAGTGCTATCAACGGGGCAGGGTTCTGGGAAAGTGCTCCGGGACAGAGTGTGGTCAGCACACGGTCACCACAGAGTAGAAGAAGCACAATAGCAGCTGCTGCAGGGGGAATAGATGAAAACCGGAGCCCCTTGACTCGTATTGTATTGACCAGTGCAGACTAGTCATACATAATGTAGCCTCTATACTGTACTGAGCCTGCTTTACGCTATTGATCTGGAGTTGTGGACGCGGGGCTGGACGCAGGCCTGCTGCGATGCACTCGATTGTTCGCGTCTTTTATTCCGTTGGATTGCTTGCTTGCATGCCGTTACAATTCTTCTTTACTCTATACGCGCCGATGGCGGTGCTACTGCGGAGGAGGAGGAGGACTGTCGCATGGTATCTCTGCATGGAAGCCTGGCCCTATTAGAACACTGTACACCTCCCACCCTCAGAACACACACACACACACACACACATGTATGCAACGCACTCCATACCCCCTAGTTCTGTTCCCTCGGGGACTGCGTTTGAATAAAAAGGCATGGGAGAAAATAATATATTAAATGTCATCTTCAAGATTCAGGGAAGAAAAAAAAATCCTGGGCATTTTTCTTTCTTTTTTTTCATTAGCATTACTGTTTTCTTTTTTTTTCGTGGCAAACTAGCAGTGGAAAAATGAGCGCTTGGTTTGCAACGACGATTCCGACAAGAAGAACGACCGACCGTCCGCAGATGCAGCAGCAGCAGCAGCAGCGCGGGCGTGGGGATCGAACTAATACGTTGGCCTTTTAAGCTGACAAGTGTGTAATGTGATTGCAAGCGCAGAGCTGGCCCCCCGTTTCTATTTTTCTCCAGATTTCCTTCTATACCCGCGCAGCTGGGCGAACAGCTTGCAGAGAGGGATCACAGTGGCCGCGGCGCCACTCTCTCGTCCCCTTTCAAAGCAAAAGGAGAGAGATGGAACAGACCACTGTCTGATGGCCAGATAAGGCCTTATAGGCCCTGATTAGCTTTGCTGTGCTTACATTTGGCATTCCATCGCCTGCTGTCCGCGGGTTGCTGCTGCCAGGCAGCCACACGCAGTTGGAAAAAAAATCTAGTTTTATGTAATGACATGCCAACGTGGGAGATATGAGGATCCGTGAGTGTGTGTGTGTGTGTGTGTGTGTGTTAAATTCATCCACCTTTGTGGCCTGTTTGATCCCTGTCACCCACCCCTTGTCCCCCCTTTTTTTTTTCAACCATTTTTTTTCAAAAAAATATTTCAAACTTTAAATAAGTAACATATAAAAAAAGACTTTCTTCCGTGAATGTAGCAGCAATGACACCATGATATTTTGGATCTGATCTTAACAATCTGCCATGTGCTAACCATCGGAAACGCTAAACCGGATGTTGAACAGAATGTCACCTGGATGTGGATATATTCCATTGGAATCCCATGACATGATCACAAATATCTCAGCCAATAGTTGTCCAATTAATAAAACATTGTTTGTTTGTTTTTTTAAATGCCACACACACATTTTTCGAATGCATATGGCAGGCCTTATTGGTGGATTTAAAGACATTTTGAAGGTCTGTTTACCAAAAAATAACCAGTATTGAATGTGTAAAATGCATGATATTTACAGTACATTGGAATGAATGAGACGGCTGGAGAGTGTCTTAAGTGGGAGCTACAGTACCTTAGCTATAGGTGAACTGAGTGTCAAATGACGAGTGATGCATATTGCCAATTGAAACAACATTCTCCTTAGTGCATCTTGGCGTTTTGAATTATGGTGTTTTATATGGTGTTTCCTTGGTGACCATGTATTCTCTCTGGCAGTGCAGTGGGAAATTTGGAAGCTTGTCAAAGAAAAATCATCTGATCTTGAAACATGTTTTGTAACAGAACATGCTCGGTATCTTCAAATGTCAGAACTGCATGTGTTCCTCGAAATCTTGTCTGGTTGGACATGATCAAACTGCATAGATAGGTAGAGAGGAGTCTCAGCCTTAGCCCATCTCTCAAACTGATGCACTTATATGCTGTAGTTCCTGGCGCTTTACATAGTGCATTACATTCACCCAAGGCAGCAGAAACCATCCTAGGCGTAACCAGCACATCGGGGGCAATTAGGGGTTAGGCGTCTTGCCCAATGACACTTGGACGTGTAGACAGGAGGAGCCGGGATTTGAACCGCCGATCCATTGGGATATTGGGTGACCTGCTCTACCTCCTGAACCACATCCACCTCTGTTTCTGGATGATATTCATTTGGTTTCATAGCACGCCACTCTGTGGTGCGTCTACACCTGGTATTTTTTGAGGGAAATCGTGAATATTATGCATTCTTTCAGAGCGTTTTGTAGAATATATAGTGTCAGGTCGAAATGGGTTTAAGCACTTCACAATAACATTCAACTCTGAAAAGTTTAATTTCAAAGAACCAAATCGACCCTTAGGGGTCGATTTGGTTTCCATTTGTACGCGGGTTTCCGAGTTGCGGTTTTTACTGTGTTCTTCGAGCCCCTGGGGTATATACGAAGAAAAGAACCTTGGATTTTTTTTTTTTTAGCTATTACTTCCCAATTTCATCATCTTCATTTCCCCACCAGGGGCCGTTGGAATGTGATGGTAACTGGTACCCACCACGCCTCTTCTCTTTTTAAATGCTCATGCAATGCTTCCACCACCATGCCGCCCGTCCATGTGCACTGCATATAACACCTACAGTATGCATGAGCTCTAACATGCATAGCTCTTCGGCTCGTCCCTTTACATTATTGGAATTGCCCAATGGGCATTGACAGAGGGGGGGGTTTAACGCATTTTGTCCAGACCCTCGATTCGACTTTGACACTAGATTAAACAGTAGTTCCTTACACCAGATTATAGCTGCAGCAACATTCTAGCTTTTGACGCTAGATTCTACACTATAGTTTCCGACACTAGATTCTAGTTATTGACACTAAATTATAGTTTCTGATGCTAGGATCTAGTTTTTGACACTAGAATCTAGTTTCTGACGCTAGAATCGAGTTTTTGACACTCGATTCTATAGTTTCTGACATTAGATTCTAGTTTTTCTGAAAAATCTGTGTTCCTGTGTCAGTGATGCTAACATATTTCAAGCCAAGGACCACCAGAATTATCCATATTTGGCTGCAGACCCACATCTGAAAACATGTTGTTCTAGGGAGAGTTAAAAGGTTTGATGTATTCAGAGCAGAATAGCAGAACTACAAGCTCATATCGCGCCAGATATGAGCTTGTAGATCTGCTATTTTTCAGACGCGTTCAGTACAGAAAGGGTTAATGAATTAAAGTGGACATAGCTGACTCAGTTCAATCGATAGCCGGTCCCCTGCGGAGCCCTCTGCACCGTGTGCCAGAAACATGAGGAGGCCGCGGAGAGAGAGAGAGAGAGAGAGATAAAGGGAGAGAGAGAGAAGTAAGGCAGAGAGGCAGGGGGGGAACGTGCAGGATGACTAAAAGGAGAAGGGGGGCCCCCCTACGTGATGCTGAAGGGGAAAGAGACCGGGGCAAAGATGGAGCTGAATACCAAACGGCATGGAGGAGAGGAGAGGAGGGTGGGGGAAAGGAGAGGAAAGGAGAGAAGATAGGAGAGAAAAAGAAAGGAGGTGGTCCCTGCAGGCTAAATGATGGAAAGTTGGTTAACCAGATGTAACTCTTTGAAAGCATAAACACTCTCAAGTTTACACCCTCAAGAGTTAAAGTATTCACCATCTGAATTAGCCCAAGTCTACATGACTAGAGATTGTAGAAGATTAATGGTCATTTGGATCTGTATGTTTGGCTGTTTTGTTTCCCCAAATCCAGCCTGCAGGAATTGTGGCCAAAAGCAAGAGAAATCTTTTAGCTTTGGCTCTGCGGGGTGAAAATGTCCTCAAATGGTCCGGGGCTAAAATGTCGAATAAATAGTGAGCCCTGGTATCAAAAAGGTTGAAAACCACTGGTTTAGACCATTTCACTTCACTAAGTATACAGTAGAGTACAGTATAACCTTGTGTGTTTGACAATAGGCACCATGCATGTTGCAAAGTAGCATATGGTCATCTGATAAAAGGGGGAGGAAAAGGACGTCGGTCTGCACACTGTCTCTCAGTAGTAGTAGCTCTCAGTAGAAACAAGAGGAGAGAAGAGGAGAATTGGGGAGTTGAGAGGAGAAGAGAGTGGGGGAGAGGAGACGAAAGGAGAGAAGATAGGAGAGGAGACGAGAGGAGAGAAAAAGAAAGGATGGGGCAGAGGAGAGGAGAGGAGAGGAGAGGAGAGGAGAGGAGAGGAGAGGAGAGGAGAGGAGAGGGCCCACATAGCCTCCTGATGAAAGGGTTAAGTGTTTTGCTGCTCTTCACCCCGATGGGTCCTACTGCATCTCCTCAGGGGGGAGGGGGTCCCCCACTATGCACCCACATGGGATCCTGTGTGAGGCGCGCTGCTTCCCCCTCAGTCTCTGGGGGGACTCAGCAGCCTGCATGTTTGTACTGTATACAGACCCGCAAAACAAACTAGGCCTCAATGACACATGGCCTCATTCAGTCCGGTGCACTTAGAAAGTACATTCGTCTTGCGCCGCCTTGCTCCTCTCTGTCTGAGAGCGGCCATGTAACTGTGGTGTTCTTTTGAGTGATAAACACCTTTTTTTTCATGCGGCGGTGTTTCCTTGGCGACCATGTGTTATCCCTGTCGGTGTGGCGAGAAGAAGAGTATATAACAAGGAAAGCGTTTGACCTTGTAAGATGTTCTGTAACAGAACATATTATATCATGTCCTCAATTACTCCTCCATCCGGTTGGACAATTGGACACGAACGACCAAGAACAGGTCAGGTTGTGCAACATGTTATGAGATATTGACCTATAGCAGGGGTTTTCAACCTCTTTGACACCAGGGACCACCATTTATTCAGCATTTGAGCCACGGACCACCAATTGATTACATTTTCATCCTAAAGGCCGAAAACTAAAGAATTATTTTGGTTCTGTCCACAATTCCAGGCTGTATCTGGGAAACAAAACAGTGTAGACTTCTTAATTAAGTGGTGCTAATTCAGATGGTGAATATTTTAACTCTTGAGAGTGTGAAAATGAAACCAAATGGACCCGCAAGGGTCCATTTGGTTTCATTTTTACATTCTCAAGAGTTACATCTGCTTAGCCAACTTTCCATCATTTAGCCTGGGGACCACCTGGAATACTCTCAGGGACCACTGGTGGTCCCCAGACCACCTGTTGAAAACCCCTGACCTATAGGACCAGGACACTACTGCCATCTTACCGTATGTCAACACCTTTTGAATATCGATGTTTATGACTATCAAGTTTCAAATCAAGTTTCAATTCAACTCATAGCCTACATTGACTGACTAAGCTGTAAATGGAATAAACCGCTGATTTAGCCCGTTTAGGACATCTTTAGGCAGCCATGGGTTTTCGGTCCAATGTCATTTTATTTCATTAAATCATTTGTTAAAACCCAATAGATTTGACAAGTTTTTTTCAAGTCGTTAACCACTGGGCCAATTGATAATGGCCCAGTGGTTAACGTTGTCTTGAGATGCAAAGTAAATAAGGCAGAGTGCTATTTTTATAGATTTGTGCTGTTGATAGCGATGTTCAGATTTCCTTGCCATCAGATTTCGGAAGCACTGGTTTTCGTTAAAGCAACGTCCTTCTACCCCCTGCATTATGTGCAAGTTCAACGCATGGGCTGTTGTGTGATATCTAACGAGTGCTTCCAAACTACAACAAGAATCACCTGACATAATGTGTCTCATAACATGCAAGCATTGGATTTGCATGAAACAAAAGTATTGATAATTCAAGGTTTTGGTACAGCCGCAATGTCGGCGAGTTTGGTGTTGCGTAGTACAATCAGACAGGACTTTTCTGTTTGGCTGTAATGGAAAGTCACACATTGTTAACACCTTGCCATTAACTTAAAATGGTAATGGCTGCCGTGTGAATGAGGTCCATTGGGAGATACTGTATCAGGAATGTCTCTTAACCAATCAAATTATGATGGCAGACCTAGCTGTGTGTTATAATTCCTGAGACATTCTGAACCTCCGCCAGTAGACGGATATTGCTTTAATTCTGTAAGTTCATCACAGGGTGTATGCTTGCCAGCAAATCTATGAATTATACTCCTGCGGTGGCCAGCGAGATTCTAAAAAGTCCCTCCAAGGTTATTCGGAAACCTATTGCGCCGGCATTCCGTATACGAGACGTTGTCGTAGTCGGGCCGAACCGACTGGTGCAATATTAGTATTGTCCAGGCTAAAAGTGCCTGGACAACACGCCACACACGCCCAACTCTTCACCCTTCTCACCCCAAAACTATACGGAATGCACTTCTCATTGAAATCAGAAATCAGCAGATTCACTCCCAATCTTTCGCCGCAGGCTGAAAACCTATCTCTTCAGACTTCATCTTAGCCCACAGCACCTTGAGTAGTACTTGCACTAGCCTTTTCCACCTACAGGCATGTGAAAAGTCCTCAAATTATGTATCTCAGATAGCATTTTTATATAGCCGTATAGATAGCAGTGCAGTTTGTAGATTTATAGCATTTCATGTAAAGTTTTGTAAACATAGCACTTTATAGCATTTGTACCCACAGTTTAATTCGCCTATATGGATTCTTTACTGTTACTGTAGTTAGCTTATGTATGATTCCTATCAACTACTTTGGATGTACTGTATATGATATATTGTCATTCTTTTCCCTTTGTTCATTCAAGTCTATTCGGATTAAGAGCATCTGTTGTAAGAAGGCAGAAAACGCGAAACAAACTCCAGTGCCGCCTGATGCGATCCATTCCATGCGTATAGCCTTTCCTCGATACATCCACCCTCTCTCGCTCACCTTTTCTCTTATCGTATTCACTTTACCTCAGTTTAATCCCGCCTCCGTGCCCGTTTTTTTTTCTCCTCCTCCATCTCTCTCCCGCATGTGTTTTTCCTGCCAAGACAGGGAGCAGTTTCGCCTGTCATGTCCCGGTCTGTGACTGAGCATGTGATGGATAGTATTCCGGTTAGAGAGCTGTGTTTAAGGCATACAGCTGGGGAGGAGACACACACACACACACACCCCAAACCTCTGCTATACGCCACTACCCTCCACCTGTCACGCACTTCACCCTGTTTGCCGTCGCCCCGGATTACCAACTCTTTCTTTTCCCCATCTCCCCCCTTCGTTCTCAAAGCACAGAGCTCACACACCGCGGCTCTGTGCTCATTTGTCGGGTTTTCGCTCCTCGTCTGGCACTCTGCCCGTTTGTGTATTTCCTCCGCGTATCTGCCTGCTGCAGACAGTTCGTCGCCATCTCCTCCTCCCCCCCCACCTCGCGCATGCAGCGATTGCTTCCACATTTGCATTTTGCCATCACCGTTGTTTAAGGTAGCGCGGTACAAGATTGTGTTTCTCACGCAACGCCGCTCGTCTCCGCTGGGAAAACTACTTTGCCGTTTGATGCGCGAGTCGTGGGGGCTTTTCGAATGTCATTTGTGATCCTGAAACTTTTTTTTCCTTTATTGCACGGCAGACCTCACCTCTTTGTGTGTGCCGCTGACTTCAGATAAGGACTGCAGTGCGAACTATCGTTATGCACCTCTAACGCGACGCCTGCATTTTGCTCTCTCTTAAGTTCCTCGCTCACAATCTTCTTCCCAGAGTTAAACCAGCGTGCTTTTAAAGTTCCTTCTGCCCCGAGGCACACCAAGGAAGAAGTCAAAATCTCAGCACACACCTGTGTTGTTAATCCTATGAGTTTTTTGTTTATTGCATTGAGATGTTCCCTCCCAGTTACACTAGCACTATAGTCAGCGCAATGCACAAACGCACAAGAAGAGGCCTCTTCCCCCGAACCGGGAAGTGATCATGCAATCAAGGATTAAGGCAGGGGTCTCAAACTCAATTTGCCTTGGGGCCACTAGAAGCAGAGCCTGGTCGAGGCCGGGCCGCAGCCACAGCGCGTCACATGGACAAACGTTTTTTGCCATTTCAAGCCTATTTTTTCGCCATTTTCGCCTTCATTTCACTTAAATTTAAGTATATTTCTATTCCTTTCTATTTCCTTCTATTTCGATTCCTTCCTTCCTTTTGATACCACTGTGCTATCTGTTTCATTCAGTAGCACATAATAGGATTATGATGATAATGACTATAATTGAACAATATTAAATGAACTATTTACTGGACAATAGAACCTACAAACAATACACCTGGACACAATAACTGGACCAGCCAACCCATCAACAAAGAGGCTCTGATTTGATTGTGATGGCATGAATTACAACCAATAAGGAAGCAGTAACAAAATCTTTACTTCAGCTATGAATTTATATTCCTCCTAACAAAGCCAACTACAGCAATTTTGAACTTATACAGCCACTACAAAGCAGCGCCATAAAATAAATATAACAAAAAATATAGTTTGTCAGAGTCACTGAGAAACTAGTCTTGCAAACATGACGCTAGAGTGGACCATCAGAATCGCCACTTAGGCCCAACTAGCAGCATTGGTTTCCCATCCCAATAGTTGTCATGTTTTACACGTGCCTTTATTTATTTGCGCTAGCCTCTTTGAAAACTATATACCAGTTGCGCGACGTCTCATCTTTGCTGGCAATGTTGTCTGCAGTGGTCGCGCAATGGGGCTTTGAAAATACTATTCAGCACGTTCGGTTTCTGACCCCACAATGTCGCAACTTTTCTACTAGATGGCTATGATTCTATCCAGCGCAGATGTAAGCCTGCCCTGGAGCAACGACAACACCGTTCACTACGGGCAAGGGGGACACAACAGCTCGTTTTAGGCTACTCACCTTAGCTCAGCGTGCTGCTCTATAAGCCATGCGTCCGCCCGTATCGGGCTTTAGAAAACGGCTCCGCTGTCATTATTTATCAAACCGAACGCAATCCTTGGTAAAAAGGCAAAGTTTTCTTTTCCCTACATGTGTTTGTAAACAAGGAGCGGTGGATAGAGAGACGCCATGACAGGATCTTGCCCGTACTGCAGCCAATGGCGTCATTGCATTTCGTTTGATTGACAGTTCAGCGACAAATCAGAATGAACTAAACTGCACGGGGGGATATCCGGTTCCTCTTTGCTATTCTGTGTAATGGCAAAGCCAGTAGGCGGGCTTTAAACAGGATCTCAGCGATCAACAGTCAATAGTAACAGACGGTTCTCCCGCAAATGCTTTTGGTTGCATTTGACGGGGGAACTCGCGGCCGTCGCGGGCCACATTAATATTAAACGTTCATATTAAGGTGGGGGCCACAAAATATCATCTCGGGGGCCGGAAATGGCCCGCGGGCCGGCAGTTGATCATGAGACCACGGATTAAGGTATCATAAGGTCTGATCGCAGTTTGTCATTTGCAGGGCGAATCAGGTTTAAGGTGTAAAGGTGTTGTTGTTTTTCAATGCAAGAATAGTTCCAAGTTGAATATGCAATCACCTCAAACACATAGTTACATAGTTTTATTTGTTTGTTTGTTTGACAGGGAACCTCAGAAGGGACTTCTGGATATTTCACCCTTTCCGTAAAAAACAATATTCTGTCAATGACATTTAGAAGATTTAAAATACTTTCCTGGTGATCTTTATATGTCTAATGTTATGTGGTGACTGAGATCATGGACACTACTTCCTACACTGCAGTTCCCACAATTCTTTGGTGCACCGCTCCTCCTTGTGCATAGTGAGGAGGGCTGTCTTACTGAGACAACATGTAGTCCAGGAAGTAGTGTCTCTGACACTGGGCTCACTGCTAACATCTCAAATTTGTAAAACCACGTAACAATTACACACATAAAGACCCCCAGGAAGTGTCTTTCACTAACTTTTTTCAAGAACTATTTTTCAACAGTAATAGTAAAATACGCATTGTAGTTATTATTGTGATGCTAACTAATTCCGCCCTCCAACAAAGGACCCCTGGGGGACCCCACTTTGTGAATGGCTGCTATAGCCATGTCCACGTGCACAGGCTGTGCCCATGCATACAGCAACGGACAAAGTGTTGAAATTTAGTTATGCTAACAGAAGCGGGGTGGGGTGGGGTGTTGGATGCGGAGGCTGCCATTTCTCTGGCAGCATTTCAGTAATGGCTCCTGGGCTGATTGACAGGCCCATTCTCTGTTGCCCATGAGTGACAAGGCTGCGGTCACTGCGGAAACGCAGGAAATTAGAGTGGAAATACAATACCGAGCGTGTCACCTCCTCAGGGGACGGGAGGGAAAGAAAAACACAATCACGGTCCACATCACACACACACACACACACACACACACACACACACACACACACACACACACACACACACACACACACACACACACACACATACACGTGTGCCCGTCCGTCTGCATATGAGTGCACGACGGTGCACGCATGCAAAATATGCATATAGCTTCAAGTGAGCGGAAAAGGATATGTCAAAAAATAAATGCACACTTGCCTTGCTCTGCATACACAACGCATACTCACGCACATGCACAAGAAGGCTTTTTTTCTCCCCTGGCTGGCTAATGTTCCTCAAATTCATCTGTTGAAAATATGTCACTCCTGTCGAGCGAAAACTTGTCAAAAGAATGGTGCAACACGAATTAGAAGCTGTTATCCAACACCGAGTGCAATTATAGAGTTCCGAGACCACCGGCACTAAAAGCGGACACATTGAGAGATTGATAAGACTTCCAATTGTTATTTTTTTTAATTTAGGATTATTCTGTGCGATACAAGGAAAACTATGCTTGTAAAATGCTCCTCTGACCATAAAAGACTGGCTAATAAATGCACGATGAGTGACAACACTATGCCTACAGCCTATTGACCATATTCAGACCAGCCATCTAACCATCAGAGATTGGAAGTGCTTGTTTTCATCAAAGCAACGTCCTGCCGGCTGCCTCCTGCATTACTGTATGTGCGCATTCAAAACAGGTGATATGCATGAGTGGTATATAACGAGCACTACCAAACTGTAACACTTCATACTAAGCATGGACAGAAAGTAGTTTTTGGTATTAATATAATCAGATATGCTGTAACTTTTCTGTTTGGATGGTTGGGCTATAAGGGGAAGTTGCTCTAGCTTTGATAGCATCTTGCCATTAACTTCCATGGTAAGATGGCCGCTCTGTGAATGAGGTCCATAGTTTATCACGCCTCCCACTCCCTTTAAAAAATAATGAAATAAATAAAAATGAAACAAAAGCTGATTAACAAGCCCAACACATGCCGCGATGCGACTCACTGTGATGTTGTACTTCTGCTGCCTGCCCGCAGACCGTCATACGATGAAGTATGACTCAGGCTTAAGGAGAGAGATTAAAATTAATTGTGTGCACTGGCCACATTATTCTTGATATCCTGGTTGGGGAGTCTGGCTCATGGAACGGCGGTATATGATGCATGTGATCCCGACCTCCCCCTCCCCTGTCGCCGTTCTCTCTCGCTTTCTGCTGCAAATAAAACATAATATGCCTTAAAAACGGTCTTAAAAAAACAAAAGAAAGACAATGAAGATTAAAGGTGAAGAAAAGAAACGCACGGGCAGTTGGCTTTAATCTCATACCATGGCGGTGAACCGGAGAGCAAACTTTGCCACATGTAAAGGAGAATTCCACTCCAGAAGGCTTTCTTAACTTTATTTGCACATGATTTGTTTAAAAAAATTGGTCCAGTTGTTGGAAAAAAATCCTTATTGGCTGTTTCCCCAACCCTACCATAACAGTGTTGCCAATTTGGCGCATTTGTCTCTATGTTTAGCTTCTTTCCAGACCCCCTAGTGCCAAAATAAGTGAAAAACTCCTGGCAGAAAATCTAGTGCTTTTTTTGGTGGTGAGTTGGGGCGAAATTGGTTGACAGGCGCCAGAGATAAAAACTTTTTTTTTTTTTTTTTTTTTTTTTTTACCATTTTTCCTCCTATGATAGAGTCCTCCTTCCTTCTTTGAAAAGACCATTGGTAGAAAGGACCATTGGTAACCAAATGGAGCAAATGGACCATTATAGATCTGTCATTTTACGCTCTCAAGTGTTAAATTATATTTAAACATCTGAATTACCAAATTTTCATTTTGGAAGTGCCACTAGTGCATTTTGGATTTTGGCAGTTGGCGACACTGCACTATAAGCCTTTCGAATGGGGCTATGGGACGTTGTTCAAATTCACCTCTTTCTATCACTCCAAGGTGGAATGTTTTGCTATATATTGTCTCTCCACCATGTCAACAGTGTGTTGACATGTTGGTGTAGTGTCTTTCCCTTTTGGTTGTGTGCGTGCGTGTGTTTCAGTAAACTGTAGCGACAGAGGAGGAGAGGGATTGAAACTACCGAGAAGGGACCATGTGTATTTATTGTCCATTTATACCACAGCATGACACCATAAATGCAGCGTAAAATCCAACTAATCTGCCAGTCAATCCCATCTAATCCTGGTGAGCAGAGAAAGTAAGTAGAATGTCTGGCTTTTGACCTCTAGTTAAATCTAGTTTATCAGGGAAGCAAGTATACGGCCCACCGCGGTGTATTCTGTACTCAAAAGCCCCCCCCCCCCTCCCCTTACCAGTGTCCGGTAAATTTGATTTGCTTTGATAGATTAACATCCCAACGTGGGGGCATCCCCCCCCATTAAAAAAAAAGGTTTCGATTATGTCTGGTATTTAACGCGCGGTTGTAATACGGCCACCGTGATACCGATACTTTTCTCTCCTCGGTTCCACTATAGGGTCTTTATGGCCTGCAGTGGCCAGACAGTGTTTACAAGTTTGTAAAAGCTCAGGGCGCATCATGAGCGCCGCTCGTATTTGCTCGAAATTCGAAAACCCCTCGATCCACACGTCCATTAACTTACTGAAACACACACACACACACACACACACACACACACACACACACACACACACACACACACACACACACACACACACACACACACACACACTACTACAATACCCAGCCACCCACCCACCCTTCCAGCACACTTGTTTAACCTTGTTAAATCCTTTAAAGCATGCCGCTCAAGGGCTGTTACATGCCACAGTAATCTCTAACAGGGGATTCATTTCCGTCACCATTAAAGGGTTGGTTGCGGTGTGTGTCTGTGTGTGTGTGGAGGGGGGGTTACATCGGCCGTATATATGGCCGGCCCAGGCCTGGCCGGGATTTGCTGAGGAGGAAAGAGAGAGAGAGAAAAGGGGGACCATTGTGAATGGTGTTATTTGCTGACGATGTGGCCTTCAGGGCAGAGATAGAGACAAGAGGGCTGCTTATAGCACTGAGCAACAGCGCTGCTAAACACAGCCTTGTCTGACTGTGACAGGCCCCCGCACACACAGCAGTGCTAGCTGGCTGTTGGGGATTTGTTAGAGAGAGAGAGAGAGAGAGAGAGAGAGAGAGAGAGAGAGAGAGAGAGAGAGAGAGAGAGAGAGAGAGAGAGAGAGAGAGAGAGAGAGAGAGAGAGAGAGAGAGAGAGAGAGAGAGAGAGAGAGAGAGAGAGAGAGAGACACGTTTCCACAGCGATGCAATGTTTTCGGGGACAGTCAGGCGGTGACGTGTCTCCTGCGCCGTCTGGCTGGCTGCATGGCTGGAACAGCCAGGCAACTCTAATGAACCCAATTGAAGGTGAGAGGGGCCCAGGTGGATAGCCTTTCAGATGTGGACAAGAGGCAATCATGCCTGTGCCCTCGATCGTGCTCGAGAGAGGATGTTTATACATATACAGTGTCATGTGCGCACACGCCACACAGCACACGCGCAGGCACACGCTAGCCTATATATGTGGGCATCCATGGCCAGTGGGGGGGAAAAATGAGACACAGACTATTCACATGGTCTTTGTGTGTCCCGAGAAACCCACCTGTGCTGCCCCAAACGGTCTTAAAGGAGAATATTTCCCAAAAAAAGCAGTCCAGTTGTTATTTTGTTAAAATATTCCTCATTGGCTGCAGATTGGAATGGGGCCATGGTATGTTCAAAAAGGCTTTTTTTTGCTACATGTTGTCTCTCCACGATGTCAATAGTGTGTTGACAATCATAGGTTTTCACTTTCACTTTTGGTTCAGCCGTGGTTCAGCCATCTCAAGAGGGGGGAGGAGGGGTGCACGGTTCATGAGCTGCAAATAAATGTAAGAAAGCCCTTCTGGGGTAGAATTCTACTGACTTACAGTCTTTTCCCTTCATTATTCATTTTTTACAAATGTCCAGTAAATTGCCATCGCGTCACACTTCCTGGCCGGCAGTTTAGAATCCCCAATGTGACCCTGATAGACTAAACCGATCCAGTTGGCACACAACCGTTGATTTTCACTTTGCCACAATAGGTAACCATTTGAGAAAGAGCAATGTCATGTTTTACATGGGATTTTACAATGGCAAAGGGGCGGCTGTAAATTCTATGGTAAAACCACGGCACCTTATGTGGCTTCATGCATTATTTTACCACAGATGCACGTTAAAATTGAGTGTGTGCACTAATGGGTGACGGCATGAGGTAAAGGAGACTGAGGCATGCATGTGTGTGCCTGTGTGTGTGTCTGTGTGTCTGTGTGCCTGTGTGTGTGTGTGTGTGTGTGTGTGTGTGTGTGTGTGTGTGTGTGTGTGTGTGTGTGTGTGTGTGTGTGTGTGTGTGGGTCCCGTAGTGCCACGGGACGAGGTGCACACCTGTGCGCTCATCTGTTGTGCCACAGGAGAGGATTGATATTAAGTCATTACTTTACTTCAGGCAGCTTCAGTGCCGGAGCGTCGCAAAAATAACGTGCACAATGTGGCTGCCAGGATGACCGCGTAGCCATTATAGCTCACACACCCTCTGCTATTTTCATATGCCAAGGCTTTTCGTCATGAGCAACGCACACATTATGCACCGCACACCTGCGTGCGCACGCACACACACACACACACGCGCACGCACGCACGCACGCACATACACACACACACACACACACACACACGCACGCACGCACACACAGTTGCATACACACACGCACGCACGCACACACAGTTGCACACACACACACACACACACATGCACACATGCACACATGCACACGCACACACTGCTATTGTGGAACATACAGTGGAAAGCTGGCGACTTTTTTGTGTGGGGAAAAGTGGCCAAATGGAAATTGGAAAAAGAGATTTCTAATATTGCCAGTTAATATTGAACTGTTTACAAATCACAAATGCCGCTGGCATCCGGCATCGCACCTGCATCTGGGACTGAGATGTGGAACAGACTCGCAAATAGCTTTTTTCTCATATCAGGGGGTACGCAGTGGATCTATACTTGGATCTGCTTGCAGACTGAAAATAGCCAATCCACAAGCTCAACTATGGGGCTATTTTCGACAAACTGCCCTGGTGCGCAGTGAAGTAAAATCGTTCCGGTGTAATGGGTGCGTGGGAAGTGCGGCAAACCGTCCGCACTCGAATGGATGGATTAGAACGCTTCCAGTGGAACATTATAACCAAGCAATAGCGAGATAGCATACATACAGAGAATTGCCAACAATTCTGTGGGTCTGTTTTTGAGCAGTCAACCTCACCTCGCCACTCGATCCAATCAGTAGAATTTGAAGGACAAGATGCGGACACCGCAATCACTGTGTCAGCGTGACACCGGAAACACATTTATAGGTGCAGTGTATGGACAGACATCGCAGCTTTTATCAACTGCTGATCCACTTGACTGTTGCACAAAGGCATCAAAGAAGCATCACAAGCACTCTGGAAAGTGCTACAGTATATATCAGACTGTAAAAATAAGGCTTTGGCAAGACTGAAATTTGAAGGTTTTGTGAGCCATTGCATTGAGGTAGTGAATAGAGAAATCGTTGGTTTTAACTTTTCTTATGTGCTGAATAGTTGCAAGCTGCAGTTCTACAACTTCTGAACATATACTGTCTGCTTTATTGTTGTTCCTGTGATATCACTGATTGTGCTGCTAAAAGGCCTGATCTCTTTCTGTATGGCCAGGGGCTTGTGGATAATGTAGGCTAGAGAAGACTAAGTCTTCACCAATGTGCACATGACAGATGTCTGAATTATGTGTACTTGTCACTGTAGCCGCCACAAGAAAGCTGTTGATAGTCGATACAGCACCAGGAAAGGCATTTGCACATGCCACATCCTGCTCCGATCGCATGTTCGTAAACAACCACCAGACCGTCATCTTTGAAGCAGTAAGCAGCTGTTTTGGGGAATGAAGTGTAAGAATTTCAGAAAGCAAAACTGAACTCGTAAAAATTGATGTGTACTGTATATGAGAGATTTTGATGTGAATCGTGTAATCCAAGGCCAGTTGTTTTACAGACGTTTAAAGGTCACTGGGCTGAAACCCCCTTTGATGTGTGCAGTATGTGTGCATGTCCCTGCCTTTCACCAACACTGAATCTGCTACATGCGTGCCTATTACAGTGAGGCGCAATGACCCAGAGGGTATCCTAAGGCGCTGCGAATATGGTCCAAGTCAGTGGGGTGTTATTGGGGGTACGCAATGGAAGTTGCAGATCTACAAGCCCCCTGTGCTTTGCAGATGTTCCACTATTTTAGGGCCCAGCCAAATAGCTAATTCTTCAGATCTAAAATGTTTGGGAACCACCAAACTGCACATGGACAGACAGATGCTTCCTACGCAGCCGCGTGTCCCCCAGCTAATTTCAGAGCAGCCTCATTCATTCATTGATTCAAGTGGTTCGAGCTGTAATGGAAGTGTTTGATTTTGAAAAGGGAGGGAGCATTGTTGTGTTATTTACCCCATGGGGCCTGGCTAAATCACATAATTGTATTTCACGGGCAGTCACTTTGCGCCCCGGCGCTGTATAAATAGCTGCCCAAATATTAGCCTTCCCAAACATCATGCGTGCATGGCGCCTGCAGGCTCACCCACCATGCTTATGTGGCATATGGCAGGATTCCATGAGCCAGCCATGGGTATAGTCAGAATGTGACAGAGTCACAAAGGGAGTGGACAATGTGGAACACAATTAAAATGTGATGTGATCCGATGTGTGTGAGTGTTGAGGCTAATAAGAGAAATATGCATTAAAACACTATACTGAAATATGGATTAAAACACTATACTGAAATATGCCTTAAAACACTATAATTGCCCTCTCTGTAACTAAAATGTAAAGATAAAACCTTCTGCACCTGTCGCAGGTTGATGTCATGAGCCCCACATTGGTCCAGTCCTATGGAATGTACTGTATATCGTAATAAAATATTTACAATATTGATTTGATGCTCATATTAAATTTAGAAAGCATTGTTATTTTTTGTTATCATATATGCATTCCATATATTCCATAGGGCCAGACGCCACATGGACATATGACATTATTAACCTGCGATAGGAGTGGTGATGATACAATTAAAATAATCAAGGTGTTTTTGTTTATTTTATTTACAGAGGGTGAGACACTTAAAAACTACACCATGGTGAAAAGCTATACAGCACTGTATGCTCAAATATTGACCGCAGTAACAAGTGACACGCTGGAGTTCAGCACTGGGTTCCCATTTGCACTTCTGCACTTTTCTCTATACCGCCTACTAGCGGATGCTTCCAAGCACCGCTGAGCAGCTTCCAGTGAAATGAATAGCTGTGGTTGAGGGCGGAGGGGTTGTCGCCTGGGTAACTTCAGTCTCTATCCTTTTATTAGTCTATATACGGTCGAGACACGTGGAATGAGACAGCAGCAGGAGACCTGTCTGGGGACTCGCCGTTCGCGGCATTTTCTGCCCACAACAACATGGTGTTATAGACATATCCGCAGAGCGGTCCAATCATGACTGCCGTGTCAAGTGGCACTGCTTGAATACAAGGTAGTATACGCTGCAACCGCAGGGCAGCTAAAGTGCTCTCCTCTCTGGGTTTGTCTATAATGTATACGTTCCCTGACCACAAGGCAAAGTGTTTATGTACGGCCAGATGCCGTGGGTGGGATATGATACAGTGAGTTGGCTGTTTAGCTATAAGGTGGGAATAATAATAATAGCTGCGTTGGGCTGTATAGGAAGCCCTAACGCATTAACAGAACACCGATATATTAAACCTGAGGCTATGGATAAACCCCGCAATGCTATCATGCCTATTCTCCTGCAGATGCAATGATTGACAGTACAAGGAGCCATTTCTCATGAGAAGATGACCCGAAAGATATATCTTATTGCATGTGCCGCACATATAAAGGCAATATGGCGGGGAAATGTATAGCCAAGGTCGCCACACTGTGTAATGGCAAGCAATATATCCTGTATGTGCGGAAACGGAGAGTGCATTTATTACAAAGGTAAACATTGATGCGCCTACCCATCCATCCACCCACCCACACACATACATACGCGCTGACTGACAAATAGACACGTAATTTACACACACACACGCACGCATGGACGGACGGACGTGCGCACGCACACACAATGCGTGCACTATTATGAAATGCAACCCCCATTGCCCCCGCGATTCCTTTAGAGAGGTGTACGTGGAGTTTACAGTAATTGTGTTTCCTGTTTCCAAGTCCCAACCTACGGCCATGCCGTTGGTTTATTCATGAGTTTGGTGTGTGTGTGTGTGTGTGTGTGTGTGTGTGTGTGTGTGTGTGTGTGTGTGTGTGTGTGTGTGTGTGTGTGTGTGTGTGTGTGTGTGTGTGTGTGTGTGTGTGTGTGTGTGTGTGTGTGTGTGTGTGTGTGTGTGTGTGTGTGTGTGCGCGTGCGTGCGTGCGTGCGTGCGTCAGGGGCGGATGTAACATTTCCCAATTGGGAGGGGGGGGGGGGGGGGGGGGGGGGGCAGGAGAAAATAGTATGGGAGCAGCTTCATGTCGCTTCGCGCCACGGGCAAAGAAGCCGCACCAATACCATTTTTTGCTTACAGGCCTTTTATTAGGCAAGTAAAGCATCAATAATAACATCAGTTGTTGTTGAAGTTGCAACAGACACGCAGGACGCATAAAGCTAAAGGTCTGACTCAGAGTTTTCTGTTTTCAATGATGAAATGCTGTTGGTTTAGTGGTGACACAACTGTAGTTAGTTATTAATTTCAATCATAAGCACTTTAATTGTGAAATATCTTGTTTTTTTTGCATGTCATCATGTTTGGTGGGGCAGTCAGGGCATTTAGGGGGGGCATTGCCCCCCCCCCCCCCCCCCCCCCCCCCCCCCCCCCCCCCCATTCCCACGCCCAGATGGGGGAGGAAGGACCATGGGGAAGAATTCCTAACCAGCAACGCGGGATGAAAAAGTCAACACAATCTCCAGCAATCTGACTATCAATCAGGGCAGCGTGTCTCCGGGAGAGAGGCCCTAATTACGGCCCCAAATGAACATTGACTGTTTTCTAATGGAATTATTCAGACTGGGCCCCGTGTGTGTGTTTGTGTATGAGCCCACAGTCCTCCTCCTCCGTATCGCCGTTTCTCCGTTCGTTACGCTCCGTTGCAACGCTTTGGTTGCTTTGGTTTTGGCAAGCTTTTATTTTTTCCTCCTCCCTCCCCCCCTCGACGAACGATGTTCAGAAAGAAAAAAGGCAAGGCGGCGGATCACACTCAAAGAGAAGTTTATCGTCCCTGCGGACCGTCGTTTGATGCAGTTTTTTATCTCTGGAAGTTGTCCACCAGCCTTATTTTAACCCTTTGTGTATACCGAACGCGTTTCGGTGTTTTAGCTGTTGAAAAATAGCAGATCTACAAGCTCATATCGCGCCACCGAGTGGCGCGATATGAGCTTGTAGTTCTGCTATTTTTGAAAAATTGTGAAAATGTGGTGCAAATCTTTGAATACATTATTTCAGAAGCAAACATTTTTAACTCAAATCTTTGCTTCTGGGGGATCCCCAAGAACAACATGTTTTTAGATGAGGTTCTGCAGCTAAATAATAGATATTTCTGGGGGTCCTTCCTATGAAATGTGTTAAGCATCACTGACACAGAAAGAGATTTTTCCAGAAAAACTAGAACCTTGCGACAGGGACTAGAATTTAGTGTCGGAAACTAGAATCTAGTGTCAGAATTCAGAAACTGGAATCTAACTTCAGAAACTACAATCTACTGAGAGGAACTAGAATATATACCATGGGGGACTAGAATCTAGCATGAGGAACTAATCTAGCATCAGAAACTAGAATCTGATTGGAACACAATGGGTTAAAACTGCTGGAAGAGGTAGAGGCCTCGATACTCTGATGTTTGATCAATACCACAGTGTAGAGATACTGGTCAAAGACGTGCTCGACGTTATACTAGGTTTACATGAATACAAGAATACAAAGTATTCTCATGGCATAAGTACTTATGCCTTCAATATGGATGCAAAGTAGAACCAAGGGCTTATGGTAATGGAGACAGCTGTTTAAAAATCAAAATAGGTACAGCTATATTTTTTTGCCTTTCCCCCCTCTACATTGCTTCTACTTTGATGCTGCAGCTGTTTCCCTGCAGACAGACACCTGCCTCGCCCTGCAGACGGTCCCGAACTTTGTTGTCGTCAACAAATCATGAAAACAAAACATTTGTCAGGCTCAGTAAAGGCACTGCTAATTTGTGAGGGGGAGGGGTTAGGCAGTGTTTTAGCCAATCACAGTGCAGCAGTCTCCAGCAGATTCATACATAGCCAATAGAGTGGAGGTGAGGTGGAGTTAGATTCTGTTTTTCCACACATCAGTTTACAAACACAGTGTTTGTACACACTAAAGTTGCCTCTATTACCTTTAAATGGACACCATTTTTGTTAATGGCATTTAGAAGATTTAGAACACTTTGCTGGGGGGTCTTTATGTGTGTGATATGTGGCTTTAGTTATTTTAGATTCCAGCAGTGAGCCCTGCAGTGTCTCTGATGCCATCGACATGCCAGTGGGCATCAGACCACACAGGGTCCACTGACCTACACCTACAGTATGTATCCTGGTCCCCAGTCTGCTCTGTGTGTGTGTGTGTGTGTGTGTGTGTGTGTGTGTGTGTGTGTGTGTGTGTGTGTGTGTGTGTGTGTGCGTGTGCGTGCGTGCGTGCGTGTGTGTGTGTGTGTGTGTTTTGGCAGCGCTGGCTGCTTTTAGCATCTGGGGCTGCATGATGATGCATCAGGGCTGCACTGTGTCTCTGTGGTCTGCCAGTACAGTATAACCGTGTGCAGAACCTCATACAGAAATAGTTATTCATATTATTTCAGTGTGTTGTTATTAATATTTATGTGCTGTCTTTGGGGGCAAAACACAGGTTCCAAATATAGGGCCCAAAGGACATATTCTCCTCTATGTACGGTGTATGGAAGCGGAGGGGGTGGGGGACAGAGATGGAACGAGAGAGAGAGAGAGAGACAGAGAGAGGGAGAGAGAGTCCGTGTTTCTGAAATCGACATGTCGCTGAAGTAACAGATGCGGGTGGGAGTGAGATCCTGCAGCTCGAGAGTGCCACAGTGTCGAAGCCGCCAGGAACATCTAACGTCTAATGTTAATGAGCTGAGCCAGGGGGCCAACGGGGGCCATGGAATTAAAAAAAAAAGCCCTGCTCCATTTTGGCACCAGTTCTGTTTCTAGCGTTCCGAAGGCGCAAATGTCTGCCACTCAAAACAGGGACACTGCAGGCACAGCGGGGGAGGGAGAGAGAGAGAAAGAGAGAGAGAAATTATGGAGAATTATGTTTGGGCTGAGAGAAAGGGAGAAAAAAAGAATGTCGAACAAAGCCCCAGACGTTGCACATGCAGGCTTCTATTCCCGTAGCTGTTGACGGAGCAATCAGCACGTCCATTGTCCTATGAAGAGAAATGACAATCGTGTTGTGCAATCTGTTGACAGTATGCTCAAATTTAAAAATACAGTACAGTACATTAGAATGAAACAACCGTGTTCCCCCACAGTCGTCAAAATGACCAACTTACTTCCCTGTGCCATAAGCAAATCCGTGTATTGAATGGATCGAAATTAGAAACGAGAACTGCACTCTGGCGAGGGCCAACTTGCGCATTGCTCACAACAAGCAGGCCATGGTCTACTTGTGCGCGAGCAGAGCGAGCGAGCAGAGGTCAAGTGACTGTTTGGCTGCTTGAGTTAATGAGGTATATGGTGACATCATCATTGTGGTGTGTCTGCAAGAGCAAATACTGCGATCAGTTTGCGGTCGCCAGTCGTCGGAGGGTGAACCGCTTTTTGATTGAGTTGTGCGAAGCACTACTCCATTAAGCGGTCAGATCTCTGTGTAGTGTGTTGACCTTTGTTCTAGCACTGTTATATGCATGACATTGGCGCCCTCTTCATTCTACAATAAGCATGACTATATGAACGAGACGGCATTCACTATATCAAACATTCAAATAACAGTATTTATACCGGTATTTAAAAAAATCACACCCATGTGGAGTGAGTGGTGCAACTCCACAGGTAAATAGGCTACAATTAATATGACATTTTAATATGTTGGGACACAAACGTGGACACATCCCACACACAGCATTGTATCATTAATAACCCAATGTTGGACTAACTCTGACTCAGAACAGGCTTGGGGACCCCCAACACGGAACAGGCGACGACCCACTTCACATGGGTGTGATTTTTAAGAACGTCGATTGGCTCACACAGTTGATGATGTAATGTTGCTGCTCGCACACAAGTAGGCCATGACCTACTAGTGAGCAATGTGCAAGTTGGCGCTCATCAAAGTGTAGTTCTTTGATGGGTTAGTTGATGATGAAGCCAATGGTGAAGCCATTAAGATGTCTTGATAGGTAATGTTAATATTACCTCCTGCAGGTGTCGGGGGTGCTTGCACTATGCTTTCTCTGCTCGCGCACAAGTAGGCCATGGCCTACTTGTGTTCGCACTGCGCAAGTTGGCACTCGACAGAGCGCAGTCCTAGTTTTCTTTATATTGATGCGTCGACCTGACAGGTTGGCGTATGGGTCGCTCCACGGTGTGCCGCGAGCTTGCAGATCGGCTATTTCGAGCCGTTTCGGGAGAAATATAGGGCTGGGGCCTAACTGGGCTCTTGCATAATGACCTCCATATTGAGCTATTTGCAGAGCCGTGGCATAGTTCAAGGTGCCTCGAGGCCACGCTCCACTGAGTCTTTTGAGCGAGGGAGAGAGAGAGAGAGACGCTATCTCCTCTAGTCGCTGCACCCCATTTCTGGGAGCCTTAGCAATGTGCTTTCACTGTGTTTTATTTTGGGGTGGGGGTGGATGGGATGGGGGGGGTGGCACGGATGCCATGGTACGAGAGCAACGCATTGTGTTCGTTCCGGTGCGGTGTTCTTTTTTTTTTTTTGCACACCTTCTCAAGGAAGTCGGCGTCGCGCTTCGCGAAGCCTGACGGAAAACATCATTAAAGATGCACGGCGGCTCTTTTCTCTGCCAGGAAAAATAATGTCTGACATCTGTCTCCCTGTTTCATGTTGGCTGTCACAGGAAATTAAGACGTAGCGCTTGCGGCAAATCACGAAGAGGATATATGTGTGTGGCGGTAGTTCGGTATCCTCCCCGTGTGTGTGTGTGTGTGTGTGTGTGTATGTGTGTCATATGGCATGAAGATAGAGGTGTAACGGCAACAAGAGTCAGCTCAGCAGAACAGGTACTATCCAGCGTCTCCAACGCAGGTACATGTTGTGCTGCATGAGCAAATGTTTCTACACGCCATCCATTTTCAACACGCACACACACACACACACACACACACACACACACACACACACACACACACACACACACACACACACACACACACACACACACACACACACACACACACACACACCATGGGGCATTGAAAGTTTCCTGCGAGGAGGAAGTTTGCATTACCGCAATGGTGCTGCTGCTGCGCGATTCTATTTTCTTCTTCTATGGATTTGTTTACGTTTTGCCTCCCGATGAAACGGAGAACAATGGCAGCAATCGACTGGGGACGCTTAAAAAGAAATAGAGAAAGAAAATAATAAAGGAATACAAACAATACCCTGCCAGGTGGTGTATAGGAAAGGAGTGGGATAAAGGCTAATGGCGGGGAGAGAAGATGGCATTGGGGAGGGAGGCGCCGCCGCTACGGGTTCTAGTTATTAAAGTGACACCTTGAATCAGTGCCTCGTATCTGCATAGACCATGCAGACTGAGGGGAGGATGTAGATGCGCTTTAGACCGGCGGTTTCCAGCCATAAATAAGGATTTTCTTTTCTTTTTAAATTCACAACTTAAAGAGAGATAACAGGCAAACGTGCAAAATAACATTTAGTCTACAATTTCTGCTTGTGAACCACCAGGTGGGTCCCCATGGTGAATCACATCTTGATGACATCGTCAAGGTGTGATTCACCATGTCAATGATTTGTTTCAAACCTCCACTTCTAAGAAAGACAACTTTTTTTATTAATTCCACAAAACATGTCTAAGGTATATCAATGACCCGTAAAATGTTGAAAATGGGTGGAATTCCACTTGAAGTCGTGAAAACAGCTCTAATTCTACAAGGTACATAACTCAGCAAAAAAATCAATAAGCCAGGTTGTAGGTCAGCTATTTTATTTTTCTATTTCTTATTTATTTTGTATTTATTATTTTGTTGTTGTTGTTGTTGTTTTTTGGGGGGGAATTTCCAAAAAATCCCAAAAAATTAACCTTTTGAAAAAAATCGTCATACTAAATTGTAGGGGTCAGTCACAATCGTCCCCCAAAAAAAAACGTTTACCGTAAACCCAAAAGTGGATCCAGAACTATTGTTGGGAAACCACTGCTAGACCCAGTGAAAGGCTGGACAGAATAAAGAACAGGATAGAAGAAAAGAAGGCAGGACTTTGCTATGGGGAAAGGTAAATCTATTTACAGCATGGAGAGGCTGTCTTGGGAAATAGGGAAGGGATGGAAGAATGCTGGGGAAAAAAAGAAAGAAAGAAAAAAAAACATACCGCTTCAGGAAACATTTTCAGCAACATACGTATACGAGGCAAATAAATAAACAAACAAACCGACATGAAATGAGAGCGGAGCTCAGCGGAGCTTCAAAGGCCCGCAGGTTGATTTGCAAAACGAATTTCATTAGCATATTGTCGACTGAAGGACATCTCTTAAAAAATAAATAACCAAAAAAAGAACACAGGTAAAAAGCGCCCACGGTCTGCGAGATAAAGGCAATTACGGCGATAACAAAGGTAGCAATAACATTACCTATAGTCTAATGATAATGATAATTAAATTGAAGCGAAAAAAGAACAGAGCGCTACAGTAGCCGCTATCAGAGAGAAAGGGGGCTGTGCTTTTACAAATATGGTTTCAGGATTCATATGCAAATAGAGCACATTGAGAGGTACTTAGTGGTATCATTAACACTAAGAAAAAAGCCCATAGCTCATTGACTGGAATCCAAATCATTCAGCACACTCCTGGAAATAATTATGGATTGTCACATCCAAAGAAGAGAAATGGCACACAGTGACACTTCCATGGGTTTACGGCTCTGCCCTGAAGATAATCACGCTCTCTGTTCTCTGCTGGAATTGTCTGGTGCAATCTGGAGCATTGTTGCCTATATACTTCTCATCATGTTTGAGCCCATGCCAGGATCCCTATAGTAGCACTTGAAGGAGAATTCCTGCACACGTTTTCAACATTTCACTATGCCATTAAGATACCTCGGGTGTTGTGTGGATGTGATAAAAAGCCCCCCCCCCCCCCCCCCCCCCCCCCCCCCCTTCCGTGTTTCCTAGAAATGGAGGTCTGAAAAAAATCATTAACGTGGTGACATCAATTTGCTTCACCATGTTAATGTTTTTTTTTGTAATAACAGCCAGTAGATTTGCAAGCTTGGATATGGCTTGTAGATTGGCTATATGTCGGTGCAGCACACCGAAGTATGAATCAGACTAAGAAAAAACGTTTATTTCATGCTGGAAAACAGCAATGGAAATGTTCTTTACGCTGGAACGCTATAACCTCTTAACATGTGCGTCCTCTGCAAGGCAGGCCAGCGCGCGAGCGATGCAAGCCATGTTGAAATGTTGCCCGCGATAAGAACTTTGACAATAGCGACTTCCAGGATTTTCAATCTCTGAGTCAAATAGCTTCCACTCAACTTGTGAGCCATTTTTTCTTTTCTTTTTTTGGAGCAGATGTCTTATTCAGAATTCAGCAGGCAATATCCCAGAGCAACTACTGCATAGCTCATAACTGATGGCATATACAACCACACACATTTCCTGAGAGAGGAAGCTAGTCTCCCCCAGAAACACCACAACACTGATAAAACTCACTGCATCTTCCAGAATAGTTTTGGTCGAAGTTACAAGAGCGATGTGGTTGGTAAATAAACAAAAAATGTCCTTGTCCACATGAGAGTGGCCTGGGCAGCCTATACAGTGAAATCCTCAAAAGAAATACCCCCTGTCACAAGGATCTTACATACAGTACATGTTCTAAATTATAAAAATTAAATTAGCTTGGTGATTTATACCCTTTACAAGACAGATGTTAGGTTTGATGTTTTCCTGGTATCCTATAGTTTGATGTCTTTGTAGCCTGGCATAGGCCATACTATAGGTGTTTTCCTCCTTGGCTATGACCCATGTGCCACAAGTCATTTAGTGATGAGGGTTAAGGGTTCATGTCATTACACTGGTTGGTTGGTTGGTTGGTTGGTTGGTTGGTTGGTTGGTTGGTTGGTTGGTTGGTTGTTTTTTGGATTGTTGTACCTGATCATGGCTGCCCCATCTAGTAATGTAGGTGTCATTCACTTTGACTTTTAATATGACGGCATTGAGTTCTATCCATCTGTCTGTCTGTCTGGCTGCCTGCCTGTACCTAGATGCAACCATGTGTTGTTTCTCTTGCAAAGTTGTTGGTTGTACGCCTGTACGGTCATTCTTTGTACACTAAACCTGCCAATATGAAACTCAACTCTATATTTCTACACTCACAAACCAAAAATTGTGGCTATGGAGGCTCTCACAATGACCTTACTTCCCCAAGTTGCACGTATGCACGCACACACACACACACACACACACATTCTTACATATGTTAACTACTTAGGACCACTCCAAAAAAATGGACTATTGCTATCCTTTTTAGGACCACCCTTTCTAGACATTGTAGAGACATATGAATTACACTCCTGAACATGAAAAAAAATCTATTTTAATACAATCACCGCAGATTGTATTAAAATTCATTTTAGAACATTCTAGATATTAACAATTTTACCCTACTTGTTAGGACCAAGAGTGGTCCTAACAAGTATAGTCAAATTGTTAACATTGTAGAAACATTGTAGAAGCTAATACCTTTTGTTAACGTAGATGTATTGGCTCTTATGAGTTTAATCATGTTTGTAAATACATCGAAGATGCAAATATACTCCACTACAAGTGGTTGCCTTGGCCTGGAAGAGAGGTCATCAGGTGGTCTCCAACCTTCGTAGAGTGTTTCGACCCTTGCCCACGACACTCTCCAGTTGGCTGGTCAGCAGTGATTGGCCAGATCACTGCCCCTCTCCTCCAGGCTACATGTTTCTATGTACTAGAAGGTCTTTTTTCCAGGACTTGTGTTCTGCAACGTTAGAGGGACACCCCTTTCCACTAGTGCTACGAAGATGTAATAAACACCAAAAAATATTATTTGAGCTCTACAAGACAAATCTCACTTCAAATGTTGAATACACACAATAGAACTCAAAATATAGCCACCTGACATGATGCTGTATTAGGAGGACAAAAGATAATGAGTTGCTTAGCTCCGCCCATGACACAAATGGTAATTGTCAGGACTATCTTGATTTGTATGGACCATGGCTATACAACACACTTACAAGACATACAGGTGAATTAAAGGGTCAAACATGAATAAATGGGACATGCATTCAAAGTGAAATATACTGTAGACACCGTGCTATTCAAAGCTGCTATTCATCCCATGGTTTTGAGGCAGTACATGATGAGCGTTCAGGCAGACTAGTCTGGTCCTGAATGCCCCAAAAAATGGTGGCTGATGACATTTAGACCTTAAGCAAGGTCCAATTCTGCCACTGTGACACTGTGGCCAAGTGACACTGTGCTGAATGCATTTTGCCACATGCCAAGTGATACAAGTGACCGTTTTGTCAGAAATTGAGTAATTAGCAAGTAAAACCCCAAATTAACAACAGTTAAAAAAAAGAAAAGAAAAATCAAATAGCTTTAATTTTGATATTTAATGTACATAATGGGTTAACCCCTTGGTTAGTCCTTTAGGAGGGCTGTTTGTCCACCGCTCATGTCTCTTCCATGTCCGGCGTTGGGAGTCTGGTGCAACGCACAGGTCCTGTGCCTCCTGGTGAGACGTAGGAGGGGCACGGACAGGTGTCAAACCACAGAGCCTAGTCCCTCCACGCATCAGAACCTCCCAGTTTTGGCGGAGTATTTCAGGGGCGGTGGATTGGACGGCCTTGGCCTTTCCCTTGTGGGATTGATCAGGGGTAGCTACTGGGACGTGAGTCGGGGTGTCATGAACCCCGGCTGGGTCACCTGAGTGAGGGGTATGATGTTCGAGAGACCCGAAACCCCAATGAGCTTAGGATACATCACTGAAGACACGTCCCAGGTTGCATCCATTCGATGTATTAAAAAAAACCTTTCTATATGATTTTTATGAGCCAAATTCATTTCAAGTGATACAAATCCCCATTTTAATCTAATAATCTAATCTAATAATTAGGATAATGAATAACTAAAATAGAAATTGGTCTAATTCTGATAAATTGTACTTAAGTTGTTTTAAGTTGTTTCTATATGATTTTGATGTGCTGAAACCACTCTGCCATATGCCAAGTGATATGAGGCAGATTTTTTTTCTGGAAACCAAGCTCACAGGGCTTTTATAAGATGTGCCTGTAGGCCACTAAAAGTATAGACCTATTCCATTTCATGGTGATTATGCAATACAGCAAAAAATCATAAACAACAAAAGTACATCAAAAATTATAGCCAATTTCCAATTTTCGTAATTGCTTATTATAACTACTAAATTTCTAACAAAACCGTCACTTGTATCACTTGACATACGGCAGAAATGGATTCAGGACATCAAAACCGGACACTTTTGCCTGTGACCAAAAAGAGAGATTTAAGACTTACTTATGAGCTTGTAGATTGTTTCTTAGATTTACTTTGACTTATTAATGAAGTTACTTTAGAGAAAATCATTTCATTTTGAATTTGATAAACAATTTTAATAATTGAAAAAACAATTTTAATAACTGAGAAAAACAAATAAAAATAATAAAGGAAACAACAAACACAATAATAATGAGGGTAATAATAATAATAATTAACAATTATAAGGGTAATAATAATAATGGGACCACATTTTTTTATCTTCCCAGGGGAGAAATTTGTCTAGCATTACATGCACATTACAATATGCCTCCAATTTAGGCAAATCAGACGCTCTTAAAGGGGTATTTCACTTTCAAAAAAACGTTTTGTCTTTTTATGGTCTACTCAGTTCCATGCACATTAACCCCTTTATATACTGATCTCCCCCAAATCCAATAAAATACACATTTTGAGAGATAAATGCATTTTCCTCCAGTTTGCTTAACAAAACAGCTATAGTACCTGAATGTTCAGATGGCACTTGCCTGGAAAGCTTCACACAAAAAGGATGAGGAGAGTGTGGTAGTCAGACCTCAAGAGTGAAGTATAGCTACAATGGAGTCAGTGCTGCCATTTGGGGCCAATACATTGACCCTTTGAGATCACAAGCTTCTGGGCTAGAAACATTGTTAATAGGAGGAGATATGTATATGATAGGTTACTTCTTGCTGATCCCTGCTGGCTGACCTGGTATTATAATCAGAGTACCTAGTAGTAAAAGAATAGGTAGACATCAATGGCAATGACAACTGCGTCAGCCGCATCCCTTCCGACCTGGAATGACATTGTCAATGTTGACATGGCTTTTTAAACTTGTATTCCACCCTCTGTGAACATCACAGTTAAGAATGGTGCCATTGCATAGGCCTACACATGACCATTGAATAGATAGAATTTAGTTAATATACTTCTGGCAACTGGTGTGACAACTCGTGTGATGACCACATTCATGAGTTTGATTTAAGCATATTTGCATGAATTGAAATTCCAAAACCAAATAGACAAACGATAGGAAGCGCTTGTTGTCTTTAGACGGACCACCCTGGAGCTATTCAGTCACTGTCCTATGCATGTGGGCGGTGCTTCAAAGCACCCACACGGCTAGGGTTTGTTGGTAAATCAAGCGCTCCCTTCCCCAGGTCATCTTCACAATACAGTGGAAAGAAATAGCGCACCTGGGTTTGTTATTATCTGATTCAAGGTGTGGAGTATTGGGACTAAGAGTTTTAGAATCAATCATACACAGCACTTTGACATACACATGAATTATAAGGACATTTTAAGAATTATCAGGACCTTCTGGCAGTCAAATTTGGGCATGAACGGATGAATATGCATCATCATCATCATCATCATCATCATCAATACTATAATTCAGAAAATGTCTGTCTGAATGTCTGAAACCGCCATTACTCCTCGCTGGCTGCACCAATCGCTCACACGGTTTCACACGGTTGTTAACCATAATATTAGGAAGAGACTGACAAAGCCCTTTTTTCAAAATTAACGCATTATATTGGATCACCACATCATACATATATGGGGATACTCTGACCTCACGCACCATGGTTTGATTATGTTTGAGTCACCACGTCATACCTATATGGGATACTCTGACCTCACGCCCCAGGGTTTCATTATGTCTGAGTCACCACATCATGCCTATTATGGGGATACATGTGACGTAGTGCTTTGTAGACGTAAAGCTTCATAGACGTAATAGGGAAATGTAGCAGTGCTGAAGACGTGTCCCAGATCACAAATACAACGGGCACAAACGGCATGATAGACATTTTAACAGGTAGTTAATTAATAACACATTCCACAAATAAAATGCATAATTGTGCATTAGATACTATACAACTCTATTTCGGGTGGATGTTTTTGTATTTCTGGCATCAGGGGGTTAATAACTACAAAATGTCAAAGGGATATTAGCAGGCACCCTCTTGAATTCTTAAGAGGTTGCCCTAAGCTACAAGACTCGGTTCAGCCCAAAAACAGCGCGCCGGCTCCCAACTAAAGTATATGGGAATGCTAAAGAACATATTAAACCATTGATTAGTGCTAAAATATGAGAAAACAAAGGATTGCTTTCCAGAAAGGCACACTTTTCAATATGTGAAGACACAAATTGTCTACAACATAACATCTGCCCATGATAAACATCTCTCACTCTTCATTGGCAATTTTAGAACCTCATACAGGTTCAGCAGGTTCAGAGGGTGCCCACTGATATGCCTCGGGCATTTTTAATTATTAACCCCTTAATGTCCAAAATATAAAAAAAAAATCCATACAAGATACAGTTGTATGGTATTTAATGCAAATTACATGGTCTAAATGCATCAAATTTATCATTATATAGTGTTTGTGAATATGGATATGCACAAAGTATATGATTATTAATTATTGAATTGTTAATTAATGCACATTAACCCCTTTATGTACCGATCTCCCGCAAATCCAATAAAGACTCGGTTCAGCCCAAAAACAGCGTGCGGGCTCCCAACTAAAGTATATGGGAATGCTAAAGAACATATTAAACTAGTGATTAGTGCTAAAATATGAGAAAACAAAGGATTGCTATCCCGAAAGGCATACTTTTCAATATGTGAAGACACACATTGTCTACAACATAACATCTGCCCATGATAAACATCTCTCACTCTTCATTGGCAATTTTAGAACCTCATACAGGTTCAGCATAATAGCTTTTTCACTTGGACAGGATACCACCAAATATGACTAAATTCAATAGACTATGCTGAGCTAATATTGTTCTGCTAAAGACATGGGGAAGTTGGAAGAGTTACACAACAACACTGCTCTAACAGGGAGACAGCATATGTTAGGATGTTGATATTTGCCTTATAATTTACAAATAGACATAGATACTAGAAATTGAGATTGATACTAGGGCATTGTAAGATTACCAAAAAACACACATTAATGCACCTGCATGGGTTTTGTCCAGACTGCTTCAACCAACCAAAAGATTTAGGCAGTTTGCCTGTAGAGTGCAGGGTCGTTAATTAGGCTGCATTGCTTAATTAACGACCCAACCATTGCAGTATGGGGGAAGGGCAGCAGTTGAACTGAGCTTACAGAACTACAGCAGTGAATTGTTCTTACAGGTGAAAGACAAAATCAGAGTATCCTGTTATTGCATCATACTGATTTTTGCCTCACACAAACATCTATTCTAATCACATAGTATACGTGTATTTAAACTGGCTAAAATAAACATTGATATGAACTGTTTTGGATATGTGATATAGTAGTGATTCTTGTAGCTGGGAGTCACTTCTTAAGAAATCAAGAGGGTGCCCACTGATATGCCTCGGGCATTTTTAATTATTAACCCCTTAATGTCCAAAATATAAAAAAAAAATCCATACAAAATACAGTTGTATGGTATTTAATGCAAATTACTTGGTCTAAATGCATCAAATTTATCATTATATAGTGTTTGTGAATATGGATATGCACAAAGTATATGATTATTAATTATTGAATTGTTAATTAATGCACATTAACCCCTTTATGTACCGATCTCCCGCAAATCCAGTAAAGACTCGGTTCAGCCCAAAAACAGCGCGCGGGCTCCCAACTAAAGTATATGGGAATGCTAAAGAACATATTAAACTAGTGATTAGTGCTAAAATATGAGAAAACAAAGGATTGCTATCCCGAAAGGCATACTTTTCAATATGTGAAGACACACATTGTCTGACTGCAGCCAAGTTGAAAGGTCATAGAGGTAGTAAGTAAAAGAAAGACAAGAGCGGTAATAATTCAGTAATACGCCTGAGTGAAAAGGTAGGTTTTAAGCCGGGCTTTAAAGTATAGGACATAAAAGGGGACAGGCTTGAGACAAAAATTTACAGAGTGATGTCAGAGGGGTCACAGAGTGATGTCAGAGGGGTCATGTCTATGTTCCCTCAGCTCTTAAAGTCAGGTTAGGATTAGGGGTAGGGATAGTAATAGATTAACCCTAACCCAAACGCCCAAACCTAACCCTAAACGAAGGCATGTCAAATGTCGCGAAGTAACGTTTGACATGCTTTCGGTTAGGGTTATGGTTTGTGCGTTTGGGTTGGGGTTAGTCAGCGAGGGAACATAGACCTGAGGGAACATAGAAATGGTCCCATGTCAGACACGTGTCACCATGATGATGCGGGCTGCCAGACACTTGTTACGATGAGTGAACATGATTATGTCATCAGTGTGACCCGCCCCAGAGTTTTCTAAACTCTGACCCGCCCGCCCACCCTCGGACAAAGTTCCCCGAGTTCTACAGTTACATGCGACCTGCGGCCTATATGAGCTATATATAGTAATTTATTGTATAATTAGTGTGGTTGCCTTAAAGGCAACACACTATTGTTATTAGTGTGGTTGCCTTTGGGCGACCACACTCTGCAATTCCCTCTGGAATTGCTCCTATCTAGTTAAAATATTAAGTTTGCCAGATGGTCCTA
The DNA here is from genome assembly GCA_039105355.1 of Benthosema pterotum. Lineage (NCBI taxonomy): Eukaryota > Metazoa > Chordata > Actinopteri > Myctophiformes > Myctophidae > Benthosema > Benthosema pterotum. The sequence goes on along the minus strand of CM076985.1, from coordinate 17,064,048 downwards.
AGTAGGACACACACACACACACACACCCCACACACACCTGATACACACCAAATGTAAAAATGCCTCCTTTTTAGGGCCATATGTAAAAACGCCTCCTTTTTAGGACCATGCCAATTTCAACACCAGGCATGGCTTATGACATTCTCTATCTGTTTTAAGTGGTCTTACTTCTTAGGACCGGGTTTTTGGTCCTAACTTGTCCACCGGTCCTAAGTTGGAAGGTGTTTTTCTTCGAAACGGTCCTAAGTAGATAACATATGTGAGAACACACACACACACACACACACACACACACACACACACACACACACACACACACACACACACACACACACACACACACACACACACAGTGGCTCAGGAGGTAGAGCAGGTCATCCCATGATCCATGCGTCAGCCTTTGCAATTCTGGGTTCTCTTGTCACGGAACCCCAAATTAGTCCTGATTTGCCTTGCATGGTTTCCGCTGCCATAAGTTTGAGTGTGTGTGTGTGTGTGTGTGTGTGTGTGTGTGTGTGTGTGTGTGTGTGTGTGTGTGTGTGTGTGTGTGTGTGTGTGTGTGTGTGTGAATGGGTGGGGTGTAATGCACTATGTAAAGCGCCTTGGATAAAGGTGCTATATAAATGCCCCATTTAGTAACTAAACACACTACACTTTGTTCTCCCATTAATTGACATTAATTAATGGTAAATATGTACTTGGGCTGTTAATTAATGGCAGAGGCTTTTCAAAGAGCCATCGTTCACAACAGCATCCTGACTCAGTTTGACCTGAATGAAACAACCATTAGCATCACTGGTAACACCTCTACTATTTCATGCCAAACGGCTGCTGAAGTGGCTGGAGAAAAGTCCATTATAGGTAAATAAAATAACTTCTTCCTATGCCTAAGTGCATGAGTTTGTGCAAACATTAAAAGCTTGAATACGCATTAATTTAATTTGCCATCACTGCCCACGGCTCTTTTGCTCAACTTTATTCTGACAAACAAGATCTTCGGCCAAATGGAAGCATCCTAATGTGCCCTGCGAGCAGCGTTGCCAAGTCTGCTTAATATTACCCACTTGACTTTGCATGCCGGGCGTGTTTTGCTGTAAAGTAGCATTGGGTAGCATTTACATGTTTAAGTGGTTGTATACAGAGCTGTACTACCAAAAGGTGTACAACCCTAGAACACTTAAACATGGGTGATTTTCACTTGGACGGTTACAGCGACGTCATAATGTGGCTGATGTCTGAGGTGGGAGGGTCTTTCAGTAACTTCATAGACATCATAAAATGTGCATTCTTTTGTTTGGACCAAAGGAGAAGTTCCCAACTTAATTCTTATTTCCTTTTTTTTTTTTTTTTGTAATATTTAGTTTAAAGAGTTGGAAAGTGTTGATATACGTGATATAAGTGTTGATATCAATGTTGATGAGAAATATATATATATTTTACAGAATATTTTACATTTGATAAAATATGCCCATGTTTAGTGATGCTGCGACAGGGCTAAATGCGTATTGTTCAGCATTTCACAGTCACACATCGACGCTTCACTCGACGATACAGGAATGCTGTATTAGAATGCTGTCTTTTAAAACATTATGTGGGGAGAGAAACCAAAGAACACTTGCAGAAAGAGAGAGAGAGAGAGAGAGAGAGAGAGAGAGAGAGAGAGAGAGAGAGAGAGAGAGAGAGAGAGAGAGAGAGAGAGAGAGAGAGAGAGAGAGAGAGAGAGAGAGAGAGAGGAGATGATAAACTAGAAATAGCAGTAGTGCAGCTATAGTGTGCCAGCTAGCTCTCTCTGCACTGCTGGAGGAGAAAAAATAAGAGAGGCTGAAAATGGAGAAAGCCCCAGAGTTAAAACACAAAATATGGGGGAAAGAAAAAGGTCCCTGAGATTTATCCCGTCCAGCCAAATCCATTACGTTTTAATAAAAGCCTGCATCGGAGGGGTTGTAAACTCCATTGAGTCTGTATTCCTCCGCCCATGCAGCCCCACTCCCCCAGACCTTCTTCTTTTTTTTCTATTTATGGTCAAACCCAAATACATTCAACCCGGGCCTCTAGATAATCTTTAGTGTCCGACGAGCATTAAACGATAATGGTGTATATTAAATATTCATGCCGATGCTGTTTCCAGCGGCCAGCTCTGTCCAAAATAAATATGGATGCCTCCATGAAGAATTAAGGCAGTGAATTCTCAAACTTTTTCTCAAGGACGCCGGGTTTGATGCGCATTAGCCCACCGGCCACGATTTTATAAAAGGGAAAATGCCCCAGGGACCAGGATCAGCAGTATAGAATGCTCTCCGTGAATGTAATACTAAACATTTTCTTATGGTTTGGTTTCTTACCTCTCCCATTCGTCACTAGAAAAGACTGCTGGGTGTTCCAAATCGAAATTAGACGATTTACCATCCATGGGGGGTCAACCACAGACCACTAGAACTCTTATTTAATCGCATTTAATCTGTTTTCTTTCCTCTTTTTTGTACATCTGCTCTAGATGATATGAGACATGAATCCATTCAGTCATTTGGGTGACTTGGTGCACATGCCAACAGCATGTGCACCAAGGCCCGCCTCACTCAATCCTGATTGGTGGAAGCCCTCCTCTTTCCTGATAGGATGAAGGCTTTATCTCCCACAGCCAAGAAAAAAATATATACACATTTTATCTAGCCAGGCAGAGTTTGGGTGGGGGGGATCTGCCGGGATAGGACCACCTTCAAGGATCTCTGTGGCACGGACTACTGTAGCCCCCCATGTTGACAACCAGTGAGTTAAGAGACCGTCAACTAGATATACTGTATATAAGCTATTATAAATAAAGCTATATGGGCTGTACGCAGCGCATGTAAGCACTGCGGAAGGTCAAGGCCAAGGCAGGGTGTCCTCCGTCATGTGTCGACGTTGCAACATGCCGCAGAGGAAGAGCGGCTGCCGCCGCAGACGATCTGTTAGCTTTAGCTATCTGTGACGGCCCACACCCCGTCCTCAATCACCACCCTATCTGTTTAAACTGGGTTTTATCACGGAGATCCCTGACAGGACGGACAGCCGGGGACGGAGGGGAGTGATGGACTGCGCGATCGCAACGCGTCTGCCGTTAAGGCGGCGTCTTATTTTATTTTATTTTTTCCTGACCTAGTTAGTCGCGTTATCATCGCGGCCCCTCTTATTGTGTGACACACTTTGAATTCACTATCCTCTCAAGGTCATTTGCTTTACTACTTTTTTAAGAGACCCTTTTTTCTTGTTTTTTTCTTTTCCTCCCTTTCTAGGCTGCCCAAGACATAAGCAAGTGTGCTGTTATTGTGCTCGCAAATTAATCTATATACACATGAAGTAAATGACTGTTTGTGAATGATTTTGTTAATAGTATTTCATCATCTGCATAGTCTGAAGTACAATAGACCTTCCTGTAAGCCCCGCCCTCTCCCCATCGTCCAACAATGGCTTGGACGATTTCCAGCTGGGCTCTTTCATTCCAATTTAAATACTGGCTCATGTTTGGAACCAAACCTTCAAACTCTATTCCAAATCCGTCAACCAGGCCTGCTGTATGCAGCGGAAAAAATGTGTGCACCTTTTCTTTTAAAACAACGTTGTATCATAGGAGGAGAGGTTTGTCTATCATGTTACACTCAGGTGTGATTGGACCATAACAGTTTGGGGAGGGGCTTACTGGAAGTTACTATTGAGCCCTCATTTTCAACGTAGCCAAGGTTACAAAACACACATAATCAGGGGGAGAAATTACAACAAATGAACAGTATGCAGAGCAACCAGTCAAACAAAATAACATTAATTATAATATAATTACGTTGTTTAATTGATTGCACCATAGAACAGTTTGTGCCAACGTAATTATAGGGGAGGTCAGCTGAAATGAACAATCAAACAAACACCAACAAACAAGAATGGAATATTTAATATGTATTATGTGTAATCATGTTCTCACAAAAATGTTATTGATTGATACACAATTACACATCCTTGAGTTTAATCCTCTGTGGCCACTGCAACCTGAGAGAGAGAGAAAGAAATATAGAGAGAGATAGAGACAGAGAGAGAGGAGAGCAGTGGCGTCGATAGGTGGGGAAAAGTTAGACAATTTTAGGGGGGCCCAAAGCCAGGGGGGGACTAAAAGCTTGCATTAATAAGGTTTTATTTTTATTGATTATTATTAAAAATAATAATAATCTCAAAGTGCACCAGATTG